>JAWWEU010000081.1:75564685-75585197 GCA_035583155.1 Acropternis orthonyx | reverse complement strand
GCCCCTGCATCGTATCTCCAGTGTTTAATAACACTTCTTCCCCCAACTGCTGAAGATGTCTACCCAACTGTGGGTAAAATGTGTACGTGGTTACAGGCAATAGGAGAAAGACTGAAAGCTGCCTCATCCTTGCGAGTCCCTGAGAGAGAGAAGTTCTATGAGGATTCCAGTAGAGGCAGGACTGAGGAAGGGTCATGGTCGAGGTCTTGGTCTCGATCCCGGTCTCAGTCGCCCCATCCTGCACGCGGCAAAAAAGGAAAGCCTCAAGAGTACGTCACTTAGTGAATGTAGCAAATTATGGTCTTTCCTGCATGAGCAGGGGGAAAACATGAAGCGATGGGACCGTCAGCCCACCTCTAAGCTTGAAGCCGGAGTAAAAGAATTAAAATGGCTGTGATAACAGCTTTGCAGAAAGACACCAAGGACATGGACATTTAGTAAAGCATGAGTTTGCATGCCATTCCTGTCCTCCCTGAAAGTGGTGCTTTCAGTATCATGCTGTTATTCAAATTAGCAGACTACTTGCTTGTGAAATTCTCAAAATGCTCAAGGACAAGTGAAGCCTTGTGAAAGCACAATTTAATTAATGATAAAAATCCAAAAAGGGGTTTCGTAGCCCACAGTACATTGGGATTAGTACACATAGCTGCAGATTAATTCCATTTATATCTTACAGTAGTAATATTATAGCTTTACCTCTGTCTGTGTCATTTTACTTCGTACACTATACACACACATCATGCTATACTTTGTAAGCTTTTTAGTTTTCTTTTCCTTCTCATTTAAAATAATTATTTTTCAAGTTTTATTTGATCAGAAAACTGCCCTTGGGAAATAGAAACAAAAAGTTACTTGACATTAAACCAGTAAATTTCTTTCTAGTGAATATGAATTTTCACTACTTCTGACCAGCAGTAAGCATGGCTTACTCCATATGGATGCATCTAACAAAAGATTTTCAGCTAGCTTCCAATTTCAGTTCCAGTGTGTATTCAGTAACCAATGGAAGACTTTTTCCAGACTAGTACGGTCATGAAAAATATTCTTATCACTCCAGTTCTGGATAATCCTCTCAAATATTAATAACAATATTAAAAATAAAACTATTATTCTTTATGGTAGAAGAAGAAAAATTTTCACATCTGTGCTTCTGTGGCTCACGCAAAAGAAGAGAAAGGTGATATTTCAAAACCTTAGCTGGTGAGGTATCTGGACTAGCTTATCAGAAATACGAACTACTAACCAAATATTCAAAATACCTTTTTCCCCTGACACTATATACATGTTCTCTAAGGAGCCTTTGCAAAAGCTGCATTGGCTCAGGAGCTCCAGAAAAAAAAAATCCAGCATGAATCCTACCACACCAGGGAATCTTGGGACTTTTTCTGATATCCTATGCACTTAGTAACTATACACTTTAAAATCATGCTAAAATAGATGAATATTTCTCTTTAGCTCTGGCTATGATTTCATTTTAGTTTGTGATGATTCTACTCACTCCTCTCCTCACCTTGTTCATGTTAAAATACCAGTAACTCTGACATATGGACAATTATCTCAGACAAAAACAAACAAACAAAAACCCCAAAATAATCACACCCCAAAATAACAAAACCCCATCACTGCTCAGCTCCCCAAAAAACCCAAATACATTAAAAAGTGAAAGCATGAGACAAAATGAATGAATGAATGAGATAATGCAAAAGAATACTGATTAAATGAGACAGAGTAGACAAAACTCTGTTAGAAAAGGTTTAGTCATAGCTGGTCCCATAGTGGGCTATATTTATGGAATGAATTATCTCTTGATGTTTCTTTCTGACCTAAAATTCTGTGGCCTTTTAAAGTCCATTTTAGCTATTTCATGTATAAATCACCTCCTTCTAATCTGTGATCTTGCCTTGGTTAAGGATAGGTATACAAGTTTAATTCTATGAAAAAATTAAACTCTAACTTTTAAAGGTAGCATATATAAAGGATTGAAAATGGGTCTATTTTTTTTTTTTTTCAGGGAATCATTATTTCATTGTACATCAGCAACGCTTCATTTATCTTGCAGACACTAGTGCTGAAATACCACTGCAACATATTTTTCTTGAACCAAAAAAAATCTGCAAAAAACCCCGAGCATTTTGTAAGGGATGTTGTTCTATGCAAATTTCTTAAGAGGTATAAGGCTTGACAAATAACAGATTTATCCATTGTCTTCTATTTCTTAAAACAGACATTTATATTTATGTTTAGAGTTAACGCCATATGAATAACGCACTTACAAACAAAAATAATATGTAATCATACCACTACCATTAGTGTTTAGAGCATTCATCATGTGTTAATTACTCATCTTTCTTAATCATAGATATATACAAAACAGGACAACATTCTGCTGTACTTTGCATGCATATTTTATACACAGTATAAGGTCATCAGAAGAAGTTCATAATTTCTGAGAAACACAACAGTAGTTTTTACTGAGGGTTATGCTTAATTGTGGAGAAACTTTTAAAGAAAATAACATATTTTGAGCTCATAGGGTTACATACTTATATGTGTCTTTTTATCTCTTGCCCATCATTTCAACAGAATGGTGAGACTTCCCCAAATGTTTGGTGATCCTCCCATTAAGAGGAGTCCCATCTTTTCTCATTTTTAAGCAAATCATGACAAAAGATTCTTTCTCTTTTGCAGCTGCCAAGCAGGACAGAAAGGAACAATGCTAATGCTCTTGGACATCTGTACACTGGTGGATAGCCTAGAAACTGTACTTTACATTTTTTTAATTCTTTATAAAAGGTCAATGTTAAAACTGTGAAGGATAACGTCAGTCAGGAGGATTACTCAACTAATAGATGCTAATGAAAATGTAACAGTACTGACTTCATTTAGGTAACAATCCTTTCCACTCTTCTGGCAATCTGAAGATCTCAGAAAGGTGACAGAGTAATTTAAATTAGGATCATTCATTATGGTTCGTAATTGCAGAAAGCAATTAAACAGCAAATAAATGGTGAAGGCAAAACTGATTTGAAACCTTACCCTCCTTTCACAGTCCTCATGCTTCCAGCTCTGGCTGTCAACTCCATCTAATCAAATTCTCTTGCATATAATTCTTCCTTGTTCTTTCTACCTATTTTGCGTAATGCCTCACTATTGATCCATGTGGTGTTCTTGCTGTCCTGAGCTATGAGAGAATGCACTGCTTGCACCACTCCTCATACAGTCTGATACCTAAAACTGTCCTTAGAGACTTAGGAGTACCCTTTAGCAGTGCTCTCTGCTGTTCCACTTCCTGATTTCAAATGCTGTCTCCCTCCACTGCCACCCTGCCCTCGGAAAACTGTATAATTCCTTAGGGCAGAGGAAAAGAAAAGAAAAAAAAATGTTAATAAGCAGTTTAACTTCTTTTGACATGATAAACATCTGTGAAAACAAAACAGAGGAAAAAGAGTAAGCAGCCCAAATTTAAAGAAATAAATGCACAAAATGAAGTAGCTCTACAGAAGATAGTACTCAGTTCCAATGTAAAAAATATGTCAGAATCTGACCCATGAAAGTATTCTTGACATCTTTGACATAAAAGGAAACAAAAAGGAACAGTGAAATTTGTAGAGAATAAAACACTGGTCTTCTTGTTGCACATTTCTAATTAGTTTAAGCAGGAGAAGAAAAACTCCTATGATGCACATTTTATTTTCCAGTCATACAGTTAAATTCAGAGCTGAACTGGGGCTCATTTCTCCTCCCTCATATGGAGGTTCATAAGTATGTACAAACAAATGTCTTTAGTGCTCAATTTCCCTTCCTGGCAGGAAACTAAGATCACTACTAAAGGCCATAAATCAAGACACGTGCAACTCACCTAATCAACAAACATGACAGTTAATTAATCAATGTGTATTTGTTGTATGTCTCACATGCACAACTAATCCAGCCACATAGCTTCGCAGTGTGTCCTCTGCTGGGTATCCCAGCTCCGCAGAATGGGTGAGAACTGTCCCTTTTACATTCTTTGAAACTCCCAGTGGATGAATAACAGATTCTTTTATCCATTACCTCAAACAGATCCTGCTACCTCCACATAACAAAGACCTATCAAACAAAAGTCAATTCCAAATTTAGCTTCTGATTGTCAGCTGAATGCTAATAAAAACCATAAACCATTGCTGCAATGCTCAGAAAATTTTCTGCAGTCAGTCAGGGTTCTGCAAAATTCCCAGAAAGCAGAAATACTGATTATAATGAAGTCCAAAGCTTTTGTAGTTTAATTTCATTTTTCAGAACTCTGATATTTCAGATTTGCAACTCTTTTGTTTTAACTTGGAATGCAACAAGAAAAAATATATAAATCTAGGCAAATATTAGTGATCTGCACATATGGGAACTTCATAGGAATTATAAAAATTTTTGTCCATACCCATCAAAGACAAGTCATCCATTTTATTCTCATAGATGAGCATTTTGTTTCAAAATTCAGACATGTCTTATATAACTAATGCAAAGCCTAAAAATATCTATATTGTTGAAAGAGGGACAGAACTGAAAACACTGACCCAAATCAGAAGGCTTTCAAAAACGTGATAAATATCCTGAAGGGTGACCAGACAAGTTCACTGTAATTTTATGCCTGAAATCTGGCTGATCTGAGATTAATCTGTACAGACACTGCATAGGGGCCACTCGGGCAAATTCTTTCAACATTTGCACTTTCCCTTGCTCCTGTAAACTCTGTTCTGTATTTCCAATGCACTTTTGCTCCACACATGATATTATTCAGTGACTAACAGAAGAGAAACCAAGTTCTTCACATGTCATCTTATAACCACATACGTTTCCCTAAAGCATCTTACTATAACAAAGCTGATTCATATTCTTCCCCCTGGGAGAGCTTCACAGACTAAACTCATAACTGGTTTCTGACAGAAACTCTTCAGAGGGTGCATGAAATAGACAGCAACTAGAACACAGACTTCAACGTACAATTACATTGTATACAATTCTCCTTGATTCTGTACAGATGTGGCAAAACTATCAAATACATTTTAGAGAACAAATCCAATGATTTGCCATTTACATCAGCTGAGAAGCCAGTCTGTGAAATTCAGATTATTGTCACATTAGCATGGTTTGCTAGACTTCTTCAGAAACTCAGTATAACCACATAAACCTCTTTAATACATTAATATTACATTAGATGTTATTAATTGCCGTATGAGATGCTACACCTACTATCTAGTAAGCTGCAGATCTCCAATACTTCAGCACTTATGTTCTGCTAAAACAAGACAATAGAGATATAGATTTCACTCTGCAAAATATCTGCACATAGAAGAAGAAAACGAGGAAACAAATGCTAGGTGCAGAGCCCTCTTTTACACTGTGTGACTACTTCTTAATTATAGGCTTCAGTGAAGTGATGAACATTTCAGAGTAAAACCACTTGTTAATTACCTTGTTTTGTGTTCTTGGTTTACGCCTTCAGACATATTTGAGTAGATACTGGTAACAAGTCTGCATCTGTCTGATATAAAAAGTATTTGCCTGTTGTGGTGATACAATGCAGGGAAACTGACTGCCACTCCATGCATACACAGTTTTTTAATATATTTTTTTTAATTAATAAATGCTAGGATGGGGAGAACTGGCTTCTTTTTATATGCTGAGCTATTCTTAAAGCTAACATTCAGAAATATGCTGCGAAGGTGAATTAAATAATACCTCTCAAGAATCTTTGGACCCTAGACCGTAGGCAATACAAACCAAAATAATTCACAGATTTTCCTATCTTGCTCCCCATTAGCAATTCATGCAGCTGTAATATATTAGTGTAATATACAGTCTTGAAACATACATTATTTTCCTATTTACTATGTTTCAGAATGAGAAAGGGTTGAAGAAAGGTGCATTAAACAGCTTTCATTTAGCTTCTAGTGCCCACATATATACACAGCTCTGTTCTTAAACTTCTTTCATAAACTGCCACATGGAACTGAGGTAATGTAAAGACTGAATCCTTCTTTTGCCTCCAAAGGATCCACATGAGGTTAGAACAAGTTGGTCTTCTGGAGTCACGGGTAAAACAACACAAAGAAAGACTAGAAAAAGGAAATGCAGTCACAGACTGCTGGAAACTGGGAGCTTCAGTGTGAGAAATTTCTGTGAAGGGAATTCAGCTGAATAATGAAGACTGAGGACAAAGTATTTCTGCAGAATGTTAACAGATTTTAAGAAGTTCGCCTCCACTTCCTTAATAGTACTGCTGATGGGGGAGGGATGCAGGTGTTAGAAAACACAGTAACTATTCACTGGAAACAATTCAACACAGGGGAATACCAGGAGAAATGAGGAGCATTTCAAATAAAGATTATTCAAGGTAAAACAGAAGGGCTGACAAACTGGAACACTCTTACACACAGAGAAGATTCATTTTCTGCACTTAGTATTCAAGAGACAGAAATATTACATACAACTTTTCTTCGAGTGTGAGTATTGTCATTTAGACATATCCAGTTTAATAAGCCAATATTGCACCTATAGATGTGTTTAGGGTACTACATCAGTGAAGACAGTTCCTGAATAGCAGTGAATTTTAAATTTTGGGGTTTGTTTTGGTTTTTTGTTTTTTGGGGTTTTTTTTGGTGGTGGGGTGGTGTTGGGGGGAATAGCAGTGGGAAGAATATTGGTTATAGGCATCAGAAATGGTTCTATCAATTTTCAAGAAACTTTAAGTTAACTTACTCCTCAGTAACTATTAGGCCAGAAGGGAAACTTCTACATTCTCCCTAGGATGCCTGTGTAGTTTGATACTTGTATTGCACCTAGGGATTTTTTAAATTATGGTTTGCTGCAGAGGGCTGACAGAGAAAAAAACATTTCTACCTAACAGTATGTCTCTTTTGTGAAAGAACCAGAAACATTACTGTAACTTTCTGATTTCCCATCAAGTATATGTATATTTGTACAAGCTGCCTAATTAGGTGACATGCATTCTTTGTATTGCTATTAACCATTGCAATAGCTATCAACATCCATAGTGAAGTTAGAGAAGTCACTATACTTGAGGGATGAAGACGTGCCATTTCAATAAAAACTATCACCTGCTGCAGTCGATTCACCAAGCAGAAGATAATTCATAACAGATGAAAGACAATACAGTTCAAGGTAAAAGTTAATAGCTTTGTAAGTAAGCAAGCGGTCACAACTAAGAGCAATTACAGAATCAGCTTCTCTGAAATGTTTGTTTTGCAAGACTGGGGAAAGGGATAAGAAAATGAGAACCATTCTTTGCATTTGAGATACAGATGTACTGTGGTTTTATAGAATTACTGGTGGTTTTTTGTTTTGCTTTTCTTTTTTGGTTGGTTGGATTTTTTCCCCTTCCTAGTGATTTCTAATATTCAGTTTGTTCATTGGATCATTTTTAAGAACTTAGCTGATGGAGGTTTATCTTAGAGCTCATAGAACCTTACAGTCTTTTTAATGAGTGGTAACAGTCAACACAGTTAAAACTAGTCAACTCAGCTGCTGCTCATGTGCCTCATTCTACCTTTATCTGTATTGAATTTCAGTCAGTCTTGGAGGATATCTCTGCTGCATTTCTTTATGGTTGGTCTTTTCCATTTTTTTCTTAGCAGCTTAGTATAGTTAATGGCATTTGTCACCTAGCTATTCACTCTGCTTTCCAAAAACAGTTTTAAATGCTATGTGGTATTGTTTTTCCCCACACGCAAGTTTGTTTAATGAGTTGATTTTTTGTTTGTTTGGTTTGGAGTTTTTTAGGTTATTTTTGTTTATTTGTTTGTTTGCAGTATTGGTATAACTGCACACTTTGGTTCTCAGATACCAAAAGTAGTTTTATATATTAACATACCAAAGTTACTTGGTTAGGTATTTCTTCCTGGATTACTGCATCAAGTGTGTGTCATAATTACTCTTCATTTGTTGATTTGTTCCATAGTCTCTCCAACAATGGCTCAGTTTAAGACTTCACCTTTGATATATTCCTCATAAAATGCCTGTCCTCCTCAATGTCTCCCATAGTAAAGAGATTTAAAAGCATTATTTTAGCTTTAATGCAACAGTCTTGTTTTGCTTTCTTTATACCTTTTATGCCCCAACTATCTTTTGGCACAACAGCCTCTTCTAGGCATCCGCAGCCTGGTGTTTCTAAAGAATTTTTTAATTTTTTTTTTTATTGCAAGTTATTCCTCAAACTTGTTTCAATGTGTTACTTTACTTTACAATTAGCATGAAAGATTTCTCAGTCCTTTCTATTTCTCTCAATTTTTAAAAGACTCTGCCTGTATTTGGCCTCACTACTGAATCATTTGGTCATTCCAACTTCCTTAGCCCTTCACATCTTTCTGTCAGCTCTGCATTTGCTTCAAGCATTACTTAAGATCAAACTTAGCTTTAGTTCTCCTTTAGGAGATTTGATGACTAGATAACTTATGAGGTAGCCATTTTTTATGACTAGAACCTTTTGATATTAGAGTTCAAGTTCAATGTAAAACTCAACCTTCATTCCAGGGAGTAAGTGTTTCATCACTGCTGCAATTTTCCTGGCTCACACATCATCAGCCACTTTGTTATTCCAGTCAGCAGGATAATGGCAATGTTCTTGTAGTTTTAATATTACATCTGAAACAACCATACATATGTTAGATGCTCTTTGATTTGTTGAAACAGTTATGTTGTCAAAATTTGACTCAAGGCTTTCAGATAGAAAGTATTCATATATTAAGGCTGTGCAAACATGGCTTCTGTAATACTTTACCAGATAAAAAATTATACCTCTTTAGGCCACTATTGAATTTTACTATTAAGATTTATAATTAATATTAAGTAGTAATTTTTTATATATATATATAAATACACAATATTAAAAAATTTAAAAGAGTAAAAATGGAACATGCATTTCAAAATAGAATATATTAGTTATAATAATTTCTATTTGTTTAGCAAACGCATACAGAAACCTTTCACTGAACAAGTTTCTTAATGTAAAGGAGGGGGCTTGTTTGTTGATAGCACCTCTTTTATCAACACTCACAAGAACGTTTCAAGTAGGTCCTTTGACTATTATGCAAAGTTCTCTTCAGTAGAACTGTAATTATTAGTATGTCATTCATTTGAAACTTTGAAAAGCTGCATTACTTATACTGATAGCTCAAGTATCAACTATGCTAATTCACAGAATGACAACAAACAATCACATTGTGGCAAGAGTTACGGTCACACATATCTGACAACAAAACAGACAAGGATTAACTGTACACTAAGCGTGACACAAATCCAGAGTGTAAATTTATGGATACAGACTATTACCTCCGAAGACTGGGGTTTTTGTTTGCTACCTAATGGAAATTTTGAAACTACTGTAAGCGGAGAAACAAAGGGTTGATACAAATGTTCAAATATAGGACAGCTACACTACTGCTCCTCAGTAACAGACTTAGAACAAGCTCTTCTGGTGAGTTTATTCCCCACGATCTTTAATAATAACTTTGTGCAGAGAGACATCTTTGCAACCTTTCTATCTCCTGTCTTGAACAGCTCCATACAGGCAACATGTCTTTTAGAAAATTCCAGAGGGAATAGACTCTTTAGAAAATGGACCCAAGATCACAGGGATATGAAGATAACTTTACAGGTATTCTGTTCTAAATCCAGGGGTACAGATTTACTTCTGCTTAGGTTCTTCGCTGTAAACCACTGGGCATAATCTGAATGCAGATTTCATCTCTGTACTTTCTTTCCAAATAAAGGTGTTTGTGTTCTTTTCATTATTTTTAAAGTAAGTTTAAACTCCATCTGATAAACTTGTGGGAATAACTATTTAAATGAGAACTAACTCCTTGCCAAGAAGCAGCCAGAGCTAATCCTGCTAGGAAGAAAAAAAAGTAGAAAAAAAAATCTGAAATAGTGCTTTCATGTTTTTACAGGCTGGAGTTTTCCACTCCAATAAGGAAAAAAACAAACTAATGTATTTTAGAAAGTAAATATTTGCAAAGGCATTTTATCTGAAAATTCAACAAAGTGATTTTCGTTTCACAGACTGTATGTTAGATGATTAGAAATGTCAGAGAATTTTTAGATTTAAACCTTACTTCTCATGCTTTACTACTTATGGTCTGACACATTTTTATTGTCATTAAAAAATGTTCATATGTTCTAGAACACAAATAAATACTTCATATGAGAACTGAAAGATAACATATAGCCTGTGTAACTAATAAGGCAAAGAAGCAATTGCTGAGAAGGCACCACATTCAAAATAACAAATATGAATACTTTTATAGCTGTGTAGAATACCCCACACAAATAACAATTTGCGAACTACACTGAGCCTAGGAATATTGCATATTCACCTTCACCTTCTTCTCAGGCATTTTGAAATGAATTAATAAACTACTAGACTTGAAATTCCTATTCTTTTATAGCATCTTCACCTTAAAAAAACAGGCCATAAAGGCATGTTCATGCTTTCATTTGTCACATCAGTCTAGGTGAAAAAAAACCCCACTAATTATGATATTCAATTTCCTTCACCTTTTAAAATTTTTGTTGCTTGTTATACAGTAAAAAAAATTATTTAGTCCACACTTTCAATCATTCAACAGTGTTCCTGTCTGTGTTTAAACAAGCTAACCAAAAGTCTAGATAACATTTCATTTTACAAATAACCTCAAATGAGTTGATAAACTACATTTAAGAGTAAAATGATACAGCAGAATATTTAAAAAAATAATAAGGCATGTCGGTGTTGAAAATTACACAGACAATGAACATGAATGAGTACCTTTTAAAATAAGGTCCAGAAGATACCCGAGAAAAAACTGACATGCTAATTCACACTCCAATTTATCAGCATATTTTTAGCTTCACCACCTATTGACTTATGATTAGCTGGTAAATAGCCTTAAAAAAACAGAGTTACCAAGTTCAAGATTGATATAAAAAGATGTAGAATTACCTTTATTTCCTCCTTGCATCTAATGGATGTAACTGATGTACCACCTCTTTTGTGTGGTTTTTCTTTGTTTGTCTGGTTTTTAAACGGAAACTAAGTATTTGGGCATCATATTTTTCATAGTTTTGATATAAAGATTGTCAAAGGCTAAGAGGCATAAATTAAGGATGCAGTTACAGAGAAGGGAAGTTGTACCGTGTCAACTTCGTGGTGGATCAACCTCGGCTGGCTTCTACTGCCAAGCTGCTCTCTCACTCTTCCTTGTTAAGAAGAGAGGGATGAAGATGAACAAGAAGAAGGAAAGTTCATAAGTCAAGATAAAGACAGGGAGATCACTAACTAACTACTACATGATATTTAGCATGAGAAAATTGAATTTAGTTTCTTGGAAATTAAAATGGAGCTGGACATTGAGGAAAAAATAAATAAATAAATTTAAACATCTCCCCACACCCTAGTTTTCCCCAAGTTCACCTTCATTTCTGACTGGTCTATCTTTCTCCCCTAGCAGCACAGCGGGATGGGGAATGGGGGCTGAGGTCAGCCCATAGCGGCTCCTCTCTGCTGATCCTTCCTCCTCACACTTTTCCCTGCTCCACCGTGGGTCCTTCCTTTTCACAAGGAAACGCCTGCCCCACTCGGGGGTCTCTCCTCCCCTTCTTCCTCCTCCCGCTCTGCCCCCGGGGCTCGCAGGGCTGTCTCTGCCGCGGTTCCCCTCACTCAGCCCTGGCTGCCGGACAGGGTTTTGCCCTGCCTTGCCCAGGCTTTCCCCGGGGTTCTCCAGCCCGCCCGGGGCTGAGGGACTCAGCCTGCCCTGCGCTGGGGCCGCTGGAGCTGCTGGAACTGGCTGTTTCCAATTCATGACCAAAATGAACAACAGAAGAAAGGAAGGAGCAAAGCTAGATAGGAACAAGGCTGTATTTCCCCTAAAAAAAATTACTGCTAAACCATTTAAGTGAGAGATGGCAGTTCCACATAAAATGTTGGTTTCAACATTGTTGTCCTTCAGTGTAAAGAAGAGGTAAAAGCCACAGAAGTTGGCTGCTGGTTGTCAAAATCATGAATGGATAAGAAGTAAATATTAATAAAAAAGAAAAAAAAAAAAAAAAAAAAGGCAAGTTTTGTTCGTAGTTTTTCAGTCCATAACAATTTCAGGGAAGATTAGATCACCTTGACAAAATTATTTTGAACCATTAATTTAAATAACAGTCTCCACACAGAGAACTGATGTTTTGCAATATAGAACTGACAGACTCTATAAAGCTTCCTTACAAAAACAGTTATTACTTTGACATATTAGATTCAATGTAGCTGTTTTGACATAAAAGAGCAAATTTCTTCTTGGTACAATTATATGTTGACTTAAATGAAGTTTAAAAAGGTAAACTCTATCTTCTGTCTTTGGAATAGGATTGAACTTCACTATATTCATGATTTTCTGTTTGTTTAGTTGGTCTGTCAAGTTAAAATGCCCTTGACAGTGCTATGCTTCAGGAAACCTCAGATATAGCTGAACACACTGGAAGAAAGTCACATTGACTGGGCTGATGAAAGCACTCTCTTCCCTTTGAGTTTCCCCCAAATAACCTTTGAATGTATAGAGACTTCACCTCAACAAACAAACAAACAAACAAACAAAACCCCCACCACCAACAAACAAACAAAACAAAACTCAAAAAAATCCAAACATAGAGGTCCACAGCATTTTATGACTTGTAGAATTCAAGCAGTGTGCTCTCAATGTTTTCATTCTATTGTATGGCCAGACTTCATTAACGAAGATCTGGGGAAGGGCTCTCCCCACGTGGGTGTGCCCTTCCAGCCGGCGCAGTGGATTTTTTAGGTGAGGCACAGCGTGTGCAGAACTGGCCCCACAGTTTAAGTCCTAAGGTCCATTTGCCACGGCCGAGCGAGCTTGGACAGTGACAGTGAGATCCTCGGGACTGTCTACAGCACCCCGTACTAACCGGGGCTGACCCTGCTTAACTAAATAACATTTGTTGAATGAAGATTGAATGGAGTCAGCAAAGAGGGGCTCTGTCTGTGCCAACAAAACTAAAGACAAAGCCAGTGCACATTTTTTATTTTGGAAAGCCTTTGGGTTGGCAACAGTCTTGAATTAGCTTTTTGTAAAAACTACAGTAGAAAATGAGGTGGCTAACATGATATAAGACCATATAATGTCCTATACTGACATCAGGTATATTATTTAGGTTATTACTGCTACTAAATTTTTGCTAGGTATAGAGGGAAATTTTCCTATATATAGGAAAAATAATACATTATTTGTGAAACTAGCAACCTAAAAGGTGGAAAGTGTTATTTGAGGTGTTGTTTTTGCTGCTTATGCCTCTTGCTGATCTTACAGAGGCATGGAAATGGCAAATAAGCCATGTGCAAAATCTTTATAGCATCTACCCTTTCCTTTTAATTTTCTCTATTATAAAATAAAACTCCTTTATTATCAGAAAAAGCATTATGTTTAAAGTGCTGAAACATCTGATGTGCTTTCCTTTATGTAAACCTCTATCATTGAATAGAAGTACTTTAATTGTAAAACTCCACTTTTGTTTCTTCCTTGGCACTTACTCTAAAATAGACATAATTTCCCCTTACTGTCATTAAATCAGAGACATGAAATTCTCTGTATATGATCGAGGAAGATTAGATTCACTGCCCTGTACTAGAACCAACTTATTGCAATGACATGTCACATATTACTTTGAAAAGTAATTTTGAATGGCAAGTCTTTTATGCTGCATTTATGTTTTCAAGAATAAAATAATAAATTAATAGAATTACTACCTTGTAAATCCAATATAACATCTGGGATTACTTTCCTAATCTAACTTTTCATAGTCATTTAAAGAGATATTAAAAGCTGTTACTTTCCTCTTCCCTTTCCTGTATTCACACTCATTTCCAACTGTTCCATACTTCCGTATCTCCTGCATCAACACAAATCTGAAACTGTTTTTGAATTACAGATAAAAATGTAAGAACTAAAAGAAGTGTCGCTCTATTTACCCCCAAAATTTTGGAAGAAAAATACAGCTGAAAACCTACTCAGATCTGAATACCTGAACAACCATTCCTATTTACCCTTCAAAGGACATCTGAAAGTGGATTAACAGGTGTACATTTGGTATTTCAGAGATCCAAAGGACCCCCAGAGAAATTGTAAGTCTTGTGCATTATATTCCTCTGCTATTCCCTCTTAATAGAATGACTCACTCAGCCTCAAATCCACACTGATCTTCCTTTTATCACTGCTTATTTACCTCTCTCTAAAGTAAAAAGCACAGCAAATGTGTAGTTATGACTTGCTTCCAGTGCAACTGACTTTTAAGAAATATCCTTTTAAGAAGAAGGAGACCTTCTGGAGAGAGAGGTGTAAAGGTTCAAAAGGAAGAATGTTACGGACTGAAACATGCAGTGTTTCATGTCTTTCCTAAAACGCTTTGCTATTTTTTCCATATCCTGAGACACCAGCTATCTAACCTAGAAGCATGCAGAAAGTGCAAGAGAAAGAAAAAGCGTATCAGACATGGTAACAGAGAAATGTTAAAGCTTGCAGTCCTACAGACCAATTTCTTGATTTCCTCAGGAGAATCTTCATTCCTCTGAGCTGATGCAGTAGGTACCCAATTCCTCACCAGCCCCATGGTACATTCACTAACCCTGCCCTTTTCTGAACTCACAGCTATTTTTTTCATTGGAATAATTTACATCAGAGACATGCAAAAGACAAGAGGTCTCATGTAGCTGAAAGCTCAGTTCTATGCATTCAAGTTACTTATTTGAAACAAGGATATTTAATCTCGCTTATTCAAATTACCACAGATTTGGCACTGCACACACTCTCACTCATGTACTTGCACCTCCAGATGAATGGTCTGTCTGAACTAACATTGCCAGATACTATTGTTTATTGGGAAGTTTTCAAGAAACCTTCCCCCAAAAATTCATAATTTTGGAAAAAGAAGTCACTGTGGTGTTAAATTCTTTAAAGATACATTTTTTAATACAAAACCATTTTTTTGAGTTTGTCCCTTCAGGAAAACATACCCTGAAACATTTAAACCTTACCCCAAGTACAACAGCAGGGAACTAGTTCAATAATTTCGGAACCACAGAAGATATTTAACATCTACAAAAGGATCATTTCGCATTTCTACAATAACCTCATTTTCCAGGACTTGTTTTGCCATATTCCTAAAGAAACCTTCTGACTATGGCTAATAGGGATTAATTTTGTACAGATTTCCAACCTCCAAATGAAATTTTCTTAGAGAAAAGAATGTCTGAGGAATGGGTATATGCTTGATATTAAAGCATAATGATGATTTGTTGTCCTAACACTTGCTGTATAACAGATGATGGCAGTGATTTAATCCATCCTCTTGACAGTCATTTCATGGTGAGAATAAGAAACCTTACCATTTTCATCGCAGGCCTACCCTATTCTTGTCCTCTGTGTGCATTTCCATGACAATGACTGTAATCATCATAACAGCATTGTACATAATGACTCTGCTTTCTGTGATGTTACTCCCAAATTGGGTGTGAAAAATGTGAAAGGACAGATCTCAAATGTCAAAATTCTCACCAGTGAAGCAGAGTAGTCTACAGAATTAATAATTGACAGAACTGATAGCATGCTGACACTGAACAGAAGCCTGGAATTAAAGGGCACTGTCTTCCTTTATAAACTGAGGGACCTTGCATGAAAATTACTTGACAAATTAAAGGCACATAGAATGTGACCTTGGTGGGGTGTGTATAATGAAATGCAGTATTAGTAAAACACCTATGTTTCAAAATGAAAAGGAGCTCATGCAGAATGACGACTATAGAAATTTTGCTAATTACTAATATTTTGACAGACTTTCTATTTTGGGTTTTTTTTTTTTTTAATTAAAAACATATGCCTGAGCTAATATGATTAATCTTTGCTGTAAATCAGGTCTATGAATCATCACAACAAATGGAAAACAGAATACAGTTGCTTTTAAATTCCACAAAGCTTTTGCAAAGATAAGCTTACTAATGTTGTAAAGTACACAGAGTAGAATTCTGGTCATCAGAAGGAATTCTTTGAGGAAATGGGGAGAAAAATTGATAAGTACAGAGAAAGAAATGTCCTCAAGCAAGGTATGCAGTCACATTTTGGCCACAAAGGACTGAAAGAAATCCTATTGATTGATCTCTGTAAACGTAGCATTAATAGACTGGTCAGAGGATGAAATGAAACACATAAAGCTATCGTAAGAACATAAAATTGAAAGAGACCATGCTTTAACTCACTGAATCCAGACATCTGTTCTGGCATGAAATCACGTCTATAACTGCTTTCATAAAGACAAGCACACTTTACTTTGAAACCCCTTCACCTTTTTTTTTTTTTCATTCTTCCTATTAGTAGACTCTTTCAGAATCTGACTTATTCTTGCTTCTATTCTAAATTAACTCATGGCCACCAAAACTTTATTTTTTTTTCAAGTAAAATTTCAATAAACTTAAATAGCTTTTCTCTTTTTATTGCGGTTTCTTCTGAGGTGTATTTATAGAATATTACATGCCCTCCTCTATTATTTGTTTTATATTGTATTATATTTATAATTAAACAAACATATTTATTCTTCACTACCATCCTAACCATACTCTTTAATTTTCTCTGTATAGTTTCATATATAAATCCATTTTTTCTTGGCCAAAAGTAACAAGAACGGTAAACAGGTTAACATTATTTTCCACAATGTCTTCAACACCACTTTATCCCTGTCTTTTAATCTCAGCTTTTGCAGCTTAGTATCATATTTACCTTCTTTAAGGCATGACATGAGGCAATATTTGATCTTTAACCATATCTTTCTCTGTCTCCATCACTTAAAATAAATCACTAGTGTATAACAGAAATCCATTATATTGCTTTGTAAGAGCCTTATAACCTTGTAGTCCTGAGGTTTACTCTGTATTTCTATATCTAAATTATATTCATGACATCTAGCTCTTTCCAAACAATGTTTTGTTTCTTCTGCATAGCTTTGCATCAGTAGTATGTTTGCAAAACGTTTCTTCTACTCCAAAATCATTTATGAAAATGTTAATCAGTCTAAGGTGGGTCTGGAAGGATATCTCCTCATTCCCATATCTGTTTTAAAAGCTTCTCTTTCAATGCAAACCACTGCCTCCATTTAGCAAGGTCCTTTCTCAGTTTATAGTTCCTGCACTTATCAACAATTTTTGGTATGCTGAAATACTTTGTATTTTATTAAAGCGGATATAACTGAATAACCTTTTTTTTTTTGTCTTTACATTAACAGTATCTTAAATACAGTTGCTCCACTTGCTATTTTTGGTTCAGATGATACTGTTCAAATTTGAAAGCTCTCACTAACAGACATCTGTGATTTCAGAAGCTACTAGTTTCCTTGGATATTTTTCATACTCTAAAATATAATTTCAGGATTCCAAATTTGAAGGCACACTAAGATGAAATAATTTCTTTACCATGTCCGTTTTTCTTTACTCCTCATATTCCACGTCTTTCTCCATTTTCATTAAGGAAATTAAGCCTCATCTATATTATGTAATAAAAAAACCCCTATCGCAATGCTGCAAGACAGTATTCAGGGGGAGAAAAACGCCTTCTGTCATACACCATGCATTAAAGCTATATAGAGAGTTTTGTGTTATTATAATGCAAATTTAAAACCCAAGCTATACAGACAGCTACACAACCAGACTTCAGTTGGCCAGGCTTCAGTTAAACTACATCAGCCTGATCTCTATTTCTGAAGCTCACTCTGTCTATCAAAACATAAATGCAGGGCTTGTTCTCCGAGACTGTTGAGGAACTCTGAGAAGTAACACCTTGTGCTTCTTTTTATGAAGAAAGTCACAGAGAATTACCCTTTTGGAGGATACCTTTTTCAGCCTACAGTTAGAGTGGAGTGAATACACTATGGAGCTTAGACTGCATTTGTAATATTCCTTTAAGCAGAATGGAATATAATTCTGATATATTCTGGAAAAGCCTTTAGCAGTGACCCCATGTGTTTGGGGTTTTGGAAATGGATGTAACAGGATCAACTGCCCTCACTCTGTGTTTAGCTGAGCTCAGAAGAACTATTTTATCATATTTTAGTATCTTCATCCAATATACTCTTTTTTTTCTTGATAATAAACACAGTATAGGCAGACAACTAACAAGTTCACTGTGAATGTGTGTAGAAATCCAAGAGGTGTCCTCCTTTAAAAAAGGAGGTGCCATCTAAGGAAATACATGACTTTCCTCTACTAATGCCATATTTCAGGGGATGGGAAAAACCGAACCGAAACAAGAAGACAATGACCTTACCTTTCCTACGTACTGAGGATCTGGTCCCATGTGTTCTTCTAAAACAAAGAACTGATTCCACACCCATCCACGCTTGGGACGATGATGCACTTCTGTTTCACCTTCTATGTGTTTGGTTTGATTTCTAGTCACCCTGACGGAGCCATGGTGAGCAGCTCCATAACACCTCTGCACAAAACAGAGACAAACTAGGACTGGGCAGATACAAGACCTACTTGTAATTCTCATTGTAGGATAAGCTTCCTGTTCAAGGTTTTCTTTCTCTTGTCTTTTTCAGCTGTAATCCTTTAACAAGTTCCCAAGACAGAAGGTGAAGTCTGGTTCAGAAATACAGTCCAAGCTGGGTTTTTCTGCTTGTTCATTGTTTATCTGCCCATTTGGGAAAACTCAAATCATATTTACATTATGAAAAGCTGACTGGAAAAATTGATATTTCTTCTGAGGTCTTCACCATAGAGTTCCACAGCCGACCATTTTCTAATAGGAAGAGAAAAGAAAGCCACTTACTCATCACTAAAACCAGCAATTTTCAGTTTTCTGACCTTAGATCAGTCAGTCAAAGACTATCATCAGAACTAAAATATTTCTTTTCAATCCTTTCTGTAAAGGTGTTTCCTGACTGTTTGTGTTAAAATGCCTTTAAGACATAGTATAGCTCCTCCAAGCTATGTAAACACTCACATCATTAAAACCTGGATGATTCAGGACAGTTCCTTTGGCCTTTAAATGCAAATCATTGACCTGGTCTGTCAGTAAAACAAAATCACTGCTATAGTGTCATTAGACAGTGATTGGTAAGTCATTTCACATGGGTTTTGATGTTCCACATGCCACACAGATACTCATTTGATGGAAAATACCTAGTCTATGATGAATTTTGAAAAAAAGCCTCCAAATGGGATTTGAGAATTCTGAGTCAATATTACGGCATATTGACGGGAACTTTCAGTCAAAATGTTTATTTTTTACACCTTGTGCTTTACAAAAATGCCAACCAATATCATACTAGATCCTCATAAAATTATGTCATACTGACAGAAAGTTCATGTACTGTTGTTTAGATGATCAGTATTATTCCCAATGACAATATTTTCTTGAACTCAAAAAGGAAAATGTAACATTTTATACTACAGTAGTAAAATGTGAATATGCATGTGGAAATTGATGTAGCACTTACAGCAAAGTGCCTTGAAAGGAATAAAATAATTATTCAATCTTAGAGAAACAGTTACCTTAAGGTAACCATTTGTTCAGTTACCTGAAGATATCAAAGACCAGTCAGTCCATCAGGAGTTTGAAAACATGCAACTAAATTTATGAAAATTGAAATCTTCCTGATTTTGTTTAAGTATCATAAATCCATTACAAGCTATGTAAACAGAAACACAATGAAAGTAATTTTGTTTCTAGGTTTCACCAGAATAAATTCAAAATTTCTAAAGAAGAACTAAACAAGAAATTCAAAATCAGATGGAAATACACAGCAGTGGAAGGAAATTTATTAGCTGCTTTTTGGCTCCAGATTTTTTGACCTTATGCTTCTTTCAAGTCCATAAAAACAATGGAAGCCCAAACCTTTTAGCTAAGAACAGTACTCATCAGAATAATAGAAGAATACTTCAAGCTGCATATTAGAAATAGCCAGAAAGCATGAATTTTCCATTGTTAATACTCAGTTCAGGACAGTGGGTTTTGCTGAAGTAAAGGAAGAACTTCAGTCTCTTGTGGTTGTGTGGGAGTTCAAAAAGAAAATCTGTACAGCATTTTCAACTGAGGAAAGAAATTTGTAGATATTTAGTATTTTCCTGTTTCTTATTTCCATAGCAATGTAGTGTACTCTCTACGCCTATGAAAACCAAGACATGATTCTCTTAAAATCCTCACATTCCATCTCAGAACAGACAACATGAGGAATTATTATCTCCTTTAAGTACAAATGTGATTTAATAGGATTGGGTTTTTTACAGTTAAATGTTATATGAAGTCTAAGTTATACCAGGGACAGAATCCATCCATTCTGGGACTCACATTTGCTTCTGACTATATACTCTTCTTTCTTGGTGTTGTAGGTTCGACCTTGGCAAAATGCCAAGCCCACAGCAACCCACGTGGTCCCATTGAAAGGAGGGAAGGAAAAAAAACCCTGAAACTGGAAACCTCCCCCCCCCCCCCCCCATATA
>JAWWEU010000081.1:75489132-75563511 GCA_035583155.1 Acropternis orthonyx | reverse complement strand
AAACAAAAAAAAAAAAAAAAAAAAAAAAAAAAAAAAAAAAAAAAAAAAAAAAAAACACCCACACAAACAAACAAACAAAAAAACCCTCTCTGAACTTTCTGAGCTCGCTTGACTTGTTGCCTTAAGCTAGTATACTGAGGTGCTGCCTGCTCATTGGTCTTGTCTGCAGCTTCAGACTAAGTGTCCTGATTTATGGCTTGTGTTATAAAGATGCAGGCAACTCTGAGTAAACTTGTGTCATTGCTGTCTCCTGGGAGCCCTCATGAAAATGAATTGTGTATCTCAACAGACTGTCAGACTGAGTTAAAATTAAAATAAATAATTAAATAAGATGAGGTGGGAAAGTTCCACCAGCATTGCTGGAAATCATTACAGCAGAGTAGTTACTGTTTAGCGTGGCAGCAAGACTATAATGAGTTCCCAGGAAACCAATATGAGTACAGTGAAGCAAAATGTGCATGCTTCACCATCATGAGGACATGCATCCTTCATAGCGGGGATTTGTCCTGAATCTCAGTGTCCCCTGCCTCCCATAATCAAATTGATCCATATTTGAATTCATCTGAATGATCAAGTTTTGCAAATGCACATTCAGCACAGCTCAACACATCTTTTGTCACATCCCCTGGGGACCCTTTGCGGTTCCACAGCGACAGATGACAAGTAGTTATGGAACTTGTAAGAAAGTGCATTGCTCATGTACTTTCTGACTTCTCTCTCTGCATTCTGCCCTCTAAACCTCCTCCCTTATCAGAACAAATCCTTTGATTATCAAAATCTGAACAGCTTCAAATCAATGTAATTGTTGATATATAAATAATCAGGCAGGAAGATCTTACTTCCGGTATTGCCTGTGCTTATAGTTTATTGTCAATGCTATATTCTTCAGCACTGAAGAAACAATGGTGTATGACCTGGAGACCAAAGAGAGAATAATGGACTACGATCAGAAAGGAAAATTGGATATGATTTTTTTTTGTCATATCCTTTGAATAAGAGTTTAATAGATTGCTGAGAGAATATACAGTACTCCTGAAGATCTCACATAACGGGCAGAAAAAAAGTGGCATTTCCAGGTAGATAAAGGGAAATGGTTCATCTATAGTTGATCTCTAGTCTCTATTCCCAAGGCTGGTAGAGCTGCGTTACTGACATGATAACTGAAGCACCAAGTTTTTCTCAGTCTATGTAATAGAGGTAAAATATGTAATTCTTTGTGCTCTCTATCATTCAGGGTCTTCTGCACATGCTAGCCAACCTGGCAGGAGCAGTGGCAAAACTGCTTTGGAAAGCATTTAAAAACTATGCTACATGTTGCTGTCTTGCCCCTTTGTTGTAGTTAGTTGCAGCTTTGTGTATGAGACTGAAAATTAGGAAAAAAGTATTTAAAGAAAATGAAAATTCTTGAAATAATTTAATAGTAATTTCAATAACCACAAATGTTTTGACACTATAATTCTATATTGACAGATCTAGAAATGGGAAACTGGACTATTTTACTTCATAGCATAAGAAAACTTCCTTTATATATAACTGCATTAGATATTAAACTAAATTATTGCTAAATTTATGTGTAGGTATATTACTATTCTGAAAGCTAGTCTTTATCACCCTGGAACTTGATCAGTTTACTAAAAAAAAAACAAAGAGAAAAGAGCATTGGATATCCCTCTGCTCATCTCTTTAAGCCAGGAAACCTAGCTGATGGCTATACAGTGTCAAGGGGTGTTACTTCTTGCACTTGTCCTTAAAAAATAAATAGAAATAATGACAAAAACCCCCAAACAAACAACCCCAAAACCAACACTGCCCCCCAAAAAAACCCTCAAACAAAAAAACAGAAAGCAAAAAAAACCCAAAACCAATCAACCAATCAAAAAACTCAACTCCAAAACAAAACAAAGGAACCTCCATGAAAACCAAGGATTGTTCTTTCATATAAGGCAACAGAAATTCTGTTGTGGGGAGAAAGGCGGGGATAGGGAAGGCCAACCAGCAAGCAATCAGACCTTATAAAAACATAAATAACATAAGAAAACAGAAAAAGATGCAACAAAAAAAAAAATCACTGGAAAACAAATCAAGACAGCGAAGCAGATTGGAAAGTTCAAGTGGGAACAGCTGAAGCTGTGAAAGCTAACGTGAAGTTATCAGAGATGATATAAAAAATCCAGCAGTACAATTTCTATGAAATGTGAGAAATCTAGTTAATACAGCTCAAGAGAAAGATGGTTAAATAAAGAAAATATGAACTGGAAACAAAAATCATGGAACAAAATTCCACACAAAGTATGTTCCTGGGAATTGGTATGCTGAAACTGCCAAGGGAAGTACAAACCTGGTACATTTTTCCCTATGATTTTTATGTTCCATACCCAAATAAACTCTATTTCTAATTTGCGTTTTTTCACATACAACTCACAGATCAAGTCAATTGCTAACATATTTGATATCAAAAAATAAAAATTATATACCATATAAAGTAACAAAACAGCATAAGGACAACTGTAGACATTTAATGATTACACATAACAATTGTTATGCAGTATGTGCAAAAAGCTGTGATATTCTTAGATT
The DNA here is from genome assembly GCA_035583155.1 of Acropternis orthonyx. Classification (NCBI taxonomy): domain Eukaryota; kingdom Metazoa; phylum Chordata; class Aves; order Passeriformes; family Rhinocryptidae; genus Acropternis; species Acropternis orthonyx. Next base: position 75,560,934 of record JAWWEU010000081.1, on the reverse strand, counting down.
CAATTTATAATCAGAGAAACACATTATGTAAAATTAATTAGTTAGATAAGTACATCACTCTTGCTGCTCAAATAAAAATTAAGAAAAGGAAAAGAAATGCCCTCCTTTTTCATTTCTTCTTCACCTTTAGCTCTTAGCAAAGAAAGGAACAGTTATACCAAAAGCCCAGGAAGAAACAAAAAGCAGCTGTATCCAGGAATATTATTAAGGAAAGGGAAATCACATATTTCTGGGCATTCTAAAACAGCAGAAACAAAACACCAGACAAATCTTTCACATGGGAAGGCAAGCTAGCTGGTCCTCTGTGAAGGAACTTCTGTTACATAACATAAAGACAATTTGATAGCAGAGATGTGGGTTTTACAAGCCCTAATCATGTAATTAGATACCCCAAAATAGTCACTGTGCAGGAAAAAATAAATTTCTTTCCTCATTTGAGTTTCTAAAGGTAATAGAAGCATTTTGGCTGCCAAGTTAGCACTAAGTAATTTTAAATTATTTCAGATAGTAAAGTGCGATGAATTTTTCAAAGCATCCCGACTGGCATACATACATCAAACAGTCCCTGCTTATGAGACTCCATTCCTCCTAGTGTCTTGGACCTCCACAGAGACAGTATCAGAAGCCTTGATTAACTCTAGAAGTTGTAAATCCTAAGATTTCTTCATAAGTGTTCACAAGCCAGGGTATTTTTTAAAGTCTAAGACTCTTTCCAATTCTTCTTCCATTCGAGGCAGATACTATTTCCAAATATTGGTTTTACCCTCAGTGATATATTTCATGACATTTATTGCTGTATTTTTCTTAACACTTCTTGTTTTAATAGCTCAACTCTATAAAATTTCAGTAGCTTTTAAGTCACAGAAACCAAAATACTATTACTGTTCTGTGAAGATCACAGAAAATACAGCTTAGCCATCTTTTTGGGTTAACAGCTGCTGAATATATAAGTAGTTTTTAATTTTTTCAATAGCTTTCAAAGGACCCATTGAAAGTTAGTGGGTTTGTTCACATTTGCATTATAGGTTTGATTTTAGACAGTTTGCATCTAAACCTTCAACACAGGACTGATCTGTATTTCTAGTACAACAAATTTGTCAGATCTTTTGCTTTGTAAAAATATTATATTTTGCTAATAATATGATGAGACTGAAAAATAAAGAAGATAAGGCCAGAAATTACTTTACATCCAGCATTAACATGCTGAACTTTCTAGGGGTTTTTATTTTATTTTGTTAAGATGGAATAAAAAAGTTCAAACCTTTTCTTTAAAAAGCATTGGTTTGATTCAAGTTCTAGATAAAAGTTCATTTTCTTTTCCTTTTCCTTTTATCTCCAGTAGAAGATACACTGCTCAGAGTTCAGACTCCCTGTTAGCTTAATAAGCATTAAAAAGTTACTTTGTTAGTTTGAATACACTGCATCATTTAAAGCTGGGGTCACAAAACAGCACAGACATGGTATGAAAAAGAAGTTTTCAGACTTTATAGCTGTCTACAGCTTCCTCACAGCGGAAGAGGAGGGGCAGGCACTGATCTCTCCTCTCTGGTGAACACTGACAGGACTCAAGGAATGGCATGAAGTTGTCTGAGGGGAGGTTTACATTACATATTAGTAAAAGGATCTTCACGAAAAGGGTGGTTGGGCACTGGAACAGGCTCCCCTGGGAAGTGGTCACAGCACCAAGGTTGACAGAGTTTCAGGATCATCTGAATAACACTCTCAGGCACATGGTGTGATTCTTGGGGCTGTCCTGTGCAGGACCAGGAATTGGACTTAGATGATCCTTGTGGGTCCCTTCCCACTCAGGATACTCTGTGATTCTATAATTCTATGGTTATTTATAAAAGAAGTGTCACATCCTTACAGAAAGAGGCATGTGAACTGGAGTTCACAATCAAATGAAGGAAGTCAGACAGCCTAGCAGCATTTGCAATTACAAGAGCACAGAAATGCTCAACTACTGCAAGCAGTCCTGGGCAGAACTCCCTCTCGACAACACCAGGATTAAAGGAGATTAATCATGTGTTATATCTGGAAGGGCTTCCCCAGAGGACAAACCCCCACTGGAGCATTACCTAACAGTGCCATGAGGATGAAGGGAGTATAGAAAGCTGAAAAGGCTTTAGGAGATAAATAGTCAAACCTGTCCCCCTCCCCCCAAAAAAGGAAAACATTCAAAATTGATTTGCTCTGGCAAAAGAAACTCCTGAATAGTTACTGGGCCAGCATTAGCTTTATCAATTTGGTGTTTTTTAAATAAAATAGAGTGTCAAAACTATTGTTTACCAACATCTTAAAATAGCAGCTTTACTAGGAGTTTCAAGGAATTTATAAAATTCAGTTTAGACTGGTGATTAAGATACTCTCTTCTGGTACTGTGCATGGTTTATCACTAAACACAAGCTTTAACAGATTTCTTAATGGATAGCATCAAGTGAAGCACCACTCACAGAGTGAAAACTAGACACACTACAGCTAGGCAACTAATCCAGCACCTTGGATATCAAAGAAGATTGATATCAAATGGCCCAAATAAAGGATTCTAGGTACACTGACTCCCAACATGATACAAAAATACAGAAAACCTCTCACTATTGAAAGAATGGTTTGACTTTAATCAACAACAATAACATTTTAAAAAATTGGCCAGAGGTCTAGTCAGTTATATAAAAAAATATTCAATTTTTACATACAAACCACCCATGGTCCATAACAAAACCATATCAGCCCTTGAAATTCCCCTCTAAAGAGGGGTTATGATTGTCAGACTACAAACAGATGAGTCACATAGATACTCACCTGCACTGTTATGCTGAAAATATATTAGAACCACTATGAAATCCAAGTTTTATTGTCGTAACAGAATTTTAAAAATTGTATCTGATGCTTTGGTTAGATAACGTACAAGATGAGCTGAGATCTGCTATGTGGCCTTTAGCAATAAATGTCTCCAATGAATAGTGACTGTAGAGATGATTTAAGACACCTTGATTTTTGAAAAACATTGAAGATGGTTATTAGAAGGCAATCATACTCATAAATAAGTACAAGAACCTACTAAACACTACAAAGTAATGGATTTGTTACCCTGTTGACATTTTATGAGAGCGAGTGCAATGAATTAAGAAACCTGATCTTTCTTGAACAAAAGAGGATCTGCAAAGTTTGCAAACAAAACTGAAAAAGTACTTTGTCTGAAAACAGCGCTGCATGTACACAGGCAATTAATGCTACAATGAACAGATAGTGAAAACATGACATTAAAAAAAAATTAAAGGATTCAGTACAAGTCTTCAGTTGGCATACAGAACTACTTTGTTTATAATAAACAGGGAAATAAAAACTACAGGATAAGAGAAAATATCAGCCATAAACGACAACTGAAGAAATATTTTTGCAACTATACCCATATGATTGGCGCAGAGAGTGACTGTCAGAAGCACAGCACAGTAACAACACAATTAGTCAGATAAAATCCAGCCACCGTTTCTGTAACAATAATCGCACAGAAAGCCATGCTAGCCATTACCTGCTGTGAAAGGAACAACTGTGAAACACAGAGATGATTCATTAACCTGACTCACTTCTTTCTCTTTTCCTCAACCAGGGACCAATCCATCTACATTTATATCTGGGGTCCATGTAGCTAGCCAAGGACAATACAGATATTCAAGACAGTGCAAGGGTCCTTTCATATTCCCAAAGCAGTAGAGGCTTTTCTTCAGTGCTGTTTCTCTTTTAAGAAACTTGCTAGCAGAATAAAGATTTCAGTGATTTCTTGAGTCACTCCTGACATATATGAATGTCAGGTCACCCAATCAGGGAACAAAGTAAATACATGAGACTCTGATGAGCAATTGCCCAGTTTAAACACAAAGAACTTGCAACAGCCCACTTGTGTGTAATCCACAGGTACAGTTTGTCCTAAACAAATTATTTCTCAAAATGAATAGGAAGAGCTGCTCTGAGCAGTATGGTAGCATCCCGAATGATTGATAAAAAAATAAAGGAAGTTTCTAATGCAGACATTGGAGACTTCAGAAATAGTAGACATTTGCCTCCTATACTCTGCTAGCAGAAAATTCTGCTTGAAATTCCTTAAAATCATTAATTATATATTTTTAAATTATATTATTATTATTAATTATATTTTTTTACAGAAATTTTAGCAATACATAACATATAGTATTTAGATGTTTCTTGGGTTTCTAGGCTGGATACAGATGTTTAGCTGCAGAGAAATTTGTGGAAAAGAAGATGCATGCACTGGCCTGGAATCAGGCTAACTGATCAGGTCATCAGAAAACACCAGATATGACAAAACTTGCTGGACACAACAGACAACAATGTAGAAATTGGAATACAGAATGGCTTGATTTCACAGAGACCAATGAGAGAAGCAGCTGAACTCCACAGATCATTCCAGAAGCATGTGGGAGCTCTTTTGGAGAGTCAAGTCTTGCAAGGCCCAAACTGCCTAGATAACTATGTGAGTAATATTCTTTGAAGCTGAAACTACCTGGATAACCCTACCAGAAATACTGAGCTTGGGTGCACTTGTCAAAAAACTAAGACAGATAAGGAAAAGGTAATTACAAGCAATGATTATTTGGGTGGGGACAAGAAGATGGTAAAGTAGAAAAACCTGGAAGAAGAAATATAAATGACAGAAAATCAGGCAATCAATGTAATTTGGAGATCTGTATAGAGCAGCCCAGTGCCTGAACACTGCCATTTGGAGCAAGACAATAACCACGGGGTTTGAACTGTGTGTTTGAATTGCTTCTGCAATCAGAGGGACAGGGCACATCTTGCCTGGAGTTCCTGAGGGAGACCCATCAGCATCCCATAGCATGGTATTTGTAAAAGAGGCAAAAATACTCATAAAAATAACACTGTAATTGGTAAATAACTATGTCCAGTTACCAGTGGAAGTCAATGCTGACACGAGGAAGATGGTGACATGTTCTTCCATTGTTCAGATTGTCTGATACCTTGTTTTTTCCAATATCTATACATATTTATCACTACTTTCATTCTCAGGAATGCAAAAGGACACTAAAGAAAATTTCCAAGTCTTTCAATTTCAATTCTGATGCATATATTGGTATCCTTGAACACATATTTCATTACATTCATTCATGAATATCAGCGTATTAAAGTAATTTTTAAGAAATTGTGTGCTAATGCTAAACCACACAAAGTTATGTTCATTCTCACTCTTCAGAACAGAAAGACATCTTTCCATGCTTTTATTTCAGATTGTTCTTTACTGTTCTTCCTAAGCTTCTTTTCTGAGGCAGAGAGCCTGTCCTCATTCCAGTCAAGGTAGCGCTTTATAACTTTCATGTTACTTCTCCATATTTTTTGGTCTAGACATAAATCACCCAGTGTTCTTCCTTGGATAGTTCTCCATTATTCTAGAAACGTAAGTGTACATGACTTTTAATTTAAACTGAAGTTTAACCTCACTAATAGTCTTAAGACTAATTTAATTTATACAGCAAACAATTTTCACATACTAGTTTGTTTTAAGATTTAAGTAGCGAACTGTGTTAAATACATTAATACCACTGAATTGCCACAGGCTTTGTATATGCAAATTTACTGAGTTCTTGTGAAAATTTTAGCTTTCATTCTTGTCCTAGGAACAGATAAACAGGTAGATAAACTGAGATTAAGTGTTCAAGGCATAACAGCAGCAAATCCTCAGAAACAGAAGGGGAAGGAAAATCAAGGTTAATAAGTAGGATCATGTCTTAGGTTCTGATTGTGCAAACAAAAAAAGACTTACTTAACTTTAGGCCTATTAATGAAAAGCTCATTCACATTAATTGGATTGTCTAACTAAAGCTAAGCTTAAAACTGAACTTTTTAAAGATCATGTAGTTGGTGCTTCAATGGTGCTGGAAGAAAAGCTTCTGTAGACAAAAAATATTATATACTTAAATGCACTAGAAAAACAAGAATGCAGCACTCAAGTTTCAAAATGCTTGTCTTCCATTATCACATTAAGAATAGCCTAATGACAAGTGATGTAAGATCATTTTGATACTTCATAAATAAGAGTCATGATATGTCATGCTAGACTTTCTACTGTGGTTTGAAGATCTTCAAGAAATCATTCACAGTGTGCTTAACAGAAAAAAAAAAAAAAAAAAAAAAAGGATTCTTTGCACCCAAAGGGAGCCTCAGACTGTAACTTACATGTTTTCTGGAGCTTAGATTTGTTTCTGTAAGTGATCAGGATAAGGGTTTTGCACTCAATGAACATCATTAAAAGAGCACCAGAGTCAGAACTGAAGGGCCAGCAAAATTACACTCTTACTTTAAGAGGGAAAGTATTTCACAACAAAGATCGCTTTCTGAGCAAGAACTCATGTATCGGTCTCATTTTGAGACTTATTTGGCAGTGCTTACAGCTTCACTGTTTCCAGAGCACTCTACTCAAACAAGCTATGAAAAATGGTAGGCTAAGGTACCTAAATGAACAGGAAAAATATGTTTGGACAAGTTGTAATTAAGTTATATACTATGTATGAAAGTGGTCATTACACTAAGTTACTAGAGAGAGCATAATTTAAGGAGTAATAGAGCAATGCAAAAGAAATTTAAAAGTGCAACAGCTTCAGGTTTTTGATTTCTGTTTAATGAGGCCTGGAATATATATTATAAAAAGAGTCAAGACAAATAATAACTAAAATTGTCTATCTGTAACCTGCTACTTTTGATTAAAGTAAATAAGTATTTCACTGTTAAGAATACATAAATTTCCACATATTCTAGCATAGATTTACAGTTAATAGAAATGGATTGGGTCATTTATGAGACTACTAGCAAAATCTCAACAGCCTTTGAGAATTAAAAGGATGCAGTTACCAAAATGAACTGTCAAAAGCGTCAGCAGAAAACAGAACAGCATTATAAAAAACCAACATATAAACTACCCATAGTGATTAGAAAAGCTTATTAGGCTAATAAATGTTCATAATCCTGATCTGATGCAGATACAAGAGCATTAAGGAAGTTTTAGGCCTCTTTCTTCCTGATAGCAAAATTCTTTGCACAGGAGGCCAAAGTAACTTAGCAAACAAAGACTAAGGGGCTACTCTGACAGACCTGTCACAAAGCTAATTTTTAATCCCCAGGTAATGGTTGATGGCATAAGAGTTTACACAGCCACAATGTTCTGTCCCACACCCCATCCTATACTGAAGAAACACCAGTGAAATATTTTGTTTGTTTGTTTTCTGAGGTGATGACTCTTTTAAAAGAGCAAAACAAAAATGCAGGGGTTTTTCATGATTATGAAGTCACCTCCTACCCATTGTCATCATCATCATGCAGCTTGCTGTAATTATAAAACTTGAATATTAGTTTTCTTTCTAAAACTCTGAATTGTGAGGTGCTGACATTATTTGATTTATACACATCCTGAGACTGAACAGAGCCTGCAAAAGATACCTATGTCAGATTTAAGCAACACAAACTGGTGTTTAACACTTGGGCATGTCCCTTGCATAAAGATGAAGGGCTTTTATGTGACTATTGCAATACTGCAGATTTATTATGCATGAAAAGGTAAAGAGACACATGAAAAGATATGTACATACAGAGAAGAAAGTATCCAGTAAAGAATGTCACATTCAGTGCTTAATCCAAAGGTAATGAAAATAAAAAATATTATTGTAGAATTAACATTCTGAATAAACACTGATGATTTAACGGAGTGATAATATTTTATAGTATTTCCCCTAAATAAAAGAAAGCAAAAAATGACATTAATCAGTTCTACTGGTCCAAAGAGTGAAATAGTCTCTTTTGCAACCTAGAAAACTTTTCAGTATAAGGCATGAAATTTATACAATAGTAAGGTCTAAGTTTTATAGATTATATTAGCTTTTGTAACAATTTACCTAATATGATTTACAACATTTTTTTATGAAACCAGATATTCTTCACCTCAGTTAGTTCTATCATTAGAGAGGAAATAATAAAAAGGAGTTCAATATTAGATTGCATTGTAAACATTTCTCTTGGAAAACACTGGCGAAAGGAGAATTATTCATTAAACTGCAGTCTTACTTTCTACAAATATTTTTCATAATCAATTGTCTGAATCAGTTTGGACTCCAACCTTTAAACTAATAAAAAGTGTGTTACAGGGTCATTTTTTTTAGATTTTATATTTCAAAATATGAATTTCTATTTTGACACACGCAAGAAACAGTTGAATTACATAAGGTATATATAACAAAAAAGAAAAAGAGGGAAAAGTAAGAAGAGGAAAAATGTAATCAGGAACCCAAAATGCTACTAACATAACTGCCTGACACTTGTATTTCCAGTTACTCTGTTTGTAAATGGGGAATACATACCAGAGCAATTACTTTTTGTGAACAGCATCTCCCAAGCTCTGAGAGCAAAGGACTGTGCTTGGGCTGCACAACATGATCAGGCATCTGTGTTAAAATGCCAGTGTCTGCCTTCATTGTGCTCAGACACCACATGTACACTGATACATGTGTGAGCTAATTTTCTTAGAACTCCTTCAGGTTTATCTACAGTATACCAGGAATATTGACAATCAGTGACATCTCCCTTTGTAAAAGGAGGTCAAGAACAGACCAACGCATCAGGAGGCAGAGTTCAACACTGTTTATTTCAGCATATATTCAAACAAATGTCTGAGAAATATGGCCTGCTGTTAGGATATAGGAGTTTTATTGCATAAACAAAGGAATTTGGTATGTAATTTTCTGATTTAAAATGTGATTATTAAAAGATAAGTATATACCATATATACAATGTAAGATGCACTTAACATATCTTGGATAGTAAATTATTCAAATATGCAATATTTGAATGCAATACAGCCTACTGAAATTAAGAATTAACTTATTTTAGCTAATAGATAAAAACAGATGCAATGCACTGGTATGTCTCAATAATATTAGGTCCATAATACTACTTAGCCATACTTTCTTCTAGCAAGTATCCTAGTAATTTTTGCCATGCCCTTTAGGTTTTTTGCCTTACACATATGAAATAAAAATAATCCACTATTGTCAGTAAGTAAATTTTGCCAAAAAAACAATTATATAGCTAAACATAAAAATCTTGTAGATTGTTGTGGGCTTTTCCCCCCTCTTTCATCTTCTACCCTTTATTATTTTTATTATGTGGACTGTATCTAACCAAAATCATATTGGTTTTAAGCAATTAGGTTGTATACATATCCTATCTTATTCTAAATACAAGCATCTTAAATACAGAGAAAAATCTCTCTGCATTTCTAAAATCCACTTTCTTCTGGATATCTAGGTTCTATTGACAGCAAAGATTAAAAGAAAAAAATTACGTCATAACCAATACTTTAGAATAAAGAAGTCATAAGCAGGTGGAGCTCCATCTCATCTATTACAGCTGCTTTTAGCAATAGCATTATGAAAGTAATGCACCAGAGACCACATTTGTTTCTAATTTGTTTTTTACTGCATTTTCATCAGGGAGCAAGAAAATGGGACTCCAGGCAAGCTGACTGCACACACTAGTAGTAAGACACAGCCCACAAGACATCAATCCTTTGATATATGCCAATATAAGTGACTGAAAGCAAACAATTTATGAGAAATGTGTACTTCTACCTATTTCAACACTCAACCATAAATCCAATGTGTCAAAAATTTACGTGTCAGAATAACATCAACCACCAGAATAACATCAACCACACAAAAACAACAGCTCTTCTTGGCTCTTCTTCATTTATCAGTATTTCTTAAATAAACTCAGTGACAGCTATGTACTACTGATGTCAATATACTCCCACTCTGCACAATTACAAACCATCAGAACAACTGTTCATCACTGACTGAACACTCTCAGTAATCATGAACCTTCTCATAAGCACACAGACAAGGCCCCAAATAGCTAATGTCAAAGTAATCAGTCTTTATCCCTGACACAAAGTCACTTGTACATGTCTTTCAGGTCTTTCAGGAAATACAGGCAAAAACATCCTACAGACTCTCATAACACAGGTACTTCCTTCCCATCTTTTCAATTAAAATCTTTAATAAGAGAATGATTAGTGTCAAACGTGTAGAAAAATCCTTACGTAGCAACCCTACTAATCTTGCTAGACTAGGCAAGATCTGTACCAGTAACCTAAGATCAGAATCTCTATTTCTGAAAATAAGATCATCAGCTACCATACTGCCCCCAAAATTCAGGAAAAGGGTTTATAAATCTTGTAATCTTCATAATTCTTTCCAGTGTTTTACCCAAAGCTTTTGGTTTTACTTCTATGATACTTGCAATTCAGTTACTGCTGTCTACCATACAGCCTTGACATTGATAACTAATATGGTATTGCAGCTCCATCCTCATGGCAACTTGTTTTCAGATAATTTCTCAAGCCATATTTCTACCAACCACAGAAGATGCCTTATAATATCATAGTCATTCCTAGAATATGTAATATTTATTTAAAAAAAAAAAAACAAACAAAGCGCCTAATCTTCCATTACAATCCCACAGCCCTTCTAGTTTGTGTAATTTACCAATTTTCTCACTTTTTGAGTTCTTCACTTCCTTTCTAGCAAACCAGTATTCATTACTCAGGAGCTGAAGTTAGCTTCTATCCAAAACCCAGGGAGATGGCAGAAGGAGGTGCGCAGTCCCTCAGAGGCAGAAGTTTTGAATCTAAATTTTGTGGACAGAAGGTTTTGGCTAGGCAAGACAGATGATTTTCTCCAATACTCTAAAGCTATTGAAATTTGTGGTCCACTTCCTCTGGCTTTCTTCTCATTTCCTGCCATCTCCATAAACAAGATTGATTTGACTGGGTCCAATCTGCATGCCAGGTACATCCACACAAATGAAGTACTCCATGCTCCTTCTAGCTAGGCCTATTCCACTAAAACATGACACTGTTCTTTTGCTTCCCAACCCTGCTGTTTGCTGGTCTAAAAGGATCAATATTCTGTGTATTCAAAAAGATGCAGAGAGCAGTTTGTCCCAGTGTCAGGGAGGTCTTATGGCATTCTCCTACGCCACACTTGTGTATGAACAAAAGACACTACAGTGTATTAATGTCATGTTCATAATTTCTAAGCTAACAAAAGCATAACCTAACATTATGAACTTCTGCCTCAGCTGCTTTAGTATTTTATACTTAAGCAAAAATTTCATTTTAAACTAATTTGTTAAAGTAGTGAAGTTTTTAAAATATTGTGTATTAAGTGCAGAGTTTAAATATTTTTCTTGTATGACTGTCCTCAAACAACAGCTTACATGCTTAATACACTTGCAAATATGTCTAAACACTTCTAAGTCTGAGCTTCATACTTTAGTGTTCCAGCTTAGCTTCTCACATCCAATCTATCCTGTAAGATTCATTATCATATAGTGCTTTCTGCTACAGAGATATTTTCTCCTGGGGAGAAATTGAAAGCCATTAACACCTGTATTTTGAAAATGAAATTTTAATTTGCCGTGAATCAGAAAAGCATTAGAATTAACAGACAAGCATGCTGCAAACAAAGCTGACAGTCATCTTTAGTATAAAACAGAGAAGTGTTTTTAATAGCATGCAAATACAGCTGACAGACATGTCTTTATTCAATTAGATCCTAGTTTCCAAGGGCAGAGTTGTGTGCACACATCCAAACTGCCTTTTCTAATTTTAGAGACTTTCTATACTGAATATTTAAAGCTAAATAGTATCTGAATCAATTTAACAGAATTTCACTTTCGGTACTTTTCAGCTTCAGCTTTCAATAATTTACATTGTATACCTCAACACTGCTCATTACCTGATCCACAAGATCAGATCCAAGCAGATCTCTTGGCTTTCTTTTTGAAATATTTCAGTACAGTTATACTTCCATGTGTGCACATTTATGTATGCCTCTCAGTATTATAAAAGTTTCATACCAATCCATCTGTGTATCCTACTTACTTCTATGGCTAAAATAGCAGGTAAAACAGGCACTTACTGTTCAGTGGTTACAGGGCACTTCTCCACTCCTCCTTTTCCAAACAACTTGCCAAATCAAATCCACTGCCTCTTTAGCTGCTGGGAAACAAAAACAAAAATCCCACACACATGTCAAAATTCAAGGAAATGAGGGAGAGAGTATTTTACTGAAAAAATCTTTCAGAAGAAGTAAAAAGCAGTGTAACAGTGGTATTAACACTGAAACTTTTTCTCATAACACCTAACAATGATCTCTGAACATGAAATTCCTTGACAAGAATACTGTGGCATAGCATAGAGTTAACATCTTTAGACAACAAGAAAGAACAAAATACCAGAAACAATAATAATAAAAATATGTAACTAAAACCATCTAAATTCTCTGTCTTTTTACCAAACTGTGAACCATCAATATTTCAACAATGAATTAATTTCTTCTAATGCCTTCTCCATTGGCCTACTGTATTAAAGGATTAGCCAAGGTTTGTGTTTACCAACACATCAGTATAATTTTTTTTATTTGCAAATACAAATATTTTCCCCTCAATACAGAATCAAGCTTCTATGAAGAAGCTTTGTTTTCTTTATCTATTTTTAATACAAAATCTGCAAATTTCCATTGGAGAAAATCAACTGAAAAAAGGCAACTGTAAGAAACATTTGCAGAAGTACGTGATACCTGCTGATTACCTAACATCCCCCAAAGGTATCAGTAAGCAATGCAGTGCTAACACAGGCTAGTCAAAAGAGTTATCAATAATTGCAAGTCTATCACAAATGAAATGTGCTGGAATTATTCTTATAAAAGTATTTTGATGAAGCAGCTACAATTTACAGTAAGCCTCATTTACAAAACAGCAGCTGGCATCTTAGAAAATTAAAGTTTAAATAGTCTTTTCAAACCTAATGTATATTAGAGATGTCACCACATTGAACACACTTCTGTTTCACAAATTATGTAAAACTTACCATGACTAAAACATGAAATAGGAACAGTTTGCTTTCTAAAAGTCAATAGCATTCTCACACCTCTTGTCAACACCAGTCACAGCTTTTAAATGACCACCACCAGTTACAAAATGCTCTTCTATTCATAGCAGCTGGTGGCAATGCTGAGAGACTACATGAAGAGCCCTGTTGCACTACACACACCCACTCCTTACACACTGCTAAGAGACAGCCCCTGTACCACATACGTGAAAATGCACTAAAAATGTATTTCTGAAGAGAAAAATGCCCTGAATGCAAAGTGGCCAATATCTCCATCTTACAAACAGAAAAATAAGGCATGCCAAATATCATGGGCTAAAATCCACTTGAGAGCAGCACTTGGATACAATGAGCTCTGAACAACATCTACCCACTCTACTAGTTAACTATGCAGAGGAGAGAAGCACAGATGAGCTGCTACCAACTTCACATCCTCACAAGGCCTTTTGGGCAGTGGATTAGAAGCAGTGTGCTGGGTAACAACTGCTTACTGGGTTTAGACCTGCAGAAAGTCAACGGGACCGAGGGATCAGTGAGGTCTGTGATAATGACCCAGGTGTAGAATGTAAACAAGGGGGCTCCAGCCTTGCAGCAGGAGGAGACCAGGGGGGAAACACTGCAGGGGAACAGAGCTCTGCCGTATAGGGCTGGGACACTGTCACTGCAGGCACTGGGTGTCCTCTCCCCTGAGCCTGCAGTGCTGAACACATCCACAAGCAGGGCCACTGTGGCTTCAGCACATGTGAATATGCACACTATATTGAAAGTGCAAGTGTACCATACTCATTCTCAGCACACCCTGCCCCAGCTGTCCTTTTGCAAGACACTGGATTATTATATCAAAATGCGGGGAGTGGGGGTGGGGGGAAAGGGAGAGGTAGAATTTCACAAGGGTGAGGTGATGCCCAATTCCGCACCCAACCCCTGCGATCCTCATGGGGCATCCCCAGAGCAGCTGTCAGTCAAAGGCAGCCCAGGAGCACTGACCAATACCGTGCCTCGGAGCCCCTGACCCAGCCCTTGATTGGCTGGCACAGCGGAAGTCCCGCCTGCGGGCTGGGGGTGTGGCCACAGGGACAAAGCAAATAAAAGCAGCAACACCTGTCCCTCTTTGTTTCAACCCTATCACGTTTTTTGGATTTACACAGGACTCACTGGTGGGAGCTGTAATTCTTTCCTCTCTCTTTCTTTACTTCTTCTCCTAATCTCCTTAATATTTTGGGTGACTTGGGACCAAATGGGTTGGATTTCGCTAAGTTGTATGGGTTAGCATCTGCTAAGTCAATGCTTTGTGGAATACTTTATTTTGGCTGTATGTTACCCTTTAAACTTGTGCCAAGTTCCCTCATTTCCTAAAGTTTATCAGTAAAGTACCTCTTGAGAAAATGTTTGCAGTGTCTTCTCCTTTGTGCTCTCTCTTAAGGTGTTAAAAGAACCAAAGTCTCTTCTAATACATCTGGAGGGTGGATATTGTTGGAGCCTTGTATATTTTTGAAGTAAAACCCTCTGATGAACTCGTAGCTCAAGACTTGGGATCTTACCCCTCTGGCAATATCCAGCCAATGCACAAATGAAAACCTATGTAAATGAGTAGAGTGAGTGGTCCTCTTCTCACGGTTGCCTCACCCCCAGATTCTCCATGACTCCAACCAATCTACAGAAATACCACAAGACAGCTGTAGCAGAACTTGAAACAGGTTTTTTTAATACCCAATGCATTCCAAGAACTTTACTCACCAATTTACTTCTGAGAGCTTTTCTTTTTTTTTCCCCCAGAAAAAAAACCCCTCATATTATTTTTTTTTTTAACTTACCAGTGCTACAATTAAAGTTTTATCAAGAAAATAGTTTTTTTATTTATTTTTGTTAGAGAGTGGTATTTTTTTCAAAATTTCTGTTATTAACATCTCTATTCTTGCACTGCAGGAAACCAAGTTAGAGATGAGAGATCCTGTCAAAATAAAAAGGCTTATTTTCTGAAGATAGAGTACTTAATCAAGTGCTTAATTAATCTCCCTTCCTCACCTATTTCAAATTAATGTCATCTTTCTCATCTCCAGAATGACACCTGCCAGTACAGCTGTTTCACTTGGCATTTCTGTGTGTGCTCAAGTCCTGCAGAATGGAAAAAGAGTTGGAGTCAGGAGACAGTGCTGGAAGGGTGCAAACCAGGATGCTGGTGTGGTTGTTTTGTGCTCTGGTTCCCACAGTTACTCCATGGAAAAAAAAATACTATCACTACAGAGTTGCAGAAGAGACCTGGGAAAAAATGTCAAGGAATAGAAAGGTCAAAACACTTTCCTATCCTCTTTCTGAGAACTCATGGAGAGATAAAGGGAAAGGAAATTGCAAACTGCCAGCAGAAAAGTAGACGAGGCAAAGTAAGGATGTGGAGCTGCCAACTAGTTTTGCCATTAGAGCACAGGGAAGAGCACAAGTGAGAGCTCTTACAAGACTCCTCTCTTCCACAGTACATAAAGGGTGACTATAAGAAGGTGGGGACAATTTTTTTAGTAGGGCCTGTTGAAATAGGATAAGGAGTCAAGGTTTTAAACTGAAGGAGTGTAGACTCTGACTGGATATAAGGAATTTTTTTACAATGAAATGGAGGAACACTGGAAAGGTGGTAGATGCCCCATCCCTGGAAAGATTCAAGGTCAGGTTGGATGGTGCTCTGAGGAACATGATCTAATTGAAGATGTCCCTGTTCACTGCATGGAAGTTGGACAAGATGACTTTCAAAGATCCTTTCCAACCCGAAGTATTCTATGGATTTATGATTCTATGATCATTGTGGAAGCAACTGTTTACCCTTAAGGAAACATTTAGCTAAGGAACTGAAGGAAATGGAAAAAAAAAAAAAAAATGTGAGTTATGAAGGAGATCAGTAGCATCTGGAGCAGCAAGATGTTAGATTGGCTCAATGGGTTCAGAAGGCCAAGACAAATTGGCTGGATGCTAAACCGTGAAAAAACAATCTGAAAAGCTCTCTTTGGCATTTTCATATTTTTTGCTTGTTTTTTCTCACCAAATGATGAAAACAGAGTGGGCTAAACAATCTACCCAACAGTACCAAGCTTTTAACACTCAATATCCAATGGCTGGACCTCAGCCACCTATATGTCTATTACCTTCTATATTCCAAAGACTGTCATGTATCTTTTGCAATAAAATGGCCTGAATGAATAATATGAAACAATTTTTAAACTGCATAACCTGCTCTTCTTTCAGCAGTTCAATAGAAAATAGTGTAAGGTTTATCTGGAAAACTATTTTTCAAAAACTGGTCTAGAATTAGAAAAATAGTAATAATGAAAAACAAAGAATGTATTTATGTTCTTGAGCTCTAGCAAAATAAAGCACAACACATTCCATCAGTTCCTGTAACTACATTTATTTAAATCAAAGACAGAAACATTCACCTCATTACAGTGACAGCAAGAGTGAGGAGTTTGTAACTCTGTTTACAAACATTAGGAAACTCCCTGCAAGTTTTTTGGGTTGAGGTCTGTGATTTATCTGTTCTTTCTAAAACGGAAATACACTCTACAGTTTCTACAAGACACTGTTATAACATCAAATGCAGTGTGTCTGTTTATCAGAACAATTCATTAACTTTGTTTATCTATGTCAGTTCTTTAGATTGCCTTGTTTATCTTGCACCCTTCCTTTGTGGTGCAAGAGTTTACTGATATTATAATTAAGACCATAAATTTAAATTCCAGCAAGGGCTTAGCTTTACTAGTGAAAATCTAATTTTTGTGCAGAAATAAAAAGTTTAAGTGATTTCAGAAACCAATTACTTTATTTGAAATTGTCTATATATAGTATCTCTTGGAATCTACTGAATGCTCCGTATTCCTACATACATGCTTTATAATGTTACAATTTGTGTAGTTCTTAAAGAGGAGATAGTATGAACTATCCATCTGTTTTGTATCATTATTAATATTTTTCCAATTGTTTTGTAGAAAATTACAGTGTATCATCACAAATCCAGTTACAATACACATAATTATAATCTTTGCTAACAGAATGACCCTAAATGATTCTCTGCAAACCTGAAATATTTATAAAATGTGAGTACAGGAGAAAAGAATGAAGATTAACTAATAGAAGTATCTTCAGTGCTTGCTAAGGAAAGGCTACTTATATATTCATCAGTCCTGACAGTGACTGACAGAAGAAACCTTTAGGAAACAACTTCTGGGGACCAAATTAAAGTGCTCAAATGCTGTTTTTGAAATGGTCATTTAAATTATTTCTCAAGTCCCCTCTGTCATTGTACAGTAGTTACTATTACTGGCGAGAAATAAACAATGTATGTGGTTATTCCTTTCACTTATGATTAAAGAAAAAAAAGAAGTGTCCAAAATAATTTAGTATATCTTTTGACCAAGTGCTAGACAAAAGAGGGTGTAATCAAAACCTTTACTTGAACTGTGAGAAGCATCATTCTGTGCATGGCTCCAGTAATTGCAGTGGGCTTACAGTAGAAACAGGCTAAAGCTTATTGTACAGAACAGAACACACAGCACTAAATTTTGTGATCTGCTACACACCTTTGAGCAGAGCAAGGAATTATGTTTTAGCTCATATTCCAACTGTGTCAACACAAAAGCTCCTGGCAGATTAAGAAAAGAAGTAAAATTCCACACTGCCTTCTGTGTGTCTTGCAGCAAGTACAAGATACGGATAACAACTTAAAAATAACAGGACAGATATTATCAATTAAGTTTGAAGTGAGCAAGGCTGGGGGTTTTTTGTTGTTGTTGTTGGGTTTTTTTGTTTTTTGCTTTTCTCTAATTCTTGCCTGAGATGCAGCAGAGTAAGATCACTAAGATCATTTGCCATTAGTAAAGCTTAAGGTTGGAAGCTTTCAGATCTCTGTTAGGTGCATGCATTCCCCAGTGTGATGTTCTTGTTTCTAAACTTAGCTGGAATCCCACTGAGAAAATGGACTGCATGTGCAAGAGCAGAACAAAATGAGGCTTTTAGCGCTACAACTCTTCTCCCTGTGCTGTCTGGGGAAAAAGAAAGAAGATTTAAAGTATAAAAGAATAAACATAAATCATTTCAGGGAATGTATTTACTAGGCAAATGTGTAACAGGTTTTAGAAAACTGTATCTGAGGTGTGTGTGTAATCAACATTAACTAAGTAATTACACAACATATGATTGATTAAATTTAAAGAATTAGGGGAAATAAGTAAGCCACTTACAAGTTAAGTAAGTCACTTAACTCTCTTTTCAGCATGGTTCAGTCACCATGAAAACAGATCAAACAAAATTAGCAACCATCTGACATCAGTATTTCTAAACTCTCAGAGCCAGGGGTAAAAAAAAAAAAAAAGTGGATTCAGGGAAAGTGCACTGTAACCTCCCATAACCTTGAGGCTGTGGTTGCATTCCACATACAGAGGCTCAGGAATCCTTAAACTCAGGGGTCCTTTGGTGCTTTCTGCTATGACACTGAAGCATGAACACCCGATGTAGGCAGACTTCCAAATCCATAGGTATAACATCTACGGGGTCTGGAAAAAATGTGATCTACAACACTCTAACAGGAATTCAGGCAAAAATCTACAAAAACTCTCTACTAAATGAATCAAGTCAAACATGGTTCTGGTAAGTGTTTTAACTTGAGGTACTTAATGCCTTCTTCACCTCAGTCTTTATTGGAAAAACTGTCTTTGGGAGAACACAGACCCACTGGGCCACTGGCAAAGCCTGGAGTAAGGAAGACATCCTCAGTGGAGGAGAATCAGATTAGGGAATTTTTAAATAATTTGGACATACATAAAACCCAGGAAGCCTGGCAGAAACCCTAATGAGTACTGAGGGAGCTGACTGATGTCATTGTGTGGCAATCAGCAGAGGTTCCTGAAGACTGGCAGAAAGCAGATTTCACTCCTACCTGAAAGAGGGACAAGAAGAAAGATCCAAGAAACGACAGGTTGGTGGTCAACCTCACCTCAATCACTGGGATGGTGATGGTACATCTAATACTAGAAACTATGGATAGGGATATGAAAAACAAGAAAATCATCAGGATCCAGTCAGCATGGATTTATGAAATGGAAGTCATGGTTAACCAATCTGATTACCTTCAATAATGAGGTGACTAGCTTGTGGCTGAGGGAGAAGCAGTGGATGTTAATTATCTCATCCTCATTAGGGTGGCTTTTGACCCTTTCCTGTAACATCTTCATAGACAAGCTGCTGAAGTATAGGTTATGTAAGTACAGTGAGGAAGACTGAAAACTGGCTGAAGGGCCAGACAGAGAGAGTTGTGATGAACAGTAGAAAGTCCAGCAGGCAGGTAGTGCTGTACCCCAGGTGTCAATATTGGCGACAGTACTATTTAAATTTTCATTAATGACCTGGAAAATGAGACAGAGTCCACTCTTCAGAAGGCTGTGGATGATGTAACACCGGGGGTGGGTGGGGGAAGTGATAGATGCAGCAGATGGTTTTGACGCCATTCAGTGTGGTGTCAACAGGCAGGAGAAATGGGCAGAGAGTAATCTCAGTAAGCTCAACACAAAAAAAACCCCACCAAGTCCTGCAACTGAGGAGGAATATGGTCACATATTCACAGATCATTCACAGAAAAAAATATTTAGGACCCAATTCACTGAGGCAGTGAAGTATGCATGGCAACTGACTCTGCAATGGTCTCTTGTACAGTTGACTGTTATCTTGCTGGAGTTCAAAGACAGGCAAGTAATCTTGGTTTCTGCTGTTCTCTGAGGTTTTTTGTCACATATTGAAAGTTTTCAAGTGACCAGGACCCCTGTGGCAATGACTGCTAAGGAATATAATGATTCATGTAATGCCATGAATTAGATTTACCCTTGAAGAGACAGTGCTGCTCAGTTTAGGGACTAAGCATATGAATTCTCTTGATACAGAAATTGTAAGCTAAATTTGCAGCCTAACAGGGAAATCCAGAGAATTTTCACAAGTAAAATCTTCTATAGGGTTCTGATGAAAAATAGTGAAAAATACACTATGTGGCTGAACTGAGTGATTTCTCTGTATCACAGATGTTAGAGCTTCAAGAAAATGTTGCACCAACAAAGGGACAGGTGAATGGTTCTGATATTAACAGTACAGTTATAGAGTAATACAATCAAAATGCTTCAATTTATCTGTTTAAGTTCTTCAGAATTAAACATCATAATTGTTCAGACAGGAGTTCTCAGCAGTAATGCCAATAAAGAAGGACAAACTGGTAATTTATTTATCAGCTTTTTAAAAAATTTTCATATACCATGAACACTTGTTGCTGTTTCCTGTGTTCCTACTAGTTTACTTTCACAGTATGACTAGGGAGGGAAAAAAATTATAAATGGGTGATCTCAGCATACATCTTGTCTCAGTCAAATACTAGTCTACAGAGATCTTTGTATAAAACACATCTAAAGTACAGGTTGTAATAGAATGTTAAAACATAATGAAAAACCTTGCAAAATGAAATGGAAGAGGCCACCAAGGGTGCTTTATAAATTATCTTACAAAACCTTCTGAGCAAGTATAATTTGAGGTTTAAGACAAGCAAAAAGACTGACTGCCATCTTGACAGCAGAGATGTACATCAACTGCATGAGTGAGGAACAGATTATTTGTTGTAAGGTCTGTGCAGCAAAGATAACTGCAACACCTCTTACTTTAGTCTAAAAATATTTTAAACTGTGTAGTCTAGTCTGTTTTGAATGCTATAGACTTGAATGCTAGTACTTGAATTTTACCTTAACTTTCCATTAGTTGAGTTTGTTAGTGACAACTGGATAACAAAGTAGCCCTTGCCTAAGTGTGTCTAAAATCTATAAACTGGATCCTGGAACGGCCTAAAAGGAACCCCCAGAGCCAGATTTCTTTAGCTCTTTGGGGCTGCAGTGGAGGATGGATACAGAAAGTTGATACTACAGGGCCAATGGAAGCAGGAGCATCTCCTAGTAACTGCTGATGACCTTGAGGGATCTCTGGGACACAGTAATATTTTCAGGCACACATTTAAACCTCTGATGGATTTTGCATTGAGGTTTGACATTTGGATGTTTTATAGTAAACCCTAGAATTATAAATATCAGTAATTATTTGCATCAGCTGCAAATATAATTTTTTAAAATATTAATCCTTACTTTTCTTAAAAGAAGATTTACTTCAAAGAATTCAGAAAAAGGTGAACAAAGACTTACTAATGGACATAGTCAAAACTGGCTTTCTAAAATTCTTTCAAAATCCACAATCATCTACAAAAATGTTGATACCCAAAAATTAAATATTATCTCTTTTGTCTATACAGCAGAAAAAAAATCTTAAAAAGGTTCTTCAATGATAGAAAGTTTTCACAGAACTTCTTTGTGTAAATCTACAAATTGTATAGCTAAAATCTAAAAATTCCTACATTCTAATTTCACATACAAAGGCTGCAATGCAGAAAGAAAGGACTATTCATATCAATTCAGGCTTGACAAATTAGGGCACAAGCTCTAAATTAATTCAAAATTATTCTAATAAAGATGACTTAGATAATAACTAAGTAACATTACATAAGGTAAAGCTAAAAAATGCTTTCCTGTTTACTAGATAAGAACATCTGCAAGGGTAGTTGACTGGGATAGTTAATATAACATAATTGGTCTCTCTCTCTGAGTCCTGCTTTAATTTTTTTTTCTTGTTATTTTACACTTTTGCACATTTTCCCATCAAACTGTAACTTCCATTCATTGTTCAGTGTTTTCCACGCAGTCGTAAAATCCCATGAAAAAGATCTGCAAGGAAGATGGTTCAGTGACTTGGCATGGTGTTCTTCAATGACTGTTGGCATTCCAGTCCTGCTTATGTGAAAACGTAGAAGTCCTCATTTTAGTGTTAGGGAGCTACTATTTCAAACAACAGATGAGATTCCTCATATATCCACTGTATCTCTTCTCTTTTCTTTGTGATGGACATGCCTATTTAAACTGTACAAGTCAGAAGGAGGAACTGTGGTAATGTGTTTTCCTTCTAGCTGAACACAAGAGTTGCAACTGGAATGCAAGTGAGATTTCAGTTTGAATCCACAACCTTGGGAGTTAACCTATCCTCCCTCATAGTATATCTTCTAATGCAGCCAGAGCCTTCAGAAAGAGCACACAAAGAGCAACTGCTTTTGCTTAAGCAGTTTCCTGAATAAGGATATTAAGCTAGTACATTGATAATTTGTGATGAAGAAGAAGGGACAAATTGTTGACCAAAGACTTGAATAGCCAGTAGCAATACATGTGGGGAAAAAACAAGCAAAAAAAGAAAATAGTTACTTTTCCCAATACAACTCCTGTGGTGCTTAGAAGAAAGATACCTACAGAGGCACCCCTAATAATTAATGTACAATTTAAAAAAAAAAAAAAAAGACAATAATAAAACACTACCCTGCAAAAAGTCTTTTGTTGATTTATAAGTTAACAGGGAGACTGTAATTTCTCTTCAAGGTATTTTAACTTCATCAACAGCTTATCCCCAAGCCTGAACAAAATAGAACACAGAGGGCTTGATCCAGCTTCTCTCACAGTCCAGGTGGGTCTTTCCATAAAGATCACTGAAAACCATCATATATTCTATGTCAAGTCTCAGGGTTTAGCCTTAGAGCTGAACAGAGTAAACAAACTTCCATCTAAATTTCCCTCATAGGGCTTCCCTGTTTCTACCAGAAATGTAAGTCTCTCTGCTCCACAAAACATGCTCCTGTCCTCCAGCTTACATCCCTGTCAGAGCTGGACATACCCATATCTCAGTATAACTTAAAGATAACTGCTATGGAATTGTATAGCTAGATTTTTGCCTCTGAGACTAAAACTGCTCAGCAAAAGAATTTCACGTCCTTCTCACAAAAGTCAGAGAGGCTACTAGAGGCAAGATAAAACTGACTCTAGCTCAATATGAAAATCACCTGTCAAGTTCAAAATCTTCCCAACAATTGACTAACTCCTCCCTGCCCCGCTCACCATCACTCCCCCGCCTCCTCCCATCCCTGGTGATTACTGCAGAGTAGTTGAGTCAATCAATTAAGTTTAGTATTTGTGAAATAATCATTTTGTAAGAAGTTATTAGAGGATTCTCAGGTACACCACACCCTGACTGTCATGTCTGAAAGTCATTCACTTGCAAATGCTTTAAACAAAATAGTGCAAACTGAAAATTGCAGAATACGTAAGAATAAAACTGTAAAAAATAATTATTACATGCTGCCTAATGTTAGAATAGCCATTTAATATGTATATTATAAGACTATTTCTTGTTTCATCTATGTTTAAATTATATTCATCCCACGGATGACACGTTCTAAGAAAATTTCCATTCACTCATGAATCTAAGTTTCATTGGCTTCAAAGTATTTATTTCATCTCCAATATATCATTACTTTCATGTAACTGTCAACTGAATATGCTCATATATGTAATTTTAGGCTGTTTTATAAAGAAATATGTGAATAGGACATATTTCCAAGAGATTTTTTTAAAATGACAGTTAATGGGAAGTAAAATTATAGTTACACTCTGATGCTCTGTCCTGCAGCAAAGTCTTACAATAAATCCCACAGAAGGGTCACCTCCATCAGTCCATCTCTAGGTAGAAAACAACAACATCACAGCTCTCAATGTGTCCTTGACTGTAATTCTGACAGTTTTGACAGTCAAGCCTCTAAGGTTTATCAAGACGCTATTGAAGTTGAAGTTAACAAATTGTAAAAATTTATGTCTCCTCTACTTCAGTATCAAGAATTATCAATAAATTTCTGTAAATACTTCTCCCTTTTAGTCAGAATAAATAATGTTCACACTCTTTTACTGACACAATGTAAGTATGTGAGGCTCCTCATGTACTTCAAGCACATTAAAAGAAAGTAAGTTTAATTTGGCTAACTGTGAAGGGCTGGAGACCATACATAGTATAATTACTACAATGAAACAGAGAAGTTCACATTTTGCTCTTGACAGAGAAATACACCTCTGGCTTGTATTTATGTATTTTCTTAGAGCTCAGACTTTTTTGCAAATTAACATCATTGGAATATTTTGTCCAGATGAGAGTACATTTCTCAGTTCAATGGACTAAAAAAGGCAAAAAAACAAACAAACAAACCCCAAAAAAATCCAGCAAACCAGACCAACCAAAAAAACTGAATTCCTCCTTTAAAATCCAAATCAGACTTAATTACCACTGGGAGTTTATGTGTTTATATCCTTAGATGTTCAGATGTTTCTACTAAGAGCAGAATATGCTTCTACTGCTAGGAATATTAATGACTAAGAATGCTTACTGCAAATTAGTTTCATGCTAACCAGGAATACTTTTGTGGGGTTATTTCTTTCTATTTAAATAGTGCAATGAAATGACAAAGTGATATTAAAATCTTGGCTCTACTTCCAATAAAGTCATAAATTATTTTAATAAAAATGTGGAAAATGTTTTTCACTGAATAATGTTCTTATGTAACAAAAATATTTGTCCTACAAAAAGTTCTACTGATCTTTTAGCAACTGTGTAAAAAAATCAAAATATTGTCACAAACACAGCACTATATGAACAGTCTTCCTTCCATTTCTTTGTGGACCCATCATAAATAATGAACAAATGTTGATTTTTTTGGCAGTACAATTAAATTCAGATAAAGTCAGAAGCATCGCCAATGCTTATCTGTAACACTTCTGAATGCAGCTCTTTTCTGCAAGTCAGAAGAGAAAACTCAGGAGCTCCCAACAAGAGCTTTTCCATACACCTTTTTTCATTTCTGCCAGAAATAAACTTGCAAGGTTGTGTTTCACAGTTCCTATCTAGTTTCTCAGAAATACAGGAAAGCTGCACAAACAAGAAAAGAAACTTCCAGATCAAAGGTTAAGTACTTTAAATATTTATTTAATACTCATTCATCTTTGTTTTGTTTTGTTTTGAACGATCTATCTTATTTTTTAATCAGTGATTATAGAACAGAAGAATTACGTAGTCTGGATGGGATGTCTCCTCAAAGCAAGGACAAGGAGAGCAGGTTATTCAGAGACTTGTCCAGTAAAGTTTAGCACATATCTTCAAGGTGGAGATTAGACACCATACTGGGAATCCTGTTCCACTGTTGTCATTATATGTATGTTTTTCTGACCAAAATTTCACCTTCATCACCTTGTACCCATTGCATTTTGCTATCTTGTCATGCACCACTAAGAATCCATCTCCATCTTCTCTGTACTCTCTCATTTGGTAGCTGGAGAGCTGTAAGACTTATCTTTTTAGGGCTAAACAAACCCAGCTCTCTTAACCTCTCCTCAGTCATCATGTGCTCCAACCCCCTGCACATCTTAGTAGCTCCTCATGGAGTTCGCTCAAAGACATGTCTTTTATGTCATGGGGGTGCTCAAACTGGATGCAATACTCCAGATGTTGTCTCATGACTGTTTAACAGAGGGGGAAAATTACTTCCCTTATCCTGCTGGCTTTTTTCTTGCTAATATTCTGCAAAATGCAGTTGGCTTCCCTTGCATGGCTTTCTTTAGGAAGACCTGCCCATGACCTCTGTAAAGATGCTTTCTGTCCTGCTGGCACCAAGCCCATACTGCTGCATGGTAAATTATTCCAACCTCGACGCAAGACCTAGCATTTACCTTTGTTGAAATTCATGAGGTTTCTGTCAGCTTGACCTTTTCCATGTCCTTTGTCATTAGATCTCTGTCCCGCTGAGCAATGGGCCCAGTTTCCCTAGGCTGTCTTTTGCTGCCAATGTTCTCACAAAAGCCAATCTTATTTAATTTACAGTTCTTGATCCAACTGAACTACAGCTTTCCAATCTCACCTCTACGTGCCTGGACAATGCCTGTGTAAGAAATAACCAGGAAGCGCATCTCAGCTTCTACCTTCTGTGTACATTCCGGTTTTGCTGATTTTCAGTCAAGATTCTGCTGTTTACCCATGATGGTCTTCTGCAATAGCTGTGTGGCTTTCTGCATACTGGTGCAGACCACTCTAATGAGGTTGTCCTTGAAGGTCAGTCAGCTCTCCTGGGCTCTTTTGTTCTCCAATTCAGACTCCTATGGGATCCTGCCAAGAAGATTCCTGAACAAGCCAAAGTTCTGGGTTTGGTTTGTTTTTTGGTTGTTTTTTATTCCTCCCCCCCCTCAAGTCCATGTTTCTATTTGTCTTGTTAATTTTTTTTTCCCCCAGAATTTTAAACTTTACAGTCTTGTGGTCTTTATAATGAAGTCCATCAGTGACCTTCATATCTTTAGCCAGTTCTTTCTTTTTAGTGAATAACAGGTCTGCATAACATCTGTCCTAACTGACTTATTGATGCCCCATGTCAAGAAATTGTCTTTAACACACAACAGGCATATCTTGGTTTGCTTGCACTCTGCCATGTTGTGTTGACCTTCCATCAGATACTAAATTTGATAAGATATTCCATTATTTTCCTTGTCATGAGACTTCCTTAGGCTGGTCAGAGAATTCATCTACTTCCTCCTTTGTGAATGCAATTTGTAGCAGATGTCTTCCACTGTGGAACTCAGGCTGATCTGTCCCTTGATCATTACCATTGCCTCTTTACAGGCTTATCAACTGCACCAAGACAAAGCTCTGTGCAATCAAGCCACTCCTTTCCCCAGAAGACTACAGTGACAATCTAAACAGTAATAAATAAATGCCTCACTGTATCTTTATACTGTTTCAGACACTTCATGTGTAGATATCATTCTCCCGTGAGAAGTGAACATACATTTTTTCCAAACTTATCTTTCATTTCCTTGTGCATATTAACTAAAAAATACTGATGTCTTTTATCACAAAAATATGGCTTATCAAGACAGTGATTTTTGTTTTGATGCCTCAAATTTTTCTAATTCTTACAGAAGCTTAATACTGATAACCATAAGCACTAAATTATAAGAGGTCAGTGTTGGAAGAAACAAAATAAACCAAACCAAACCAAGACAAAACAACAACAACCCCCCCCCCCCACCCCCAAACAGAACAGAATAAAACAAAACCAAAAAATAAATTCAAACAAAACCAAACAACAACAAAAAAAACCCCAACCACTTTTCATTCTGAGTCTAGAGAGTACAATGAAATAATGTTTTAGATCTTTCTAGCATGCTAAAGGAAGAAGAATTCACATGATTTTCTTTTTAAATTCAAGCTGAAATTCTAAAATAAATTGCCTGATGCCAGAAACTGAAGCTTAAGACAGCACAGATAAAAGAGGAAAAAAACATTATGGAATGCTGTTCTCTCACATACTTTCAGAAGGAGCTGACTAGCTTACCAGCCAAATGATGTTTCCAAAAAATGTCTTTTAAAAATAAAAGCAAGAGGAACTAACTGAGTGACAGTATGGAAAAAGGACAAGAAAGAGAAAAAAGTTTATAGGAAATGTATAAACACATCAGCTCTACCTCTCTCCTCACAAGTGCTCCATATTTAATTTCTGTTCATTCATCTGTGCAGGCTGCAACACACAGTCTGTGTCCTTGCTATTTGCTTATATTCTGCCTTGGACAACCAAGCCCCACTGTCGATGGATCTGCAACTCACTGCCATACAAACAACCTGTGGACTGGACTTTGCAACTGGAGTAGAGATAGTGAGTGTGGCCACAGTTTTAGCTGCACCCAAAATACCTGTTCAGAACAGACAAGTCTACTTGCATTCTAAATAGGTAATAGGTGAGCTCCATTAAGATCCTCTCAGGAATTCTCCAGCACTTTCAAGAGCATTGTTAATGGATAAGAAGGATGAAGATCACAGCTGAGAAAACTGGATGGTTTCAGCAGAAAGTGTGAACTAGGGAGAGAAGGGCCACTACAAGTTAGATCAAATAAAGCTGGCACTGTAGCCAAGAACCGAAGAACAGTTATTTTGCATGGTCTTCAGTGCATTTTTTTACTGTATCTGCTAAAGACGTAGCCTTAAGCAAATCAACTCGTTCACTTTATTGAGAGTCCACAGATCATCCTGTCTATTTATAAGGGACATAACTTGCATGACTTTAAATGTGCAGTAGAAAGCAGTGTGCAATAGCAAGCTCACAGCAGGGTATAAAATTATCTCATATATACATTGCTTCATAAATATATGTATTTTTCAAAAAATAAGGGAGCTCCCCAAATGTAAGATGCAAAATATAAGAACCATGCAAAGAAGTCCAATTGTGAATGCTTAGGCCTCTGTGTATTTGCTTTTTTGGATTCACTTTCAATTACAGAAATAAAAAATAATTTATTGCATCTATATAAGAATATAAGTTCTCATTAACTCACTTATTTGTGGCTTGCTTTATTTTGAAAAGATGTATAAACTGTTAATGAAGGCATCAAAAGAAAATGTAAAAATACTAATTTTATTTTTAGGTCTCATATGTTCACAGAAACACTCAACAATAAATAAACACATGTAATGCTAATCATGTTTTCCCTACTTAGAAAAACTCCACAGTGAAAAGATTTGGGCATGATCACAGCTGTATCAGTAAGAAAATTATCACTTTTTCTTAAGGCTCACCACTAAGGGAAAGTTTAGGAACGCAGTGCTCAAGTTGTCTTTAAGACCATCTAAAGTTCATAATCTGCTGCTGTCCTAATTCCAGAAACAAGATATATGTCTCTATAACAACAGAATTATTTTAAGAGGTGAATAATCACATTCTTTTTGCTTTAACTTCCTTTTTTTCCCCCAGATTGTATCCTGTAACAGAAATAAATATTTATTTTGCCCTCATATCTCTTTATCATCTAAGTCTACGTAACAGCAAATCAAATAATCATGCTGCAAGAAAACAGCCGAGAATACAACAGCACAATAGATTTCTCTTCATCTATTAAACCTAGCGCACAAAACTGAGCTCAAGACAAAAACATCTTCCATTCAATATCCCATTCCCTCTACGCAGCTCTTATGTGCATTCAGCATATATATGCCTTTAATTTGTGTGACAGCTGCTGTGAAATGAGGTTATTAGAGAAATATCCTCAAAAGCAATGCTACTTACTGAGGGAAAACAGTGGGGTTTTTTGCTCATTTGGACAAAGTAAGGTATCATGTGTGTGTAATAATAATTCACCAAACTTACAGCACATAGATATAAACAACTATTTGTTTGAATTAATGATAATTGTTTGAATGGGCTGAAAGAGTCCTTCAGATTTGGCTGTACAGAACAGAGAACATTGGATGAAATGGAAATTGGAATCGCGCTACAAACGACAGCAACTCTATTGTATATACACGTAATTGTGAAAGACATGAAACTGGATAAAGGTCACAGGAGAAGGAAAGAGTGTATATTTTTTAATCAGCCATATTTATTTCTAAATACGCACAAGTTTCTATCCATCCCTGTGTACATATTATATATTCTACATCAATTTTAATCAGGTTTTGGCTTCAGATTTTAATTATATTCCTGCATATAAAATGTTTTTCTTTGCCCTAGAGTATTATCCTCAGTAGTTCCCTCTGATTTCCTCCATTCAGACAGAGCAGACAGTGCAGGGGTACTCTGGATTTGAGATGGAGGGCTTGGTTACTGGTTAAGAATCTCAGCTAGATTTAATAACAAAAATGAAATTACATTAAAATATACACTTTTTCTAGTTAATTCTGATAAAGTGGTTCAGTTGGAACTGCAGCACAATTCCTCTAAATCAAACACACTGCTACAGTGAATCCTGCTGCAGTTTTCACATCAGAAGACTCAGGACAGAGTTCCTCCTGTTTCCTCAAGGGGTTGGAGAACCCTGGATTAGAAGTGGTTCCTTCCACTGAGATCTACCCCATGTCATTAACTTGCCCTTTCTTACTCATTTCAGGAAGCTGAATGAGCAACACAAAGTCTTAAATAGCTTCAGCAGTGACCCCTTCTATGAGGGTGTGGGAGTCATTAATGCAAATACAGCATGTTCTACACAGTCTGAGTCACAGAGTCCATACTTAGTGCAGCGAAGTCTTTCCCGATGTTCCTTCTTTTGTCTCCATTACAATACCTTCATAAAACAATACCAGCTGTTTTCACATTGGTTTCAAAATTTAAAGGCCTTTGGAATACTTATTATTACTACAAGTTCATTTTTTCTTTATTTTTTTGGGGTTTTTTTTTTTGTGTGTGTGTTTGTTATTTCTTTTCCCCATGACTTAATATTTTAAGAGAATTAAAAACTTAGGATCCTTTTTATACAAGTATCAATCAAGGTCCAGTGCAAAAAGATCTTCCTTCTCCTCAGGCCATTCACAAAAACTCTTCATGTGTCAAATGTAAATGAAGTAAACAAATTCAAGCATAGGATCAGTCAGTATCTGACAGTGTCCTTATGAAAAAAAGCATCAATATCAACCACATCCTATAAAAACATCTCTGATGACTTTGTGTGCTGAAGGGTTTGAATTTTTTTTATTTTTACTTATTTAAATACCAAATCTAAAGTACAATAATATAATCACATAGGAAGCAACTAATCCTTTGGCTTTCCCCGTTTACAGATATGCATGACAATTTGTCTATAGTCATGTAAATGGTAGCACAGGAAGAACAGGAAAAATGGTAATAAATAAAGGTCTGTGAGACTCAGTCTCCAACACATCAATAAGCCTCTTCATGCCTCAGTATCACAGAATGAGTAAGACTGGAAGGCACCACAGTGGGTCATCTGGTCCAACCTCCCTGCTCAAGGAGGGTCATCCTAGAGTACATGACACAGGATTGTGTCCAGATGGTTCTTGAATAATTCCATCATTTTCATAGTGTTGGATTGAATTGTAGAACTGCAAACTCTGGACAATCAATTAAGTCAAAACACAGTAAATAGAATTATGGTGATGACAACACAAAAAGAAACAAACATCTCTTTACTGAAGGGGAAGAGAAATCACAGAGACACCAAGGTAACAACTGCAGGTTTGGTGGCTGTAATAGAAAGAAAAAAGGTCCTTCTGGGATAGTTTACAAGGTATGTGTATGCCTAAGCACTCTGATTGGTATGATTTAGGAAGGATCTTCTGTCATCTTTTTTATATGAAAACAATCTTTTTATAATTATATGCCCTGTAGTTTCAAGGCACTCAAGATATTTCTATGAATATCCTAATAAGTATGTTATAAAAGGGAAAAAAAAATTATGAGTTGGTGGAATAAACTTGCTTGTCACATTGTAATCAGTTTGATTTGTATGATTGACTTAAAGAACATTAGGTTTACATCCCTGTTTTCTGCAAGTTTTTTTGTTCCCCCCCCCTCCCCCCAACAAATTCTGAAGAAATAGCTCACAGCTTTTTAATAAATGGAGCAGAAAACACACATCAGAACAAAATAAGTGACTTGGTTCATAAACTCTGGTTCATCAGAGAAAAAAAGGCATGAAGATAAAGAGGACTCCCAACCTTGTGCCAGTGATTGTCAAAGAAAATTTTTTTTGTGAAATTCAGAAAATATACTATAACTGCCAATACCTACTGAAGTCTTACACATTTCTTGGCTATAACGAGGACAATGCTGGAGATTTTGCACAGGTAAAATCCCTGCTTTCTGTTTCATACCACACCTCCAAGGGGACTGAGGAGGCGATAGGGATGGGAGGGAGGGAAAAAAAGGATAAAACTCCTTATCTGCAAAAAAAATCATGTGTTATATGGTTCCCCAAGGTTCTAGGGTAAAGATAGCTTGCCTGTGATGCCAGGAATCACAGATGACTGACCACTGGTCCCAGCAAATTTGGAAATTACTCTTGGTTGACAGAGGAAAAGGAGCCATTTTACAAGTAAAACTCAAAACCCACTATAACTAAACACTCTCTCCCTATTAACTAAGAAGGCAGCCTGTCCAGATGTTTTATTCTATAATAGGTCCTGTAACTGCTTTATCATACTATGTCTGACTTTAAAAAAGAAAAAATGTTCAATTAAGCTAACTCTAATGAGCTCAGAGCACTTGCATGAAATTGATCTGAGCAGATGGAATTTCAGTTCTTGGCTGAAGACAACATTTTAATTCAACTGTCTTGTCATCTGCAAATGTTAGTCTATAATATTTACTCTTGTGGTTCCCTGAATCGCAAAGACTATAACTTGAAACATAACTCTGCAGTATACATAGAATTTTTGCATGCACACACACACATACACACACACATCATATAACAATAATTTGTTTTGTTTTGTTTATTGTATTGCACCTTCTCTTTCACTCTTATCTGCCTTTAAATACATCTGATTCAATTCTAAGGACATATAAAATCCAAAAGTGAAGCTCAAAGCACTACTGCATAAAACAGAGAACATACCTACCTTACAAGACAATTACCTGTTTCAGTTTTCAACCCCACCCTTTCAACTGTCTTACTCCTTACTTCTACATCAACACTATTCTAAAATTAAAGAATACGGTTTTTTAGAAGGAATGAAAAAAAAAAAAAAAAAAAAAAAGGTGAGACATTAACTTGTTAAACAACTTGAGATGTAATTAAAATAGCAAGGGCATTGTAAGTTTTTCAGGAGCAGTTACAAAATAACCAGTGATCTAGAGAGATACAAAAATAACAAAGAGCAAACAAGTGAACTCAAGATTTCTACATTTCATCAGGAACTAAAACACCCTCAGGGATTTATATAAACTTGTATAAGTTTAACGGAGTTTACTTCACTGCTCATACTTGCTTTCACCCTAATTTGTCTTTTTGCTGAACAAGACTTTGCCTTTCAGCTATAACTTACAGTTGTGCTCTCTTTGCAGGATAAATGGAAAGAACAGTTTTTTGAATGCTTTCCAGTCACTGCATTTGGATTTTAAGGCCAAGAAGATAATGAGGAAAGACTGTCTCAAATAATTAAATAGGCAGAATGACATATTTGAGAACAACCTCGACTATTACTAAATTATAAACACTAGAGAAGCCTTAATTAGATGCTTGCATGTAAAAAAGAAGGGGGGGGGGGGGGGAGCGGACAGGGGGAGGAGAGGAATGGGTCATCTAGGGGTTTGTTATGCTAATGAGGAAAAAATATACAGAAAGAACTATCGAACCTGTTACATCCATAAACTGCCCTCACAAAAAAGTGTGTCAGAACAGCACCAGCCTTTCATAACCAAATCAAATCTGTGCTAAGGTCAGAGTTTTTAATGAAGGAAGTCTTTGGCAATTTCTCTTAATAGTCAGCTTTTCAGCTACCTACAGAAACAAAAACACTAATGAAACAAACAAACAACAACTACAACAAAAGTGTAAAGCACATACATACAAAAAAGAAAAAATACCCGCAAAACCCAGTTCACTCCATCTTTATTATGCCGAGTTGAAAAAATATGTGCTTAATTTTCTATTATGTGACAGGTTTTATGTTCCCTTGACTGACCAGAAAAGTCTTTTCTTCTTCCTTCAGTTTGAAGTTAACATCTTCTAACCCTGGAATAAAATATTCCATGTGAAGCCTCTGCAGTATTTTATAGAGTGAGATGAGTATGTCTTTAATAAAACTGTAAATAAAAAATATTTTCTAAAATGTCATTTTTCATTTTCAGTTTAGTGTTTTGATTGTTCATATAGTGATAATTAACATTATGTTTTTCTTTACTATAACTCATAGTTCAAGGGTCCTTGATTTGAATTATTTTCACTTCTCTGTACAAGCATAAGGTTGTCATAGATCCCTTACGTTTCAAGCAGCTTTTTCCTGTCACTTTAGGCCATCCAGTTATTTGTGGATTTGATTATTTCTTCATGTCAGGATTGTGTCTTGACTCTGTAATTTAGAAAATTGCCTTTGTATATTCCTACTTCTTATAGTAGGGTCACAAATGAGAACATACATCCAGTCAGTCCCAACATAGGAACCTGAAAACCTCCAGGTAGCTGTCTCCTCTTTGATCAAAGATTTATTTTCTCCTTCGATAGTACTGTCTACACTACATTTTGTATATTATCATGGCCTTCTCCAGTTTAAAGGAACACCTCTTATTTGACATTATATTTATAAGCATTATTTAAATTATGATAAATTAACTTTCCATTTTTCCTATTCTCACTTTATTTTCTCAAAGACATATATTAGAGAATCAATAGATCTCATAGGACATGTTGTTTAATATTTAGATATATCTGCAAGAAAACTGCAAACAACAAATATGCCTTTGACTTAAAATCAGAGTGAATGCTACAACTGTGTTACTAAGGCAGTGGATCTATCTTAAAATAGAAAATTTTTCAAAAACATGTTTGGGAAGCTTTGCATATACTTCATAAACCTTTATAAAGTCATGGTTTCTGCAACTCTGAAGAAGTAGGCTAGGCTCTGGGAGAGGATTTCACAATAGCAATATGTAAATGCCTTTATAACAGCAGTTATATGTGTTAAGTGGTGATTTATAAGAACTGACACACTAAAAGCTAACTTCATTAAGGTTCTGAGACTAAAGCAAGGAAAAGGAAATATCGTGGAGAGACTTACTTGAAACTGTTGCCTAAATGAGTTTACAATTTCATTTCAGGACTGCAATGCCTCTGTAAAATTATGATTATGACCCTGAAAGACAGTTTTCATATTAGACTCTTACACCAGTATATTTGTGTAAAAGTACCTCTTTTAACAGCAAAACAGCTTATGAGGCATTCACTGAAATTTTCCAAGCAGCTTAATTTCATTTTGCTGCTCTATCTGGCCACAGTTGCAACAGTGCTGGAAATAAAAACTTTAGAAATCTTTTTTTTTTTTTGTTCCATTCTAAATATGAAGAAAAATGTATTTTGAATGCTCTAATATGAATGCATTCCCTTAAATATGAGGACTTTTTAAAACTGAAAGCAATATTCCCAGCACTTACATTGTAATTGTCAAGATAACTTCAGAATTCAAGTGGATTTTTAACAATTGACCAACCAGACTGAAAGTAATCCATGATTCTATAGCACATCATATACCCAAATCAACTAACCCAAGAACTTTAGATTGCTATCAAGGAATTAGGATGCTATTAAATTATACATGATTTAACCATTCAGAGGATTCAATCTTATCACTTGTAGTAAAGAAATGTAATGTGTAATTACATAATTTCTGCCTTAGTCACTTTTCTTACTAGCTTTATGTATGTACAAATAATTTGTATATCTGACTTCCTTATTTTTGTGTTTAGAATCCAATGTTTTATGTTGGTAACACTATCTGGATTATTTCCCTCTGTTGCAGGACTCCAAAACAAACAAAGGAAATTAGTTTTCTTTTTTTTTTTTCATTTTCCTTTTTGTTATGTTTACATAAGTATTTTACTTACACTGATCTCATATATTAGATGTCAATCTAACCTGAAACTAAGCAAATAATTTTATAATAGTTCCAGTTTCTGATGGATATTTTAGGGATTGTATTACATAAAAGTTCATATGTTCAGGAAGCCATTTTATCTACTTCTGCAGGAACCTAATCTATCACACTTTCAGTAGTCTAATTATATAGGCCTCTGTGAAAGACTGTAAGGAGATTAGGTTTGAACTATTATCATTTGTGTTGTGTTTCTGTGTCCAGGTTTTGGTAGCAGAGAGCTACAGGAGTGGCTTCTGTGAGAAGCTGCCAGAAGCTTCCCCCATGTCTGGCCAAGCGAATGCCAGCTCCAGGACAGACCCACCACTGGCCAAGGCCAAGACCAGCAGGAATGATAGTAACACCTCTGTGACAACATATTTAAGAAGGATAAAAAAGTTATTGTGCAGAAGTAATTGTGGTCAGAGAAGAGGAGAGTGAAAATAAGTGAGAGAAACAGCTCTGCAGACAGCAAGGTCAGTGGAGAAGGAGGGGCAAGAGGTGCTCCAGGTGCTGGAGCCAAGGTTCCCCTGCAGTCCGTGGTGAAGACTATGGTGAGGCAGCTGTGCCTCTGCAGCCCATGGAGGTCCGCAGGGCTGCAGAGATCCACCTGCAGCCTGTGGAGGAGACCCACACTGGAGCAGGTGGATGCCTGAAAACACAGCTGTGGACCTTGTGAGGAGGCACCATGAGCTGCCCTCATGTCTGACAGAAACAATTCAAACTGGCTCCAAAACAGACCTGGTGTGGGTTAAAGTTGAGTCCATCAGCAATGCTGGTGGCACCTTTGTGATACTACTTTTAAGAAAGGCCAAAAAAATGCTGAACAGTGTATGTGAGAGAGAGGGGTAAGAAAGTTGTGAAAGGAACAGCCCTGCAGACACCAAGGTGAGAGAGAAAGGAAAGAGAGGAGGTGTGCTTCAGGCACTAGAACAGAGGTTCCCCTGCAGCCCTTGGAGAAGACTGTGATGAAGCTAGTAACCCTCGTGCAACCCATGGACAACCATGGTGGAGCAGGTATCCACATTACAACCCATGCTGGAGCAGGTGAATATGCCCTGAAGGAAACTGCAGCCCATGGAGGGCCCAAACTGGTGAAGGCTCTCAGCAGTTCAAAACAAGAAAGGAAGTTGTTGAAATATCATAATCACTACTGAATTATTAGGAGGGGCTGATTTTCTTCAGGTCTGCCATAATTTGAAAATTTATATCTATTTATTAGTTACTGAAAAAAATAAAAATTCTGTTTTGTTAATAAATATTATTTATTTTGTAGCATATCAAAGTACTTGCCTTGAGCCTTAAATTTTGATTTATGTGAGCTTTGGTCACCTGAGAAGATCTACTTTCAATTCCTGCAGCAACAGAAGATGTGTTACAGCCAGTAGTTCCTCTGAATTTAAATATTCATAAGTGAATTAGGGTGAGTTGAGTTCAGGGCTCTTCTCACTGTGGTTTTACAGCCCAGATATACCCATCTGCAGAAAAATAGTTGATGATACTTATTTCCTTGAGTAGGTGATGTGAGGGATGACTTTTAATGTAAATATAATAGTTTATATACATCCAATATTGATATTAATAAAAATAATATTTAAAAAAATTCAAAAAGCATTAGTTCGTTAACTTAAATGTTATTCAATATTCAAAGTTAATATGATGGATGCTCTTCACATACACCTACAGAGACATCTGTGGTAGTCAAATATAACAGATTTTTCAGTATGTAGCAGTTTGTTACATTGTCAAAGTTAGTGAGATGTCTGATAGGAAATAAAGACAGACCTGGATTGAGAATTTGAATCTATTTGGATCTCAGTTTTGTTTCAAGTTCTTCAGTAAATACAGTGTGTAAGACTGCTCAGTTTGCTCTTTTTTCTATTTTGTGCTGTTCTTGCAAGACAAGCAACCCTTTTTCTAATTAAAGCAAATAAGAAACACTGCTGGTGTCAGTAGTGATAATGTTTCATTATTCTGATTAACGCAACACAAAATATATGCTCACAATAAGACAGAATAGACTATTTCAGTTGTGAGAGATCCACAATGACCACCCAACTGTCTGACTACTTCAGGGCTGGCTGAAATGTAAAGCATGTTATTAAGGGCATTGTCCAGTTGTCTCTTTAACACTGACAGGCTTGGAGAATCATCCACCTCTCTAGGAAGTCTTTTTCAGTATTTGGTATAACTCTTTAGCCAAATTGCCTTTATATTTACTGGAATAGTACAAAGCAGCCAGAGCATGTACACCTTCAGTGGATTGCAATGCATAATCCTGAGGGCAAAAACTTATTGGAGAGTATTTTCTTCCTCTGAATTATTTTAGGTTTTAGGTTTTTAAATTTAAATCTCTTTTTTTTTTTTTCCTAAAAATTATTTTGGTTTCTGCCAACGTTGTTGCACTGTTTTAAAACTGATTATTTAAAGATATTACTATGATGAAGTCTGAAAACTTAATGTTATGCCATTAAATTCCATTTTATAGAAAAGGTATGTAAGATGTATTTTGGCAACCAAGTGAATGAGAACATTGAAGTTAATTGATTGGGCATGATTACTTATTGAATTATGATTGTCCAGAAGTAATTTCATGTTATATGGAAGAAAAGTAAGTAATTTCAAACAGTAGAAATGAAAAAAATCTAGCAAATACAAGACTTGAAAATACAATATGATGCCCATTTAAGTGATGAGTTTCACTGAAACTTTCCAGTTGTTTTGTGTTTGAGAGCCAAGGATAATATTAAGGAAAACACACAACAATTTTAGATTGCCAATATTTAATTAATCATTATTTCATAATTAATTATTTCATATTTAATGAAAATATAACAGGCATAGGAAAAAATCCAACTTAATATTATTTCCATATTTATAGTCAATAAAATAACTAGATAAATGTAAATATAAGCATTCACTGTAATAGTCACTTCAAGCAGAGAGAAAAATATAGAAAGTACTTTCCAAAATACTTGGTAAGAACTATCAGGGAGTCACTATATTTGACTAACAGAGAGTACATGTGTTGCTTTTTATGTGTGCACGTGCACCTCTGTGCATGTGTGGATGCAGATGTATTCATGAAAAGGTAAAAAGTAACTAAAAGCACCCCTTAACTGAAGAAAAATCATGTGGACAAAAGCCTTTATGTAGATACAGAAATACCAACATTTCCATTAAATGAGAGAAAGGCGATAAACACCTATTGTATAAGTGTGTGTGTGTGAAGTTTGATTTAGATCCAATTTATGCAATAATAATAATATTCTTAATATTCTTCAAAAGGCTTGTCACCTCAATTCACTTACAACCATGGACCATTTCTGAATAATATCAACAACCACATTACAGTTGCCTGGGAATAATTTCATAAGGAGAAGAATGGATCTTTTAAATCTTATGAGCTTGGCACTGTGTACCTGCCTTTTGTTTAAAACTAAATTTTACTCTTTTTTTTTTTTTCTTTTTTTTTTTTTCCCCTTTACCCCACACCCCCCCACACCCCCCTTGCCCCGAAGCCAGGCTCTTTTCTCTGTCCTGCCCTCTGTTACAGCCTTGGGTACAGACCTCTCCTGTGGAGTGGAGTGCAACATGCCCATTCATAGCCATTCCCCAATAGAGACCCGAAGATTCTTTTTCCCCGGCATGAAAGAGTGGTATATATTCCTACTTCACAGCAGCACAGAGCTGAATTCTTCCTGATAAAGTAGTTCATTCTGTCTGATTTCAGAAGCCTAAAAAAAGAGATGTCATTCTTTCAGTTCATTGTAGGAACTTTCTATGTGGCTAAAGGGCAGAAATGGGAGCTTCTAGAATGACTTTGATTTCCTATTTACATAAACAACTAAAATAAGTTTGGTGAATCATTCCTGACAAGAACCATTTCTTTTTTTTTTTTTTTTTCTTTTTTCCATTGACTTTAAGTGCTTTCTAAATTACAAGGCCAGATATAGATAGTTGCACTGCAGACTGTGAAGGACAGATGAAGTTAAAAACAGTCATGATCATGATGCAGAAGATGTGCCAAACAGCAAAAAGAAAAGTAATGGAGGTAAGGAATTGTTGACTACACTTTCAAGCCCCAATACAAAACTTGTATTATCACTCTAATATTTTTATTCTTTTTTTTTTCTACTGATGTGTGATATGTTTTTCTCTTTAGATGATTGTTTTTATCTTAGAATACTGACTCATAAGCAGATCATGAAGTGCTGACCTCAGATTCAGTAGCAAATAGTAGCTAGGAAGACAGTTATAAACCACTGCCTGTTAAAATCATACAATGTTTGGTTTGGTTGTCCATTTCAGATCTTTCATTTCAGTGTACAAAAAGTTCAATTTATTTTAGATAAAATCTTAAAGACTTTCATGTTATTTAATGAGAGTCTACCTTTTACTGTTTTACTACTATCCATCTTTGTTCATAAGCACATACTCTTAAGAAAACCCACAGAATACTTTTAAATAAAAATCAGAATATTTTAAACAAAAAATATTCTCCAATATCAGTTTTCTGAATTTTTCTCTCTCTCTCTCACACACACAAAAGTGCATATACAAATACAAAATGAACAGACATGTTAAAAATATATGTCAATTTTCAATTGTTTGTATTAAGAGACAGCTAATTTCACATTCCTCTTTGTTAATACTTGTTTCTCTTATAGACTGTATTACTTTAAAAAAAATAGTTATTTCTGTGCTTCTTCTCCAGCCTCTAATTTTAATAATTCATAACAATGATTTCTGTGATGTCAGTCCTTTGGGCAACACTAAAGAAATTCTAAATGGTATTTTCTTGTACTTCATTCTTAATAAATGATGAGCAATAATTCTACACTATAGTATGTCATTCAGGCTCCTTAATCTACTCCCTGAGAGAGTCAATGCAGTTGCCACCATTAGGCACCCAGTGGTTGTTGAACTGGCACAGAATATCCAAGCTTGCTGTACAGGGCTATTTGATGTGGCTTAGGGCATAGCAGAGATCCTCACATCTCTCTTTCAGTACCTGGAAGCCAAGTGGGATGCCTTAGAGACCTCTTGAAGTAATACTAAATGCCTATACTTAGGCAAGTGAGGTTATTCCAAGTGAACACAGTCAAGAAGGCTATTTATTGGAAAAACTGCAGGTGTCTAGAAGAGCTGAAGTTCTCCATGGATTCCATATACTGAATTGACAGAACATA
Source organism: Acropternis orthonyx (assembly GCA_035583155.1). Taxonomy (NCBI): domain Eukaryota; kingdom Metazoa; phylum Chordata; class Aves; order Passeriformes; family Rhinocryptidae; genus Acropternis; species Acropternis orthonyx. Next base: position 75,520,455 of record JAWWEU010000081.1, on the reverse strand, counting down.
TTTGATTCTAATTATATTTGTAGATGTGCTTATTAAGATACTTAGCTCTAGGCACCTGCATTTTTAAAGTGAATCTGACCCTTCAAGTGTTTTGTAGTGTCATTAAAGAAAATCCTGACTATGTCCCCCAAAGGAGTAGCTTGGTGGTTTTGGAGGGCTACAGAGAAAACTACTTTCTGTTTATATTTAGGTATCACTATGACAATTCCTCTGAGGTGATAAATTCCAGTACATATGAATGAAAGATCCAATCTTCTAAACAGCTTAAGTGGACAAGTTGTCTGCTACCTGCAAAAATCCATTCACCTGTATTCACAGGTAAGTAAGCAGTGGATCAGCTGGCTGAGGTTGTCAAATGAATCCCTAAAAAATGAAACACATTTAGAAATTTCTTTTAATATTTATATATTCTCAAAGACCAGAGCTCTCAGCTCACTAACTGAAGGGCCACTGAGGCAACTCTCAAATCTAGCCTTGTAGATATTGAGCCAGAATTTTGTAGTTGGTAAGAAGGTGAGGGAAACAAAATGACCACAGGTTTCACAGGAGAGAGCACACTTATTAAGGAACATTTGTTAGTACCTGTGTGGTTACATAAGATTCAATATAGGAAATTTATTTATTTGTGGGTATGTACAAAAGTGATGGGATGTTCAGGAGTAAAGTCAAAGGTAGGGATCAAGGTGGATCAAGGAGGGAGAAATGAGTGTGAAAATGGAGAGAAAGGAGAATAAAAGGGGCCAGACACATGTAAATATGCTGCTGATGAATATGCTCATATGGTCTGTCTTTTTTCATTATTAAGCTGTATTCCTAATTAGGGTGTAATCTTGCTCTCCATTCTGTTTGGGTGTTTGATTTGCCAGTGAACCTCAGTCTATGCCAGCTGGTAAAGGAGGAGGAAGCCATAGTCTGAAAAGACTTGAGGTTGAAACTGGAGCCTGTATAAATGGAGTCTAGGCATGGATTTTTATGGTTTGGTACAAATTTTGAGTGATCCACAAATGTGGATCAGAGGAAAATCAAGCAACTCAGAGCAAAACATGTTTATGTCCACTCAAAAGCTTGCATCATAATCAGCTAGAAGGAAGGGACTGTAAGTATTGCTCCTACATAATCTATACAAGTGTTGTGTGCATACTGTGAGTGTGTATAGCTGGATCTTTGGCATATGTGTTCTGCCTTGTTACTGGATGGACCTGCAAACAGGAACAGCAACAAGTAAGTGGAGGAGAAGAAATCCCTTCAGCCTTTAAGTTTACAGAAGTCAGCATCCCTTAACAGTGTCCACTTTTAAGACTTTTTCATAATTTTATTAATATTGAAGAAACAATCTTCTGTACTCAGACAGTTTTTAAGGTGATTTAGTAGTATGGCTTCATCTCCCAATCATTATTCTGCCAGGAACTTTGTCTAAAATAAGCACTGGATCAAGCAAATAGAGAAAACAGCTGTAGTAAGAAGATTAGTGTCACTGTGGTGACTAAGAATTGTGATTTTTATGCCTTTTTTTCCCCCTAACTAACATCTAGGAATACTTATTGAAATTGTGACATCAAAAAACACAATCATCTATCCAGAATTATTTCATTTACTTTGATTTAATAATTTATGCTACAATATGTTCTTTCTGAATCAAGTATCTCATTAAAATATCACACATTGTAGAAGATGAAGAGAAAATCTAGTGAAGGCAGGACATCTCTAAAATTTTGAGTCACAGTTTAGAATTTTTTTATACAATTATTATTAGTGTGCAAAACATACAGCAATATTTGATGTGTAAGAGTGTACTTGCCGGGAGAGAGATGGTAGGAAAGAGACTATAAAAAGCAGCTGTATGTCAGCTGTAACTGATTGTATGAGTACTGATAGTGTGCTTCAGTGCAGTGGTAGATGAATTGGAACCTTCACTGTGATAAAGTAACCTTACTTGACTGTTATGAACCAGACTAAGCAGGTTTAATTTGATATTTCTCCACTGACACTTGACACCTACATAAAAGATGTTACAACTGTAGCTGAAAACTCTGGGAAAGGTGAAGCATGATAATTTAAACCACTTTCTGTGGTAATGTCAACATTTATTATTTTTACCTGTGAGATCTTCTACCCAGTTTCTCCATAATTTAATATTTGAGCATTGGTTCAAACATCTACATCTTTTAAAGAGTTTTATAAATTGAGACTGTCTCTTTGGTTTCTTCCTTCCACTTCAGTTTACATTTGAGGGCAAGATATTTTAAAGGACAGGGGGATAGTTCTGAATTGTTCCAGGTGTTTATTTATAGTTCCTTTGCAGACATTATATGGATTGCCTTCACAGTCACTGTTCCTAAAACAAAATGTTTGGCTCTGGCCCCCTCTTATTCCTGTAGGCCAAACTTCTGGACACCAAAGTCATTCCTGAAAGATGATTATTGCACGTCTTGTTTCATTTTAGGGTTTCTTCCAGTTCTTGAATTCATCAGAGTCTTACTTTATTGAGATGCAAATAGGTTTAATTATTCCACATGTGAATAATTTACAGTACGACTTCTATTATTGATATAATGACTTGTTGTGATGGGTTTGTTAAACTCCAAAAAACTCAAATTAAGGCCTTAGTTCAGTTAGGCTTAAAGTCAAATTCATCAGGCCTCAGTTTTGTGGCCATAGGGCTTTCCTTAAATTTAGAGGGACAAGTATCACCTGACTTAAGCAACCAAAGAAGTATTTCATATCATCTGACATCGAGTATAAAACCAGTGGAGAATGTGCTCCCAGTCTGTTTCTCCTCATGGCAGTGGGGTGAAAAAGCACGCTGTTGCTACTCCAAGAGCGATAGGCCTCACCATTCCCTTGAGCAACTTTAGTTTCTGGGAAGTAAACACTTTGTTGTTTGTTGTTACTCTCTCCTTCTTTTCCTTGCTGGGTATTCTTCCCAGGAAATGGCTTTTGGAGTGTTTTTCTGTAGGTCTGGCTGGTAGAATCTGTGTGTTGTTGGGGGAGGCAGCTTGAAGTAAAGTTATTGTTGGTTTTTCTTTTATATTTGTACATATATGTGTTGTAAATTTGTGTAAATGTATGTATATATATAAGTTTTTCCAGTTTCACTTTTTTTTTCCTTCCCTCCTTTTTGCTGAGACTGTGTGGGTTTCAGGAGGGCTTGGCATTTTGCCAAGGTAAAACCCACAACACTTGTATTACCATATTATTGATACTTTATCTTCATAGAAGTAACAATCAGATGTGTGACTAACTGTAGGTTACTACAGAAGAAAAAACATGTCAAAATGCTGATTCTAAGATTTTTGTAGCATCCTTTTCCCAGTATACAGGTCATCTTCATCTGGTTAAAGTCAGTGCAGGGTATTTCAAACAAGTTTCTAGTAGACCAAGGTTTCCACCATTATTGATGTTAATTTACACTTTTGTTAGTTCTCAGAAAATAGGCCAGGGTTTAAATACTCATAGAACATGGGTGACCTGATTTTACTTGCAGTCAGTGCTCTATCACATAGGCAGGGCCCAGGCTTTACACTACAGCCTTCAATCTATTAGACTATTCTTAGTGAGGGCAGTCTTTGACCGTGTTATCTAAAGCTTACAGTTCCTTACTTTCAACAAGCAAAAAAAATAAAATAAATTATGTTTTTTGGAGCTAACAAACCAGTTTACTGAAATAATATTGTTGTTATTTATAATTAGGGAATAGTTATTTATATGCATTGATTTGCATATAAATAACTGTGAATATAAGTATGATGCAGATCGGAGAACCAGCCAGCCTAGAACAACAAAAATATATTGAAAGAAAGAACAAACATTGGTAGGAGGACAAACGTGGGGATAGAAGGAATTAGCACTCAGCAAAAAGAGGCAGTTCATACTGGATGTAGAAGTGTTCATTTTGATAGCTATTATTTCTTAGTGTTTTGACTTTTTTGAACTGATATAATTTTTTTGATACCTCATCTCTTAAAGACAACAGAATGTCTTGAATACAGACACAGTTAAAGACTTTATTCTTTGACTATTATAGGGTTTCATGGCAGAACAGCAGACATAGAAGTCAGTCAACATTCAAAAAGAAATTGGTTAAGTTTGCGTGAAGAAACAGAAGCATATAGAGAAGTGCAGGAGTTGCATTTTATTTTATACTTAAATGTTTAAGTTTAAATATTTTAAAATAATTGTGCCTTCTGGTTTAGATAAACCAACTTCTAAAATTGCTTTATGTAGCAGAGTCTCAATAGCTTAGAACTTTTTTTTTTTAATAAACCATTGCAATATAATGTAAAGCTCCTACTTGGGATAACTTTAAAATATGAAGGTAGAGTGTCAAAAAAGCAGTTTAGTATTTTCTTTAATTGAATTACCTGTATATATTTCACAAAGTTCTTGGATTTTTTTGAAAGTCTCCTTGTATTTCATGCCTTGAAATTAAGAAGTAATTGAGATGTCTGTCAAGAAGTTCTGTTCACTTTTTTATTTTTCATTTTCCTCAAGCAATATTTTATTATTGTAGTTTTTTTCTTCCAATGTAAACATTTAATCTTTATTGATAAAGCTATAATTTCCTACCTTTGCAAATATATTAGTAATTGCAGACCTCAAAGTAATATTATATTGCTGTCAAATCCAGCTGATACAGAAGAGACTGGAAATTTTCTTTATTTTGTTGCTCAGATCATTCTTCTATGCCACAAACTAGTTGTCATTAAAAAAAACAAACAAGCAATTAAACAAGCAAACAAACAAACAAACCAGTCAAAATGCAAAAAAAAAACCCCAAGAAACACAACTGGCATCCCTGTGAACTCAAAATTAACCCATAAATTATATTGTGAGTGATAAAGTTATTCCTTTGAATGTATTGACTTCCATGTACCTATTTGTTAAGACATTGTCATTTGGGATATCGGTTTTTAACTGGTTTTGCAGCTCCCATATAGGTAATTTATGCAATTGGTTAAGCAAGATTTTGATTCCTGGTCTACATGAAAAAGAGGGAGACAAAACGTAGAATTTTACAGAATCAATAGGATTCAGATGTGCAGAGCTATGCAACTGAAAAATCTAAGTGCATAAACATGCAATGCAAATTAATAGACATGTATTAACAAAGTTGTTGCAATCCTTTTACCCTCTCATTATTTCCAAGTGTGCAGTCAGTTTTATGTGTCACTTTCATTCCTGTTCTCTGCTTCAGTAGCAAACAGTGTATTTCAGGTGTATCTCAGAGGCCACTAAACTGATTTTTGCCTCATAAGTAAAAGGATTTGACATGAATGCAGTAATTTCAATCTTTGATTTCTTTAATTTCCTCCAGAACAGCACTGATTTCTGAACATTTTACAAGGCACCATTCATTATCTACAAATTTCTTTAGATATCAAAATCCTTCTCTGTCAGTTCATTTAGACTTTATAGGTTACCTACATGCTTATTCCTTTCATATGTCGTTATTTGATTTTCCAAGTGAGAATGCTCTAGAAAGTCACATATGCTAGCAAATTAATCATTCTATACATCATATCTTAGCACACAATTAGTTTTCCATGTACTTCAGGATCTTCCTGAACCACTCCTAAATGTTTGAAGAATTCTAGCTATTTCGTCTTCCTCTTCCTCTTTTCTTATTTTTTTTTCTTCTTCATCCTGTTTGGGTGATCTATAACAGATTCCCATCACGATATTTGTGGAAACTAGGAAGTGGAAAATAGTTTGAGTAAACTGCAGTGGGAGGAATAATCTTAAACACTAATCTCAATACCACAGACTGAAATGTATTCTGAAAGATGCCTTTACACTTCAGACCTTTGAGTGGTATTCAACTGCTGATGCAGATTCATAAATTGGGGTGAATGGGAGCACATAAACACTTATATAGTAAGGATTCATCACAGTCTAAGAAAATATAATCGATACATTCCGTGGAGTCTAGAGAATTTTTCATGTTGCCTCAATTTGAACAAATAATGACTGTCAGCTAAACTAGTATCTAGACTCCATTGACTGGCTGATTCTCCCAGGAATCTAGTTTCAAGTTCATTTCTAAGCATTACACAGAGTCAGGAGTAATGCATGTGTTGGAAATTGAATAATTTTGACTAAAACTACAGTATAAATAAACCCCTGTCAGGCTCTTTCTCTGTCCCTAAAGACAGGAAGTAGGCCACAGATTATAGCTCTGTGATTGCACTTACTCCCTCAAGAGCAGGATGGCCTTATTCATACTGTCTGTTTGACAGATTGAGTGTCTGCTAGCTCTTTAACTGTGTCCCAAGCCCTGTCTAGAAAAGTTCTAGCAAGCTAGAAGAGCCAAACACTACAGAGGAATATAAGCCTGTGCTTGAATAGAGTCCTTGTTAAGTTTGCTAGTGGAGCCTTTTAGATTAGCATGCTAACGGTGGCTTTCAATTCTTTAATGCAAATCACCTGAGCAGAGAATTTCCACTTACTATTCTGAGATGAAACACTTTGCATACTAACATTTAGTTCTTAAGACCATCATCAGAAGACAAACAACAAAATATTTCTGAAGGATCTGACTCCATTCTATTGTACAGGCATTATCTATATATGTAAAGCTGAATACTAAGTCAATATAATTGAAATTTCCTATAAATATTTAGAATTAATGACCTTAAGTAAAGTAATAAATATTAAACAAAAATTTCACTGATTAAAAAACTGATCTTTCTTCCAACTCTCTGAAAAAGAAGAATTATTTTATTTTCAAATGCAAATAAAATTTACATAGCCAGAGTGCATATTAAATTTTTATTTGGTATCAATACATTGTTTCTTGAGTAAAATTCCATAAAATCTCCATGATTCAGTAGTAACATATAAAATTTCTCTGAAACACTGAAAGAATTAACTTGGAATTCACTTACAATTATTTGCCCATTTAAAACTCAGACTAAAGAACATAGCAATATAAAAGGCTTGTATATGGCATTAATGTATATCTTTTTGTTAATTAATTTGGAATTTTCCTTGAAAGCATGCACTTCCCTATCCATTTTGTGCTACTGGGAAAGCAAAATACATAACTGTGGGTTGACCTTGGCTGACTGTCAGGTGCCCAACAAGCTGTTCTCTCACTCCCCTTCCTCAACTGGACAACAGAGAGAATTTATTATAAAAGCTCAAGAGTCAAGGTAAGGACAGGGAGTTCACTTACCAGCTGCCATCACCAAAAAAAACAGACACAACTTGGAGAAATTATTTTAATTTATTGCCAATCCAATCAGAATGGAATAATGAGAAATAAGAACAAATCTTAAAGTACCTTCCCCTGACTATTTCCTTATTCCTGGGCTCAGCTTTGCTACTAATTTCTCCACTCCACTGTGGACCTCCACACGCTGCAGAGAAACAGCCTGCATCACCATTTCCATGGGCTCTGGCACCTGGAGCACCTTCTCCCACTCCTTCACTGACCTTACTGTCTGCAGAGTTGCTTCCCTGCCATTTTCTCGTTCCTCTCTCCCAGTTGCTGTTTCACAGCAGTTTTAACGCTTTCTCAAACATGTTATCATAGAGGTGCCACCAAAATAGCTGGTTGTTTCATTTTTGGGGAGTCCGTCTTGGACCTGGATGGAACTGGCTCCTTTGAACATGAGAACACTTTCTGGCCTCTGCTTACAGGTGCCACCTCTGTAGGTCTTCTGCTACCAAAACCTTGTCATGTAAATTCACTACACCCAGTCTTCACTTACATCTGAGTTCACAAGAAAGTAAAACAAACAAACAAACAAACAAAAAAACCCCAAAAAACAAAAAAAAACCAATTTCCTTCTCTCTAACCAAGCCATATGGTGATGCTTGGAGCTCAATTCTTTTATTCTTTTAATGAGGAATATGAAATAATCAAATACAATAATTTCACAATACATTTATAAGCATTCTCCATTTACTCAAGCTACTTGGCGGCATTACAGTTTTGAGGAGTAAGCTGGGGAAGAAGAAAAACGAGTGCAATGGTATGTATTCCATTCCCCAAATTGGAATTTTATATATTTTAATGTTATTTATATTTTGTTTATAATTTTTATCTTATAAATAAAATAAATTTTTATAAATATGATTTATAATATTTATCTATAGTATTTATAATTTGTCTTGTCATCAGATTTTCTAAGTATATAGAGAACTGGCATGTTTAGTTACTTTTAAAGGTCCATGATGTCTATGTTTAATTTATGCTTGAACTTCTCAATTGTAATTACTATTCATAAAGTAAGAAAATAGGAATGTATAGGTTACTGCATACCTTGTTTCTCAATTTTCACAGAGTACATAAAGGAATATATATAAATACATTTATTTATAGATAATATATAGAGACTATATATAAACTATATACATAGTTTTTATAATAAACTGTATCTATGTTGCAATATAGAATACCCTTATGGAAATAAGTTACAGAACACACAGGATCCAATTACCCTGCTTCTTTGTCAATGAAAAGGCCATGATGTAGCAATATATAAAGTGCACATCTACCATAAAACATATGAGTAACCTTACAGAACCTTAAATATAAGCATCATGTATAGATGTGGTGTATATATTACATAGAACAAACGATGTCTAGATAATGAAAAGTTTATTCACTGGCTATTTCTCTGTCAGAAAACATAGGAATGTATAGAGTGCAATTGAAAAAAGTTGTGATGGGTAGTGATTGCTCCAGAAACAATTGGATGACTGGAAAAACATAATGAAGTATGAATCTGCTATTGTCCGCATACTTTGGAATATCACAGTCTTGCCATAGGAAGTGGCTATTGCCATGGTCATACAATAAAAATCTGAAGAAGAATTTGCTTTCTGCTGTCAGGCTTGAGGGAATGCTCCCTGCTCCCACCCACATTCCTGGGGCCGATTTGTAGCCCCTTGATGCAGCAGAGACACACAAACAGCCAAAGCGTGAGCAGGAACAAAAAGGACTTTAATCAAACAGCCCGGGTTTATAAGCCCCTGGGAGGGCCCAGGGAGCAGGGCTGTGATTGGGTAAGGGTTTAGATGGAGGGGAGTGGTCAGGGGACCCGGGTAGCCAATGGGAGAGGGGGAGGAGCCATACACGATGGGATACAGGGATTGGGGGAGGAATGGGGAGGGACCGATTGGATGATCAATAGGATAAGGACAGGGGCGGAGCTGGTTCTAAGGGCAGTGCAACCTGGCAGTGTTCCAGCAAGCCATGATGTCACTGCCCCGGGGGCGGGATGGCAGAACCCAAGAGAGGGGTTTTGCTACAGTGTAACATGAGAAGCGAGCAGCCTCTCTGCTTCTTTTGGTCCTTGATAGAATTTCAGCAGTGATGATTCCAGTTCTAGAGAAGGTTTTTCCATCCTTCATAGCTTAGTCCATTTCCCACATTCTGCCAGTATTATTAATGTCTTAATGTACTATTAATATCTTAATTTTTGCTGATATTAAAAACCTAGAGGCCAGAAAAATTATGTTAACTGTTAGTCACACTTCTATTCTTCTATGCAGAGGTGTTCTAAAAAAGCATGTTCATCATTATCCTGGTGCAAGTCATTAAATTCCATTCAAAGGTCACTCAGGATCAGAATACAACCCCCTTGTTCTCAAAGATGACTGGTTTTCTTTGCTTCCAAGGGAACTGTCATCAGTAACATGCTTGAGCAATTTACCACATCACCTCATTACATTTGCTTACCTTTTTAGTTTTCTCTCTCACTAAATGCTATGCCATTTCAAACTTTTCTAACAGTACTCTTGTGTGTTTTTTTCTTTTCTTGTTTTTCAACAATGTAATATATGTATTATTCCATAAGTATGCCTGTACAATTTTCCATTATTGCAAACACAGATATGAACATACTGTTTGATATGGACATTTCTATGGTATGGGTCTTAAGAAATTTACAAAAAAACAGTCCTTATTTACTTACCTTCTTTGTTGCATATTGGGGATTTTGATTTGTACAGAATGACAGTAATTCTCTCCTTAGGTATACTCTGTAATGTAAGTAAATGAAAGGACCATGGAATAAACAAAAGACAGTATTACATCAATCACAAAAAAACACTCCTCTTTAAAAGATACTATTGTACAGTATATCTCTCAAAGGCAAACATTTTTAGCTTAAATTAGATATTCTAATTTATAATCTGTTGATTTTTCATCTTAATATGCAGAAAGAGATGCTGTCTGTAACAGTTTCAGGTAAGTATACAATGAAATAAATTCTGTACTGTTTAATAATATGAGTTTTGTGTATTCTGTATCCTGGACTATCTAGGGCATTTTGCTCCCTTTTCCATGGGAGAAACACAGTATTGAATGAAAAAAAAAAAAAAAAAATTCCTCTGGGGAAAGTTTGGTGCAGTAAATTAATCTTCTCTGCCGTATATAGACAGAATGAAACCATCAAGATTGAACAGATATCCTAAAAATAAATTGCTTAAGTTTCAGTCACTGTAATCAACTACAAGCCTTAGAGAAAGGAACATTCCTAGACTGGATGCAAGACTACACAAGCGTGGTGTTTCCCAGAAAAAAAAAAAAAAAAAAAGCTTAGAATACAGGTGTGAAAATTTTATTAAAATTATTTCAGACAGCCAGATCCAACCAGGAAAACAAACTGAAAAACAAACTCGCAGCAACCTGTGGAACAGTCAAGTAGAAATGTATGCTATTTTTCAGTTATAAATTTTATTCATTCAAAAAATTAATAATAGGTGTTGTGATTAAGTTATAATCATGATCTGTGACTTTTCCTATGGATGAGTTTTTCTGTCTGTTTTTTTTGTTTCTCAAGCAGCATATCTGACACAGTTTAGGGCACTCTATAGAACTGGCTTTCAAAAAGGATGTAAAAGGAACTGTTCATCTTACTGATTCATCAACACTGTATTCTAAGCTTCACCAGTTTTATCTCACTAGCAGGATAGACTCAAAAAAAAAAAAAAAAAGGATAAAATTTGTTTTAATAGTAGGTACCTTATTTCAATAAAGAGCTGGCTCTTCGTTGTTCTAACTCAGCCTAATCTTGAACGTGTATGACTACTCAACATACTTTTACGGCATGTTTTTTTATATCTTTCATTGTTATTTTAATCATCAAGATATTTCTTATCTAATATTTATTTTTACACCTGGAATGGCACATATTTTCTGCGCATATATATGTAGAAGACACACACTGATGGCTAGAATAATGCTGTCACTCTTTCAGACCATAACTGCTTCTGTTTTTTCTGCTTATCTTTAGAATTTTACCTTCTGATAGAGGGCATAATGCATTATGCTTCTCCATCTTGTCTCTGACTTCGGTAAAGGTTGCTTGGTTCTCAACAGCAGTAGTGTTAAATTTAAGTAGGTTGATACCATGATTCAGGCCTTACTGAAAACTATGATTTATTCATTAAAATTAAAACTTCTGTTGTAGGTATTTGGAATCTGGGAGGCAGGGAGGAAGAGCAGGAAGGGAAGAGTTTGCTAAATGGTTATTTTTCAGTGTATAGAATAACTGAATAGGGTAATTTTAAGCCTTTTTATTTCTCTGAGCTTCAAGAACTCTTTTTCTGGATGAGAACATCTGTTCCAGCACCATTTCTTCTAGGTCAAGTAACTCCATGACTATGGCTAATAGAAGAAGTATTTGCCTCTGTTCCTTCTCATCAAACTATTTTTTAAAAAATCATGCTGTTTGCATATTGATACTCCTGCCTCCAAAGCTGGCCATGGGTTTTGTGTGAAGTTAACTCAAAGTGAAAAATATATTAAAACTCTCCCACCCTTATCAACTATCCAAAGAAGATTTTTTGAATATTCAGTTAATTAGAAGGTTTTATTTAATTATAGCTATCATTAATAGTTGAAATCTACAATGGGGTTCTGCTAGCCATTCAGGGTCTTAAATCAATTGCTTACTATATATAGCTTTCAGTAACTGAACTGGTTAAAGAAAAGTCCAAAGGTATGCTTGTGCTTAAGACTGTTTTTTTTGTTTAGTAAAGCCTCATCGTTATGTCATAAAAGTATATCCTAGAGCTACTAGTGTACTTCATGTGCCTTAGCATAGCTTCTGGGAGGATCTGTTCCATGATCTTCTCAGGCACAGAGGTGAGACTGACAGGTCAATAGTTCCCATGGTGTACTTTCCATCTTTTTTAAAGATGGGTACAAAGTTTCCCTTGTCCCAGTGACCAGGAACTTCACCTGACTGCCGTGACTTTTCAAATATCATGGAGAGTGGCTTGGAAACTACATCATTCAATTCCTCCAGGACTCTGGGATGCATGTCATCAGGACCCTTAAACTTATGTACATTCAGGTTCCTCAGGTAATCATAAACCTGCTGTTCTATTACTATGGGAGAGACTTTGCTCCCCCAGTCCCCATCCTGCAATCCATACACTTGAGAGGTGTGGGAAGAGAGGTTGCTAGTGGAGACTGAGGCAAAAAAATTGTTGAGTACCTCATCTGTTACTACGAATTTCCCAGCACTGTTTATTGCGGGTCTACACCTTCTTTGACCTTTCTTCTCTGGTTGACACACCTGTAGAAGCCCTTTCTGTTAATCTTTGTGTTCTTTGTCAGGTTCAGTCTCAGCTTCTCACTGGCCTTCCTCCCTCCCTCTTTACACAACTAAACTTCATCTCTATGCTCTTCCAGGTTTGCTGGTCCTTGTTTCCACTTCCCTGTGCATTTGCTTCTTTCCCTTTAGTTTAAACAGCAGTTTGTTACCCATAATATGAATGGGTGTAACTAATATGAATATCCATCTCTTCTTTTACTGGTAAAAGGGTTACAGGTTGTATAGTATAAAGTAGTAATATTTATCTTCTAGTATAATGTTGAAATTGTAATCTTTTATTTCTCTCAAGCAGCATGTATCTCTACATTTTCATCAACACAGTAAGTTTGTACTACTGTAGAGAATACAGCTGGCAAAAAGCTTGTAGATCCCAAAAATTTGGAATTTTCCATTAGTATGACTTATAAACACAGATAACTTTTTGTATGTAAGGTTTCAAAATTCAGGTCCCAAGACCAATTTGTATTAGACCCACATACAAGCAAAACTGAAGTAAACATCATAATTTAATGTTTTTATTTTCACATCAGTCTTGGTTTAAGGTTTTTGTGCATGTGCTTATTTCATAGGAGAAAATTATACATGTTTCTACCGTGATCAAGTATTTTTAAACATTAAACAACTTAGCATTTAAGTTTGAAATTACTGGTATTTAGTTTTCAACCTTTTACATTCATATTCTGTGACTGATGACTTTAATTTCCTTGTGAAGTGAGAGCGGTCATGTAAATGTGTGTCATTTTTTGATCTACTTCATTAATGACATTTTATTTTATTTTTTCCAAGAATCTTAAAAGGTCTACAAATACAGATTGCAATAAATACATTTCATATAGAGGATCTGACTAGAATTCATTTAGGATAACCCAAAATAACATAAACAATCTGAAAAGAGAAAAATTATTTACACATACATGTTACTTTGCTCTGACAGCATGTTGTTCATGGATGAACTTAATGATAAAATACAGCCTCCCAGAAATAAATGTAAAAAAAAAAAAAAAAAAAAAAAAAGCAAAAAAGAGTAAAGGAGATTTTAAAAAAATGTGCTATCATAAGAAGAAAATCCTTTAAGTTAGGTACCATTACTACAGAACTTATGAGGAAGAGAATATCACAGTATATTGATTAATAATAGGATTTTAAGGATAGCAAATTAGTCTGACTTCAACAGTAGGAAGATTTGCCATTTGAGATTATTAAGTTGTCAAAGGAAGATAGTAGAGTGTAATAAACACTGTTTGTGTCTTTGGAAATCTTGGCAAGGAATTTCACAAGTATTTAAGTCTGAGATATAACATCTAATAGAAGTAATGGGTGAATAACATATTATCCAATATTTAACTTCTGAAAGAAGCAGCATTTGAGAATTTAGGGGACACATAAACAAGCTTTGGCATATGTATCTGCAGGAATGTTTCAAGGAATACCCTCAAAATTACTACTTTTCTTCATGACATTGATACCATTCCTTATGTTGTTTATAGCAAAACATTAGTTAATAGGCTTCTGTTTTGAAATGACACCACATGTTTAATGACTATTACATATAGACTCCTAGATATAAAGTCATAAAATGAAATAAATTAATTGGCATTGAGAAATTTTCTCAACACATGGAACTTTCTTTTATATAAAAGATCAAGACTTGTAAAGTTGTGGTTTTTTTTTTTTTTTTTTTTTTTAGTCTGTGCTGTGAAGCAGATTTCCTAATTGCAAGACATTGCAAGACAAGTGTAATAGTATAATTTCATAGAGTTTTGTAGTAGTATGGTATTTTCATCAAGTTTATTTCCTACATTTATAATGTGAGCAGCCAGAAAGACAATGAAAATTACAGAGGAAAAGAAAATGTCTGCTGAAATAAACTGATAGAGGAATTGCCTGGCAGGTTGAGAGCTCTGAGCTTGGGAACTAGACCTTGGACTCAAAAGCATCCTTAAGAAGTGCAGCTGGACTCTTTGAACTACAGCCTAGAAACCAGAGATACAGAATCATGGAATGATTTGGATTGGAAGGGACTTTAAAGATTATCTAGTTCCAACTCCTTTGCTGTGGAGAGGGACACCTTCCACTAGACCAGGTTGCTCCGAGCTTCATCCAATCTGGCCTTGAACATTTTCAGGGATGGAGCATTCAATTTAAAGTTATGACCAGCCTCTGTGGTGGGGGTAACTGAGGCTTTTGTTAATATATCCCTTGGGGCAGATTAGAGTGAAATGACCCTGAATGACTGGTGATAGATATATAAAAATATATTTTAGAACTATTTGGTTTCAATAGAAAGGATGTACATAGCCATTTTGGTTATTATCTATAGTAATATGATGATATAAAACTATGAAAATATCGCTTAAGAAAATATATAAGGAAAATAACTAAAGTGTAAGAGTAGGTAACAGAGGAAAACGATCACCAGCCGTAGATCCAACAATGAGACCTCCATTCAGGAATCCATTGATCAAAATGATGGTCGCAGTCTTGATTAGCTGGATGATGGGGACAATTTTAGCTTTATCTTATGGTTGTATAATTTTTCTCAACAATTGAGAATTATGGAATTCAACTAAATTTAGCCTGGGATTTGGTACGAGAATTTATTCATATCGGAATATTAACTTTCCATTTCTGCCTCAGAAGGCTTTAGATTTATGATGACTTGGTTAAATTTTTCACAGATGTTTATGAGTGAACTAAATAATCTTAACAAAAGAAAGTGTTATACAGCGAGTGGTTGAGTCCATCTTCCTAGACTAGAAGGAAGGACAGCTATGGACTGCAAATGAAATATGGATAGAATAAAAGAAAGCCTTTTGTCAACTCTCAAGCGACTCTTAATTTTTATGCAGAATTGGCTGTCTCCCTCTCACAATACTTCCCATGCTGCATGCACTTTTCCTTTTCTGAACAGCCTAATTCTCCACACAAACTATCTACAGGATCTTGATCTCTTCTTGGGGACACCTGACTGACTCCAGATTCTGTGACACAGATCATCTTTGAAGTGAGACTGTTATCTTACTGTTCTTTGTGTCCACTTCTGGAGCTGGTTTTGTTTGTTTGTCTTTACACTTCTGGGATGTTTGCATCCTCTTCTGGAATTGGATTGTCCCCTGCTTTGAGATGATTTGGCCACTTCTGAAATCTGTCTAATTTATTTGATACTGGTGTTATAAGGAAGTAGAAGGACATTCCATTTAAACTTTGGAAAAGAAATTCAATCCTGCTAATAGATAGTACAGCATTCAACCTTGAAGTCTTTACTGACATCACATATTCCACATTCCTAAGGAATGCTTTGCAACTTTACAGAATATATCAGATTAAAAAACCAAAACCCAACTCCCCTCCAAACACAAACAAGCAAAGCTTCTATTTCTCTTATTATTTTTTAGAGTTGAAATTAGTCCTTCAGGGTTAATATAGAAAAGAAAAAGAAGTGCATTTTGTAACAGCAGCACTCGGAGTAACACAGCTGTATTCCCAAGAATTTTATTATGAGTGTATCTCATCATCTCAAAGAAAGATTGAAATGAAATTACATAGAGAGGAAACCAGGGAGAGAACTGACATATTTCTTTGTTTCTGTGTATACATATGAAATGTACCCCTGATTCTGTGATATGTGTCTTTTTAGATAAACCTGTTATTAATAAATTATCAGAGAAAAATAATTACCAGCAGTGTGATTAACAATTTCATATGCAATCCTAGCAAAGTAGAGATGCAAAAATTATATGTAGTGAGCTAATGGATGAAATAGCAGAAAGTGTTGATTCAGAAGTCCTAAAACTATTCAGACATTTATGTATAAGGCTTGTCACAGGCTTCTGTAGAATTATTATCAGAAAACCATAAACTGAGTAAAGGAAAAGGTTGAATTTTGAGGAAGTCAATGAAGAATCCATAAAAATAAGAGGTAAATATATTCTACCTAACTCTAGAGATATTGGTTTCATTTCAAACAAATTAAAGTAAGTCAGTGTCTTAATTTTTAAGCATTTTTTTTCTTATAAGCAAGAAAATTATTTAAACAAAAATAATAAATATTTCTTTAGTTTTTAATAGAAAGAGTATTGGGGACCTACTTGGATAGATGACTTCACTGAAAATTTTCAAATTAATGTTTTAAGTGATAAATATTAAAAACAATTACTAATTAAAAATACTGTATTTTTTCCCACTGTATTGTCTATAGAGTGTCATTGCTTGCCATGAAACAGATACTGCAATTCCCCTTCAATATAACCTCTTTCCAATGGAAAATAAAGTCAAAGTCTTTTTCTATTTAATCAACTGTGTGTAAAATTTCTGTGAGTGACTAAAGCATGTTAAGGGAATCTAGTCAGACATCACTTAAATATATCTATGAATTCACTTCTGCTCAAGAAACAACTTCACAAGAATGCCCTAGTCAGCATTATGGTATGCAACTACATGGCACAATGCTGCATTGTTGACTCTGTACTTCTTGAAGAATATTGTGAGTTTGCCTATTCCAGATTCTTAAATACCGAGCAAGAACACATGTTCAAGCCTTGCTAATGGTTATCAATACACAGGTGACAGGAGTAACTGGAAATGCACTCTTTCCATGATTCCATGAGCACTGTTCCTTTTCTCTACACAACTCTCTCGCTCTTATCCCTGCCTGAAGAATGTTCCCCACTTACTGGAATATTGGATGCTCTGTTTGACACACTACCACACTTCAGCATACTTTTATGAGGATCTCTATCCCATTTACAGATGTGATGCATATTCTTTTGATTCTTTTGATGCATTTATTTGATGGTATCCAGTTATTTCACTCAAACACTCACATCATGTGGTGAAATGTACTCAACCATATTTGAGTAGTCACAGCTAGTAAAGTAAGGACTACCAGGTACCAGGCAGCAGGTCTTCTCACTCTAAATTAGACATAACTTTAACCATGTTTATGCATAAGTAAATTTAATTTTATTTATACATATAGTATTATTTTTGAAAGTTTTTTGTTTGTAGTTTTCATTTTCTTGTGTTAGTGGCATAAATCACACTGGTGTTTTTTTTCCCAAATATCTATTTACTTGGTCATATTGGTTTAAAGGACACACTAAGAATTAGACCAGAGCACATTTTTGAATGAACAGCTACTTTTCATTAAAAAAAAAAAGAAAAGAAGTGAATTGTTTGGTTTTCATCTTTTCAGGGAGAATTTTTTAAAGAACTGAGACATATAAAATTGTTCCCAAAACAATCATATTAAACATTGTCCAATTACTAATACATAGTAATGACTGCTTTCTCAGACACATCTGCTTAAATAAATCTTTTTATTTAGCTTTATTCTGTCTATCATATATGAGACTGGAAAAGCTATATAGAATTATTTTGTGATTGATACTGCTTCATAAGTGGGTTTACTTTTTTTCCCCCCCTGCTTGCCACCTCATTTTTAGAATATTGATCATCCTTTCCTCTGTATCAATATGTTGACTTTTCCACACTCTTTTCTCTACTAAGCAAAAGGTACTAATTTATACAATTAGTATATCCTTCTTCTGCACCAGCACTTCTATTCCAGGTTCAGACAGCTATTCCTTGGGGACAAAAAGCTTTATGAATACATACATTATTCATTCTTTCTTTATGTGATAGCTTCCTTTAAATTCACATTTAGGCACCTTAATGCATACTAGATGGTAATGAAGGGTCTTACTCTATTTATTTAACCAATAGACTATATAAACACTTAGTTCTATGAGAAGACTTGTATTTCACATTATTTTTGTGGACATTTTTCTACTTGCTGTTATGGGAGTTATAATATTTAATTTCCCAGACATACCTAAATCATAGAGGTCAGTAGATGAAGTCTAGAGCCTTCAGAAACCCTTCCCACTAAAATAAAAGTTATCTGGTTTTGTTTGTTTGTTAGTAACTGCCATAATAGGTTAATGAGTTAGAGCTGGACAGATGGATTAAAGATCTTATTTGTTTGAGCATGCTTTCAGGTAAGCTTCAACACATGATAATTTTTAAATATAACCAAACACTAAAAAATTTTGTATAATGTTTATGGCCTGTTTATCATACCTTTATATACCAGCAGTTGTGTTCAATTTGTTAACATTAACTAGTATAATTTAATGTAATTTTTTAATTTTACTAATTAATACATATGTGTGAGTCTGTAGTTAGCATTTCACAAAGAATGAAATTCACTTCACTGAATTAGATTATGAAGTACATAATGTACTTGAGTCCCAGTAAGCTACTAGTGTACATTATTTTAGCCAGAATAAGCAGTCAGCAGGAATATATATTTGCACCAAAAAGTAAAAAATACAATCCTTCTTTTTAATTTTTCATATAATTAGGAAGCTCTGTTTTCCATTTAGTCTTCAAAGCAACCTCATACATGAGGTTAGGTTTTGTGCTTTATTTCAGAATGCCATTCTTGAAAAAACAGAAAAGAAACTGTTTAAAAATCTTTTCAGTTCAGAAGAAATTTTAGGCATTTCACTAGGTTCTAAACTTCATATAATTTATTGTTTTTTTTCAATATTCCCACATTAATTTACAAAATAATATCCTAACAGTCATATTGTGTTTAATTTCTTTCAGTTCTTCTACCTGTTAATATTAGCAATAGTCACAAAAGAGTTTGGCACACAAGAAAGTAATGAATATTAACATTTATGTTAATTAATATATGTTAATAATACAGATACATGTTAATGTTGCAGAAGGCATATATTGTCATCAGGGTCCATTGTTTAATATTGTTATTTATTTGAAGCTTTTATATAACTTATGTATGGTTTGATTGTTTCTGAATTATGCAATTTCATATCTCATCTTCCTCAAATGTCTGTGGTAAATTGACTTCAAGGTCATGTAATCCCACGTCCCTTCTTTTTCTTTTTCCCCTTTTCTTTTCCGCTTTTTTTTTTTTTTTTTTCCCTTCTCTTTCTTGATTGGTGTGCTTCATGAGTCTTCCAGTTAATAAGTACCTTCCATTTTGGATTGGAATATCAAAACCTGAAAGAACTCTATGAGTACCAATATAGAAGCTACAGCAGAAGCTCAGGTAATACAGTTGCCCCTGAAGGCAAAGTTCCAATTAAAACCATCGATGGCCACAACTACTGGTTATCTACTTTTATATTGTTTTGAACTAAAGACTAGCTATTGCAATGAAACTATAATCCTAGAGGCCTAAATGTTGTAATTTCTAGGAATTAACACACATTTTCCTTTAGCTAGGCAACATCTTTAAAGCTGAACTATTCTGAATCTATTTCCATTAGTTATCTGGCAAGGTATATTTAATTTTAATAACAGCAAATGTTACAGTCATAAATAAAAAGTAATATTTAAATTGAATACAGGTTTGGTTGTTTTTTTGTAAAGCCCACCTTAAAATTAAATTTTTCATTATGATGCACTGTTATTACTCTTACTTTTAACCTTGTTTTTTATTTTTCCCATTCTTCCTCATCTTGTTATCCTTCCTTGAAAGAAAGATAGTCCATGTGGGACCAGCGTCAGCTATTCACAAATTCACCTTCTGCTTTTCTTCCACATAAGAATTGAGTGTTTTGTGGCATATTTAATAAAGGGCAAAATAAAAGAAAAAGACAGTACTGAATCTGTACCAGTCCAATACATTACTCAGTTATTAGAACACTCTTAAATCTTACTTAAATACTTTGACAAAATGAATTAATTTGATTACTTATTCCATGCCTTCTGATGTGAGTCACATACAGTCTTTCCTCTGGATGCTGTTCCACTTGGCATTTAGTGACCTGAACACAGAGCAGTATTACACCATGGGGATGAGGTCACTAAGACAGTAACTTATTTTAAGTCTTCTTCATACTTGATTCAGAACAGAAACCTAAAATCAGTTCCTGCAGTTTTTAAGAGAAAACCAACATCAGACTCTGGTTTAATTTCATACTGTGTGTCTAAATCAACAAAATTCAAAATGAGAAAGATTATTTCATGAGTAATAAAGCATGACTAGAACATATATAGGGGAGTCCATCATTGTTTACTGTAGTAAGGCTTATCCTCGGGGAAGTGTTTGACATTGTCTGCCACAATATCTTCATAAGTAAGCTGACAAAACACAGGTTAGATAAATGCACAGTTAGGTGGATTGAAAAATTACTGAACAGTCTGTGCCCAGAGAGCTGTGATCAGTGGTAGAGTCCAACTGGAGGCAAGTTCTGTGCTCTGTGGTCAGTGCTATGACCAGTGCTGCTTTACACCTGAGTTTATGACCTATATGCTGAGACAGAGTGCATGCTGCGAATGTTTTTGCATATATGAACGTGCAAGGAGGCACTGATGCACTAGAGTTGTGCTGTCATCACAGGGACCTCAACAGTCTGCAAAACTGAGCTGAGAAGAATGTCCTGAAGTTCAGAGGAGGGGCAAAATTCTGTACCTTGAAAGAACTGACCCCAGGCACTGGTACGTGCTAAGGTACCAGTGACTGGGGGTGACTGGATGGAAAGCAACTCTGCTGAGGAAGACCTGAATTCATGTTGGGCAGCAACCTGATCACATCAGTAGAGAACCCCTGTGGCAAAAGAGAAGAGAATCCTGAACTATATTAGGAAGGGGATTTGCAGTTTCAACGACCATGGGCCTTGCCCTCTGCTTAGTGTTGGTGAAGCCACACCTAGAGTGCTGTGTCCAGTTCTTGGTGCACCAGTACAAGAAACATATGGAGTTACTTGAAAAATCTGGAAATACTCCACAAAGATTGTTAAGAGATTGGAACATCATGGGTAACCTCATGCAGCCTGGACACAGGAAGGGTTGGCAGGTTGGGAGCTCTTTCTAAGTTCCACGGCTGGTGGTACCTGGCTGTCCTTGGTGGAACCATTTGTCTAGTTAATTCCCATAATAAACAACTGGTATTCTACCTAGTTAGGTAAATCCCCCAGTGGACAACATGCAACTTCTTCAAGGGACAAGTGGAATTCACCAACATGAGAAGAGCAACAGCAGTTATGCTACCCTTTACTGTGAGAATAACCAGTCACTGTAACAGGTTGCCCAGAAGGCTGTGGAATCCCATCCTCTGTGAAATTCAAAAGCCATCTGAACATGATCTTGGGCAGCTAAGAAGCAAAGGTTGGACCAAGTGGCCTGCAAAGGTCCCTTTCTACCTCAACTATTCTGTGGACTTTTATATAAGAAAAGGCTGAGATAGATGAGACATAATAACAGTTTTCTAAAGAAGTTCTCTATTTGTTATTTAACTAATCATTAAAAAGCCTTCATATTCAAAATTTTCATACTCAAAATTAAAAAAAATATTAATATTAAAAAGCTTTTTTGTTTGTTTTATTTTGGTTTTAATTCCAAAGATGGACATTGCATTACAAAAAAATAAAATAATAAAAAATCAAAACCAAACAAGTTTTTAAATGTCCTATGTGCTTGGGGTTTCTCCCATTTCTTAGAGATAAAGCATACTTTCAATGTCTTGAGAGATATTCATTACTGTCCCCTGAAATACAACATCAATTGATATTTGAAGTAACACTCAAAAATTCCTCTTCTCAGGTGGTTTTTGAACTATATAATTTCCAACTTCCAGATAATTCCACTATTTCTGGTCCTATCCTTTCCTGCATAAAAATAAATAAGATCAGTCAAAAGAAAATTGTTCATGTTTTCTTTACACTTCTCTAAAACATTACTTGCAATTATTTCCTCCATTATCATTTTTAAATTTGGTAAGTATACATTTGTATAGAATCATATTTTCTAGACTTTATTTGAAAAAGTGAAAGTAGCATTTCAGCTGAAAGTTTAACAGCCTTCTGTCTTACATATGACATTATTCTGTATATACAAAAAATTAAATTTTATTTTTGTACAACAGGAACATGCTGTTGGCTTGATTCAGTTTATCACTCATCATTCTTTTTAAGCATTTCCTCCTATAAATTATTTCCCATTTTCCACATCTGATTTTGATATTTCTTGATTGAGCACAGTAGTTTGCACATGTCTTTACTGGATTTAATTAATTGATTATTGAAGAATAAAGATTATTGATCATTATTGATTTTAAATCATTCCTCCAGTTTAATTAATTTAATATTAATTTTGTCCTAAGAAATTGCAACTGTTTCCAACTCTGAGTCATCAGTAGATTTTATATGCAATTATTTAATTGAACTTTTTAGATTTACTGGACTCCATATGGAATGTTCTGCTAGTTTTCCTGTGAGCCACTTTTAACCACTCTTTAGAGTACAGATTTTTAATGAGTTGCACAGTTGTCTTACTGTGCACCACCTCATTTTCTAAGTCTAACTATGAAGATTCCATGAAAAACAAAATGCCAATCAAAACAAGTATGTTACATTTTTCTTTTTCCTCCTACCCATAAACAAGAAATTGTGTTGAAGTAAGACTTAAAATTATTTGAGTTGATTTGTTCTTGACAAATCAGTATATAGAGTATTACTATAACTCTAAAACAGCTCAATCTTGTATAACGATCTTTCAGTGAAAACAGCCATGTAAGCAGAAAGCAGAAGGACGATCTCTGCTTTATGATATTTATAGGCTAAATATAGTACAGGAAATAACAGAGGCACTCAGACCACGGAAAACTGAGGAAAATTAAGACAATACTGGTCAGTGAAAGAAGGAATTATCTGTGTGCAATAGCAGTCTAAACAATTTTTTTTTCTGATTATGGATATATATCTATTTTTATAATATGAGTCAGCCCTGGCATTCAGGAGGGTCAGTGTGTCTGGGGAGGGGTGTCGCCAGCTGGTCGAGGGAGGGGATTGTCCCGCTCTGCTCTGAGCTGGTGCAGCCTCACCTTGAATACTGTGTGCAGTTTTGGGCAACACAATATAAGAAAGATGCTAAACTGTTAGAGAGTGTCCAAAGGAGGGCAACGAAGATGGTGAAGGGCTTTGAGGGGAAGCCGTATGAGGAGTACCCAAGTGCACTTGGTCTGTTCATCCTGGAGAAGAGGAGACGGAAGGAAGACCTCATTGCAGTTATAACTTCCTTTTGAGGAGAAGAAGAGGCGCAGGCACTGATCTCTTCTCTGTGGTGACCAGTGAGAGAACCCAAGCGAACAGCCTGAAGTTGTGCCAGGGAAGGTTTAGGTTGGATATTAGAAAAAGGTTCTTGACCCAGAGGGTGGTTGGGCACTGGAACAGGCTCTCCTAAGAAGCGATCACAGCACCAAATCTGACAGAGTTCAAGAAACCTTTGGATGAATCTCTCAGGCACATGGTGTGACTCTTGTGACTTCCTGTGGAGACCCAGGAGTTGGACTCGATGATCTTTGTGGGTTCCTTCCAACTCAGCATATTCTGTGATAGTCCCAGATCTTTACAGTCCAAAAAGTTGCTGCCAAAATAATTTATCTTATCTGTCATTCTGCCCACCTGCTGCTCCATATCATTTGAAACATTTCAGTAATTTCCCATTATGTTCCAAGTCAAATTCATATCAGTTACATGGTTAGGTTACTCCACATTTCTTAACACCTTGTTTTTACTTCTGCAATGCTACTCAAAGGATGACAGCCTTTAATGTATCTCTATCTTTCTATAAAAAAATGTTAACTGACAGAATCCATATTTCTAAATAGATATGAAAAAAAGGAAAAAGTTAAGTACTTGCCTTCAGAAGAATGATCTAAGCTGCCTAAATTTTTAATGTATTTAGTGGAAAATGGCTTCAGCTCCTCTATACCTCCAAATGATATTATTTAGATTTCTGCTTCCTGTCTGTGTGGGAATGTGTATTACTCTGAATTTCTGCTAAGATGGGAAGAATTTTGAGTCACTGAAATTATTTTCTAGCGGTCTAATATAAATAGTTTTTGTGGTTTAACCTTAGTAGATATCTAAGCATCACAGAGCAGCAAATTCACTCCCCCCATGATGGGGGGGGGGGGGGGGGGGGGGGCGGGGGGAAAGCAAGAAGATCAAGGCAAAAACAGTTTAATAGGTAAAGCAAAAGCTGCACACATAAGCAAAGCAAAACAAAGCAAGGAATTAATTTACCACTTCCCATGAACAGGTGGGTGTTTGGCCATCTCCAGGAAAACCAGGCACCACCTCACGAAACAGTATACTTAAGAAGACAAATACCATTATTTCAAACACCACCCTCTTCCTTCTTCTTTTTTCCAGCTTTTACTGTGGTATGGAATATACCTTTGACCAGTTGGGGTCATCTGTCCCATCTGTATACTCTCCCAGCTTCTTGTATACTCCTGGCCTCCTTGCTGGTGGGGTATTGTATGAAGCAAAAAAGACCTTGAAACTGTCTAATAACTGTCCAATAACCAAAGTATGAATGCATTATCAACACTGATTTGGTCACCAATACCAACCATAGCACCATAGAAGCTACTACAAAGAAAATTAACTCTATCCCAGGGAATACCAGCAGAGTATTATCTCATCTATTAACTTTCAAGCCATGTGCAGAAGTTAAATTATTTCATGTCTTTTCCCTCTCTGTTTTTCATATAATTCTTTCCCTAAATGGTACATTGCATTTAAAACTCTCTGTATTATATATTATTTCCAAATGCAAAAGGTTCCAAACCTTGTCTCCAGAATCCTGAGCAAGGCATCCAGTGTCTTGGCTCATGTAAGACTGGAATCCACCTTCACATGGATTTGAATACAGCTGACATATTTTACTCACACTCTAAATTTACCTTATTTTTCAACTTCTCTAAGGACTTCTCTATTCTAATTAATATAATTGGATACTGTGCATATTCAGTACTGCAAACACTTTAAAGGTGAAATTGGAGACTTTAACACTGTACTGTTTTTTCTTTCTTCTCATCAGACAAATATGAAGGCAAGCCATGGAAGGACAGCACGTGAAGAGATAATGCTGACAAATGGCAGTGAGAGTTTATCCTGCATAGTGGAACTGGGAAGATCTTTTGAAATTTTATAATTTTTATTCCTATGTTTTCCTTTAGCACAGAGATTTCTATGTTAGTTCTTTATTAGTTGGAGTCAGTCCAGAGGAGGGCCACAAATATGATCAGGCAACTGGAGCACCTCTCTTATCAAGGCAGGATGAGAGAATGGGGGATATTCACTCTGGAGAAGTGAAGGCTTTGAGAGGACCCTCTAGTGACCTTCCAGTACTTAAAAGGGGTACAAGAAGGATGGAGATGAACTTTTTACAAGGGCTTGTATTGATAGG
The DNA here is from genome assembly GCA_035583155.1 of Acropternis orthonyx. Taxonomy (NCBI): domain Eukaryota; kingdom Metazoa; phylum Chordata; class Aves; order Passeriformes; family Rhinocryptidae; genus Acropternis; species Acropternis orthonyx. The sequence continues at coordinate 75,494,650 of JAWWEU010000081.1, read as the reverse complement.
AAGTGGGGTAGTGCTTTTAAACTGAAAGAGGGTAGATTCAAATTAGATATTAGGGAGAAGTTCATTACCATGGTGGTGGTGAGACACTGGAACCTCTTGCTCAGAGAAGTTGTGAATGCCCCGTCTCTGGAAGCATTCAAGGCCAGGTTGGACAGGGCTTGGAGCAACCTAGTCTAGTGCAAGGTGTCCCTGCCCATGGCTATTAGGTAACTGCCTTAATGAGAGTAATTATTTGCTCATATGAACTACTGAATGAATTGCTATATGAACTTGCGATATGAAATGTTTCATGAAGAAGCCCATTTTCTATATATTACACTGATTGTGCCAAAACTTCTTAAAACAAGCAAAATTCCCCAAAAATAATGAATTATAATGAATTATAATGAATTATAATTAATTATAATTAATTTTGAAATATTAAAATATTTTGGTGAGCTATGTCTAGAATGTAAAAAAAAAAAAAACAAAAAAAACCCTATGATCTAGAATTGAAACTCTGAGGTTAAATAGCCCTGTTTGACTTGCATCCATTGCATTAAGAAGTACCTCTAAAGCTCATTTGTTCTGGATAGTTAGTTGGAGATTTCCAGAAGCCAGTCAAGTATTGAGATAACACTTGTGCATAAGTAGGTGGCAAGTTCTTGAATTCAACCCTTGAACCTCTCCTAATGAGTAGAACTGAAACATCATATTATGTAGTAAAAATATCAATAAGAATATTAACCTGGGAAAAATATCTGCTAATGTAGTGAACTTGTCTTTTTTTTTGTCTTTTTTATTTTTTTTTTTTTAAGCAAGGATCTCTGAAGACCATTTTTGTTACTTTTTCTTGAAACTGTTTACTGCTCTGTCTAGTTTTCTTTGGTATTTCTTCCAGCAAACAGCCCTTGAGGAACTATTTCAGGACAGGAAATATAGGTACTTAACACCTCTTCATACTTCTCAGAAAGCAAAGAAAAGCACTATCTGGCAATACAAAATATTCCTTCTCCCTTATAAAATCTTAAAAATAAATGTTATGTTTATATACCTGTAAGTATTCATTACAGATGAGGGCAATGTATAACTGTTTACACCACACAACCTATCCATGATATGTCCACGATATGCAGTATTAGTTTATAATTTGCTGCCACTTTTACATTTCTGTTAGATTTTGGTAGTTTATGAAAAGAGGTAGACACCAAAGGTAAGCAAAAAACAAACAAAAAAAGCCCCTTTATTATAGTGCTTTCCCATGCTATAATTTTACTAAATAAGGTCATAGTCTAAATTTCTATTAAGATATGACCTGGCTTAAAGCTGTTCATCAAATGCACTTTGTAATGTTAACCATTACAAAATATTCATATGACGCTTCTTTGTGCAGTCAGTTCCATATATAAGGTTAAATGTCAGAGACAGATGGTATTTCACAACACTGTAAATTAGGAGTATATGGAAGGTTCCAACTTTTCATTTAGTTTCAAATAAAGGAATCCTTGCCTTCTGCATTTCCTTTCCATATTTCAGGTTTAAGTACGCCAAAGTCCAATTACCTCCTCAAAACAGTTCAGGATTTTATTCAGTTGGACCTTTAAAATGTCCAAGATTTATTTATATTGTCTAGCCAAGTAGGTAATTTATGTGCAGTTTTTGAAAATTCTTGTTATGTACTGATGTACAATGATTGCCGTGGCTATATTTCATTTTCTACCCCTACATATAGTTCTGGCCTCCTTTTCAGGAGGATATTTTCACTAGGTTATCATCACTGTGAGGAAATTGAATTGGTATTTATAGAGATATGGACATAAGATTCCTAAATCTTATTAAAACCTACCAGGACAGTGCAGGAAATATCACCTCTTCTCTGGACTTCAAAGCCTATCAAATTGACCTCTATATATTTCTAATCCTAGTGTGTGATAAATGTCATTGAACCTGTGGCTGCATTGTGGCTGCAGGGAATCTCACAAAATAACTGTTGTGATGGCCTGACACATCCAGAATGTATCCAGCTTGCCTAGATAAAAAGTACGAGACTTCTAATACTCATGTAAAAAGTTTTGAAATCTCCAGTAATAAAGAAGATTGGGTGAATTTAATTTTTTTTCCGTTTAACTTAGCTGATATCAAATGGCTGTGCTATACTGTAGGTTCATCTAGAATCTTAAGCATGATTATTCTCATTTTTAAGTATGAAAATGTCTAAGTATCTATGTAAGGAACTTTGGTGGACCCTAGGGTTGAAGTATCTAAAACTGCCCTGGTCTAAAAAATATTGATCTTTTTCTATAACGAGGCAAGGGATTGTTAAAATAGTATGTTGAATCTGGAAAATAGTGCAGTGTGATAGAAGATGACTGGTACACTATCAGTTTCTCACAGGACTTTGTATGACACTAACTTTATTAAATAAAATAATCACTGGAGGTCATTCAGTTTAGTCCTAGCTTAGTTTCAACTGAAAGAAATGCAGTTTGCAAGCTCCAGCATTAGTCTGCAGTGAAAATCAAAGGACAATAGCACAGTAATGAGAAAATGAGATTTGCTTCAGAAACTATGCTCTGATCTAAACTAAAAGAAACTTATGTAATATTCTAAATATATATATACACATATAAATACACATATGTATACATATATATATATATATGTATGTATATATATAAATACACCCTGCTGAAGGAAGGAAATGAGGTGCCTTAAGGTTATCATGTCTTCAACAAGATATTTAGAGATGGCCAATTAAACTCAATAGATGAACCCACTCAAAATCCAGTCATCTTCTTAGTTTAGACATGGTGATGGTGTTAGTTCATACTTTCATTAAATTTTCAACAGAATTATTTAGATGCATAGGAATTGTTTCTTTTCAGACTATTTTTTTCAGGAAATGGGAGTGGAATGGATAGTCTTTTTCAGATTAAAGCCTGTTCCATGAGAAGACCTTCTCTCTAGGTTCACTCTTCATCATTCAACTTTAAATTTTAATAACATCTATGTAAGTCTATATGTGTCATAGGAGCTGGAGAAGAACAATAATGGAAATTCTAATGATAACTTAAATGTTGTGTTTATTCAGGAAAACAGCCTGAAATTTTGTACCAGATTATTTTATTTAACTGTTGTACAATTTGATATACTATTTGTATAGATCTTGATTAACATTAGTAGCTAAATTTGCTGGAGCCTTGGATGGTGAACATTCACATATATATGTTAGCAATTACCTGGTTAAGTAAACTAAGGCTCCAGAGCTGATTGAAGTCAGAAGATAAGGAAGTTACAATCATCAGCATAAGAAAAGAAACAGCCCATCTAGAGACAATGAAAGGATCCAAGAAGGAACAGGAGGACCCCTGACCCTAATATTACTATTGGTCTGAATTCTCATGTGAGGGGTGGAGAACTTAGATTGCAAGGATATAATTGCTGATGGATTTCTTTGTTCAGAGTCCCTCTTTGGAGGCACACAGCTCAAGCTATAATGCAGCTAATAAATAAAAAGTACTTTTGTAGAGGGACCTATCTTTCAGCTTATTGATTCAGTGGAAACCTAGAGTCAAACCCTGCTGTGGTGACTGGAATGTGTAACTATCAGAATATAACATTGGTGTCATGTAAGACAAAAATACTCCAGTGGCAGAACTGGAGTATCACACCTCTTCCCTTCTTATTTCAGATGAGTTTTTTATTCTAGTTTTCTGTCTCTCTTTTTTTTTCCTCCCCTCCTCTTTTTCTCTTCCCCCACCCTTTTTTCCCTAGCTATACACATGCACTCCCCATGCAAAACTGCGCAAGAACCAAATAAAAATTATTCTGAAACTCTGGGTTTCTGACCATGTGTAGGTAACTGAAATTGTACCATACGGACAGACAGGTAAATCTTGAAAGTATCTTTTAAGATTTAGTAATATTCTTTGGAGATTCTGGTCTGCAGAGAGTTTTGTGTAATAGGATGTGTAAAAAACTGTGTTAACATAACTCATTCTAAATGGATGTATCTTTATAAAAGTAAATATGGGCTCTGAAATCAAAGAATTTCAAGAATATAACCATCTTATGTAGTTTAGGAAGCATCAGGACTCACAATTTTATTGAAGGAACTCCACATTTCTGAATGTGTATTGTACTAAGTTCTGTATACCAAGACAATGAAAAATCAATGATACTGAATATTTTATGCACAAAAGTTTCATTCTTATCAGTAAGAACCACAGGATCAAATCTAAAAATAAAAAAAGAACCCTACTAAAATACAAAAAAAAATTTAACTTTATAATAATGAACAGATGAATATCCCAGTTACAGAAAGCTTGAAAACTTGTGCAAGTGTTTTTCATACATTTACATAGTCTGCTTGTTATAAATGGGACAGCTCATTTGAATTGCAGTTAATGTAGTTGCACCCTGTAATTTACAGACTTGAGATTGTCATAGTTTAATGGAAAAGGACAATCAGGATATAAAGGTGAGCCACTGAGTTTCAGCAACTTATGTTACGAACCTGACTATGCACAAAGTTTGCAAAATTCTTTTGGATGCATTTTAGGAAATGCTGATGAAATTCAAATATTTTCTAAATATTTGACAAGGTAAGGAGAACTTTGAATAATTATCATGGAGTAGCAAACCTTATAATTACCTGGGAGATCCTCAGCAGTCTTACTGACCGTCAGGTAGATTTTCTTTCCTCATCTTATACAATATCCATTTTTATATTTCTTTGATATCACTAATCTCAGTTTGGTGATACATTAATTATTTTACTTACTATCACCAGAATGAGTCTATGTAAATTTATGTGACACTTATTGATTAGGTTGAAAAAATCCTGCAATGCATGCTGATTGCAGTTACTTTGTAATAATTTTTCGAGTACATTTTGAACAATCTATGAAGTTTGGATTACAGTAATTCCCAGAAAGTTATTGACTTTTTGTGTCTTAATTTTAAAATTGTCACTCTTACCAACTGAATAATAGGAACATATATTGCAAACTGTATCCTGCAGTGCATCAAACCCAGTATAACCAGCCAGTAAAAAGAGGAGAGTAACAAAGCTGATGAAAGGGCTGGAAGAAATGTCCCACGAGGAGTGGTTGAGTACTCTGGATTTGTCTGGTTTGGAGAAAGGGAGGATGACAGATGACCTTATTGCTCTCTATGGCTTCCTGGGAAGGGGAAGTGGAGAGGGAAGTACTGATCTCTTCTCCCTTTGATGCAGTGACAGGACACATCGGAATGGTTCCAAGCTTCATCAGGGGAGATTTAGACGAGATACTAGGAAAAATTTCTTTGCTGAGAGGGTGGTCAGGAATAGGCATCCTAGAGAGGTGGTCAATGGCCCAAGCCTGTCAGTGTTAAAGAGACATTTGGACAATGCCCACAGCAACACGCTTTAACTTTTAGTCAGTCCTGAAGTGTTAAGGCAGTTGGGCTAGATGGTCATTGTAGTTCCCTTCAAACTGAAATATTCTCCTCTCCTCTCCTCTCCTCTCCTCTCCTCTCCTCTCCTCTCCTCTCCTCT
>JAWWEU010000081.1:75460242-75489032 GCA_035583155.1 Acropternis orthonyx | reverse complement strand
CCCCCCCCCCCCCCCTCCCCTTTAATAACTAAACTGGTATATCCAGCTATGAAAGTTTTTTCATTACTTAATAGATCAGCTCTAGACCCATTAGAACACAGGAACTACTATGCAAACTTAGTAAATGTAACTTAAAAAGACTTTTAAAATTATTAAAAGTAATAATAATAGTATGGTGAGATAAAGACAGTGCAGCACCTGTCTTTCCACATCTTGTGTGAGTTTATCAGAAAGTCAGCCTTCATATGAGCACAAGTAACCACACAGACACATACAAGCATATGTCCACCTAGATTTATACCCTTTTTTATCTTCCCAAGTAAGTCTGCATTTCTGAAAGGCATACCAAAAATGTATCACCATATTTCCACTGTAACAGCATTGGAAACAACCGTGATATCATTGACTCAAGACTTCCAGGGTAACATTTGACTAGAAATTTTTTGAGGATAAAAAAAATAAATTTTTAGAGTAAATGAAAATTACATCAACTACACTGTGACCTGCAGACACAACACTGACTTTTGACAACAATGATGCAGAATTTGAGGTAGTAATAGGAAATACTGGAAAGAATTAAAAAAACTTCCAAAGAGGAATTTCTGAATGTTTTTACAAGCTACTTCTGAGTTACATTCTAAGCAACACTTTTGATTTCACTGATGCTGCACCAGGCATTAATCAGCAAAATTGCTGGCTCATTATCTTCAGAGTTAATTTTGGGGAAACCTGTTCATTAAGCAGGGTTCATTCCCCAGTTCTCTAAGTTGAAATTGAACACTTAAAATAAATACTAATCTCATACTGAAGCATGACTGCCCACTTGCTTATGGGATAAAAATATAATGTTACAAAGATGAAAACTTTCATTTGGTTTGGTGAAGAGCAGCTGAGGTAGGCTCAGAGCTGTAATCTTTTCACCAAGCTCACAACCAAGACAGCATTTCAGACCACAGCCTCAAAGTTTTGGAGGACAGATGAGAGGAAGTGGCAGAATACCACAGACACAATACTAAACTCTTTCAGAGACTGGCAACAGCTTTAAGGAAAATAAACAACACCTGTTTGATGGAACTAAAGAAAGAGAACAAAATTCCTCTGTTATCTATGCTATCTTGCATTTATGGAATAATCAAACCAAATAAAAATATGAAAGCATGAGAATTCTCACAGGATGGGTGGCAGCATGTGATAAAACTATATCCTTACAAGATAAAACTTCTTCCAGGACTGGCAACATTCATACAAGAAAGTAGCTGATGTGAAGCATTTACTGAACCCAGCAGCATCTAAAATTCACTATGCAATGGAGTGAAGGTCCTGTGAGTAAATTCCTTTAAGGAGACAGTCCAGATAATTTTACCTTGGAGCTTCTTGATCCTTCCTCTTCCTCAGTAATCTTATGGCCACAACAGCCAGCTCCAGAGCTTATGAGCTGGGTACATGTAAAGCCTGTCTCTATGAGCCCATTTGTTGCCAAGTCCCACTGACCTAGTGGTATTAATCAGGCAGTGGTTCAGTGACTTTGGATACCTATCTAACTAAGCCTGATCATTAAATGCAAGTAAACATTGACTGCTACGCAAGTTAGAAATTACTCTATTGCAACAAGTAGGGAAACAGAGTTCACCTTCTTCTTGGGCTCCAGTCCCGTGGTGTAGCCAAAAGGATGTACTTCTCCTCTCCACTTATTTCAAATAAAATTTATTCTCTGCTTATTTCACAGTACCTAGAAATGAAAGAGATTTTACTGAGATAGCATTGGAAATACTCATTTAATGCAGTCCCTTTTCAGAAACTGGATTAGGAATTGTCTGTAGTTCTGGTTCTGTACAAAAGATCATAAATTTCAGATGGGAATATCGAAGGTACTTTCAAGGCAACGTTACTGCAATGCTAACTCAGCATCCTTAACTCCTCAAATTATAAAAAAGACAGGCAGTCATTCATAAACACCAGAGATACGCCATGTTTACTTTCTCCATGGTCAGCAATCTGTAATAAATATAAAAAGATGACACACTGCTTCATTGGAAAAGAAAGGAAAGGTAAGAGTGAAGTAGCTGCTTTATAATTTCTGTCTAGATAAAACAAACTCTAATTTGATTTCTATGCTGGGAAGAAAAAAAAAATCTAAACTGCCCTTCTCATTCAAGGAAGTAGGAAAAAAGTTACATGTTTCTAAGAGGCACTACTACAACAGCAAAAATTACACAGTTCATGTGCCACTTCCAAGAAATAGAAACATTTGATTATTTTGAAGTAGTCAGCCAGAGCTGGCAGTTGAACTCAATTATGATTCTATCAGATGCCAACTAAAACATTCAATAGTATCTGAGAAAAGATGAAATATAGTAGTCCATGCAAATCATACAAGAAAGGAATCTTACTAAGCTGATACCGAGCTGCACCTTGCCTGTGAACAAGTCTCACATTCCAGATTAAAAAATGTAAAGCATTAAAACTAAAGGATAAAATCAACTTAGCAGAATAATTTAAAAATACTTCTGTTTCAAAAACACACTCCCGTAGAACATAAAGCAGATGAATATAAAACATAATATTATTCTCTTTGTAAAAGATTTCAAATCATGACAAAGATGGTATCTTGCTTAACTCAATGTCCACATTGCTTTCTGTGTCTATTTGCAAGAGACCTATTTTCTCCACACCATTTAGCATACACTGGGGAGAGATGATAATAATAACGCTGTTTGAGATTTCTCCAAAGGTTGCACAATGCACTACACATGTAGCATTTACTTAGGATTATCAAATGCAGCTGCACTGGAAATTAGGAAAATATTAAACATACTCAGAAATGAAGCAGTAGAGTAAGTCCTTTAGGGCAGTTGGTGCTTCCATTTGCTTAATGCCAACTAGGCCCCAACCCACTGAGAAAAGCACTACAGATTAGTATTTTCTGCCAGGCCATGCTGTAAATTAACGCTCTTAATTGTAGTGGTATGGTGCTCGAGGGGGAAAACTAATTCTAAACTCAAAGAAATCAGAAGGACTTTTAAGTCTGCTCTACTAAATATGAGGGTTATCTTAAAAATTAAAGTAATATTTTAAGCACACAAAGAAGCTTTATCTCATCATGATTTTCTAGAATGCCCTGTTGTCCATCTGAGTAATTTTGTTTCAAGGGCTTCAACTTCTTTTCTTCAGGTACTGGTCCAGGGCCAAACAAATGTTTTGTCCTCCTGACAATCACTCTATTTTCTATACCTTACCTCAAGATGACATAAGCATTTTGTTTCACCTTCACAGGTTCACCTTATCCTTTGGCCTCAAAGATGTCAAACTGTATAAATCAAGTCTGCTCTTGCCATTGTGACAAACAAGTCCTACTAATACTTCTTGTGCTCCAAGTCTTGAATTTTTCTATTCACTAATGGAAACAGACCTCTCCTTAAATACTCTTAACTCTGTTCAAAAATACATATTTCTGAAAGAAGAGGATTTGGTTTAGCAATCAGTGCAGGTAAAAAAATTAATATCCTCTAAAAAAAGAGTCTATCACTCCAACCCCCTCTCTCCAATTATTGAAGTTTGAAGTGGATATTCACATCCAAAGTTATTAGAAATGAGTACTTATTAGATGCAATACATTCTCAAGTCAGGACTTTAAAAACTACAGTGCTGAAGACTTAAAACTGAATTTGATCACTATGAAATCACCACATAGCTTCACAGAACTCTATACTTTGATATTTATAAAAATTAGCAACTAATAAACACCACAAATCGGACTGCACACTGGGCAATAAAAGGAAAAATGTAAGTTGAAAGGAACTTTTGGAGATCATCTAGTCCAGTCTCCTCCTCAAGGCATGGCTACCTTCTAAGTTTGGTTGGGTTGCTTTAGGGCCTTGTCCAGTTAAGTTTTAAAAAAAACCTCTAGGGCTGGAAGTCCCTCTCTAAGCAACCTGTCCCAGTGCTTAACCGTGCTTGCTCCCTGTGATAAAACTGTCCCTTCAAATCCCATGGGAGTCTTTTTCATTTCCAGTTGTGGCCACTGTCCCCTGCCCTGTTGCTGTGCACCTCACAGGACAGCCTGGCTTTGACTCTTCTACTGCTCCTGCAACCAGCTCCTTGCGGTGCTCATGCTCTCTCTTGTCTCCTGGCAATCCTCCAGAAACTCAAGAGGCCTCCCATTCATCACTGCATTTTCTTGACTTTCTTGTTTTGGAGCACGGCAAAAAGGGCAGAGCTGTCCCACAGCAACGGAAGAGGAGAATCCCCTGCTCCAATTCTACAGCTGTGCCTGGCCATAAGGAAGCCTTCCTTGCTATAAGGACACATGGCTGCTTCACATCTAATTCACTGCCCACCAGATCCCCATGTCCTTTTCCGTGTGACTACTGGCAGCCAGGCAGTTCTTCGGGACTTCTGCAGAACAGTCTGTGTGAAGTTTCAAGACAGACATTCCTGTCCTAAGAAACTTAAGCCTAAACTGGGGGAGACACATAGATGAGACAGGATGAAAAACAACTGTTCAAGAAAGGAAAGCCATTAAAAAGAAGGCCAGTTTAAAGTTTGGATCAGGATTCAGAGGGACCATGAAGACAAATGCAAATTCAGGAGCTTCTGTTCAAAGTGTGGGAGACAGATAATTGAGACACTCAAATCCAGGAATGGGTGATAACTAAAGCAATAGTATTACAGGGTTACCTGACTGTAAGGCATAAGAGTAGAAGAATGTTTGAAAGCAAAATAAGATTATGTGCAAACCTAGGCCTGCTGCTCATCTCTTCATTCAGTTATTTATTTTTCATTTCTGAGATTCCAATTAGGCAACATCAAAGTTACCACAAGCCACTTTAGGTATAAAAAGGTCTTCAAAAGGAAAAGTAGTACTGCAGTCTGTCTGTACTACCTGACAGAGAAGAGTTCAATAAACCTCTACTGCACTTGAACAATGAGGAGTGAGAAGTATAACCTTAAAATATAAGTGATGGAAAGGAATAAGCATGTGCCTGAAAGGAAATCTCAAATTCATCATCCTAAGCTTTCAAAGACAAACTTTAAACAAAATGGAGGGAGCTGAAAATACCTATTCATTTTGCTTGTGAGAAAAACCAATCTCTCATGCCTTTAGGCAGTAGAGAATTATGTGGTCTTTTGAACTGAAAAAGTGCAAGCTGTAGAGGATCAGACTGAATAAATGTTAAGATACCAGTCTTACAGGGCCTTTGGGAATCTACTCAATAACAATATTTTTGAGATGTCACATGCAGGGATGGTACATTTGTTATAGTTATTTACAACTTGCAGAATAATCAAATAAAAATGAAAGGATGTGTTCATGAAATAAGGAACAGAGTCAAAGACAAAGGAAATGTCTGCATGGGAACACATAACACGTATAAAAAGACCTGTCATTTTAAGGTGAACTAAAAAGAAAGAAAGAAAAACAAACAAACCCAAGACCACTCAAAAAATGCCACACCAAACTGATAATTTTAAACTGGGCTACGCTGTAAGAAAGATTCATGCTTTTGCACTTACTATATTTCAAATGCTAAAAAGTTAGCCTGATTAGTAGGGTTCTTTCCCTTAATTTATGCAAATATTTGACATGCAGAATTCATTTAGTCCTCATAGCAAGAAGAAACTTCCTTATCATAAAAAAGGCAGATACTAGCAATTGGATGAACAGTTTCCTAAATCTGTAAAGATTACTCCAGTACTACTGTTACAGTTGTTGCAGGTGGTACAAGAGTGGTATCCTTCATCCAAAAATGAGATGTTTACATCTGAAGAAGGCTTTTTGAATAAGTCCTCATGTCAACATTGTTGCATAGACCTGCTTCCTGAAGACAAATTTTCAGTGCACTTTACTCAGGCTACAATAATGGTGGCAGCTCTGCAGAAGCCCCTTGGTCAGTATGATGGGAAGGTTAATGCCAACAGAAGCAATCTCCATTGCAGAAGTTCTTTCTGTGTTGTTGAATAGAAGTGACAATAAAAAGCTGAGGCCCGCCCTTGACTGAGATCTCAAGGTTGAGATCCAACTCAGTATGCAAATATATTTCGCCCTGGTGAGCCAAAATTAAGCAGAAGATAGGTATAATTTTCAGTATCTAGCATATTGCTTATAATATCATAAAAAGCATTTACAAACCCTGATTATTCTGTCTAAGCCTGTAATCCTCTTTAGGAGTAAGATATCTGCTGCATAAACAGCTTCTTGAGGAGGAAAAAAATCAACTTCATTATGTGGCAACCTGTAAAACTAACTACATCTTCTTGTGAAAAGAAAAAGATAAGAAGGCATAAAGGAGCTGACTCTAATTGACACCTTTCCTACAATAATCTGGAACAATACTTCAAGAGGAGCCAAAAACAGGTTTAGTCATGCCCTTCTTTTCTTGTATCATGTGCCAAAAAAAGGGTTTCAATCTCTTTCTTAAATGACATACTTTTAGTTCTTTACTGAATTCTTTATTTCATCTCTTTTATCCTTTCCTTTCTGGCCTTTTTAATCAATTGCTAAAATTACTCAGCACAATTGCACATCAGATACACAACACTTCCTTTCACTGGCATGAGATACATGGAGAGACAGGAGCTTAAAAACCCAGTCGTTATGTGCAGTCCATAAAATAACATTTCCTGCAGACAATGTAAATTCATAGAACATAGCAAGAATGGGGCAAAATTTGATTTAAACTCTCCATTTGAAGTTCCTTGTTTCTACAATTATTCAAACTGATCTTTTTTTCCCAAATGTTCTCTAATGCCAGATATATTGAGGACTCAACCAAGACGGAGCAAAGAGCTCGGACCTTTCATGTAGCTACAGCTAAAATACCAGAAGTGAAAGTAGAGAGTGGGCAGTACTGAAAAAGTCACAAAAAGGTATAAAGACATAAGAGAAACAGTTGGGAAGACCAAAAACTCATCAAGAATAATAATTGTCCCATCCTCAGATGCAGTGAGGGTTCACACTTGCCTACGTGACTGGTAACTCTCTGGTGTTCAGTGACTCAGCAGGAACTCACACCTGAATTAGCAGGAATTAATATATTCTGCCTGGGAGTAGGTGAGCCTTAACTATCTACTGTTTTTTTCAGCCAATAAATCATTGTTGTGTACTCATAAATTCAGTAAATTTCTTCTTGCAATTCTCTGTGGATGGTAAAAGATGTTCAAATAAAAATGATGCAGTAGAGGAAGAGTACAGAAAACAAAAGAATGGTTTGATTAAAGAGTTGTCTATCAGTTTGAATTTACCAATACCACAGTTTTTAGAATAAATGAAAGTGGCCTTCAGGTTTTGCAAAGGACAACCAACTTTGCCAATTCAGAAAATCAGTTTATATTTTTAAGTCTTAATGCTGATAAAACAGTATTTTTCAAACAGTCTGCCTCATTTTGAAGCTGGCTTTTGTCGCAACATTAGAAGATGATAGAAAAGAGAAAAGTGTTTCCCTTTAGGGCTAACACCATACGTGGACATTGCAGAAATGTCATTATCAAAAGCTTTGGTCTCACAGCAAGATTGCCAGCAATCTACAAAAACTGACTACACGGGCAGGCAGGCTTAAGACCTTGAATACAAGTCAATTTGTATGGCATGTTCTCATTTTCGGGAATACAGTGATGCCAGAATATCAACAAAAATGTCTTCTTCTGAAGACAAAAAATAATTCTTATTTTAAAGTTCCTCTATTTAGTTTACAGATGCCATAACCCTACTCAAATATTGATGAATATTTTTCAAAAAACATAAACCTGAATCTAGAAAGGGTAGATTTAGAAGGGGTCGATTAGCAAATAACATTAACTTGTGAGATTTAATGTTAATGAATACATCACAGTCCTGAACAAAAAATTTACAAGTTGTCCTTTAATACAGGAAGGTTTTAATGAAACCACCCATCTTTCACCTTGTATGAAATATGAATGCTAAGCACAGAAGTATCCATGTTTTGGGAGTCCTGTAAAGTTAAGAAAAGCAATGCCCTACTTTTAAAAGCAAAATTACATCTATGTGTTGCAAATAAGTACATGCACACAAGTCCCAAAATGTTAACACTTCCATTTAAATGAGCCACATGCATGGGAACATTCTTCAGTTTTGCTCTTCAGGGGAGTCCCAACACTCATTTAAGATATACTAAGCTCCACAATGAATAGAGCAAGTGTTCATTTTAATATAATGAGCAAAGTTATTACACAATGGTCCTGTGGAGTAAACGTATTGCATTCCAAGAATGTAATAACCTTTTTTCTTAAAAACAAACAAACAAACAAAATTGCAAACCAAAATAAATGGGGGCTTCTTCCTGTCTTGGTTAAGAATTAGGAAACTTACAGGCATGTTGATATGACAAAATTGATTCCACCAAACACATTACCATAATGTAACAACATAAACCAAACTGACTTCAGTAGCACAGGAGGCATCAATAGCTTTAGGAAATCAGTCATCATCTGACCTACATAGTCTGAAAGAGCTCAAGTTCCTTAGCCTTCAATCACAATGTAGGGCTACATAGTCAACAACAGTCTTCCTGCTGGCTCTCCTTGAGAGGTATTTATAAACCTCTTGAATAGGCTACTTTTCAAAGATCTGTACAAAGGAACATCTCTCTGGTCATCTTTTCCATTCATCTGCCTCACAGCGAAAGAAAGACTATCGCACTAATGGTGCCCTATTTTTCTTTCCCCACATCCATCCTGTTGCTCTCCCAGTTTTCACTGCTTTAGATCTGGAACTTGCCAAACTCTTATAAAAAGTAACATAGTACTCTAAGCCAGCAGAAAATTAATCAAAGAGAAAAAAAAAAAAAATAATAGTCCTACAGAGAAGCAGTGACTTGTTGTCTGAATAATCTTGCATACATTCTCCATACACTCCTCTATGCTCTTCAAGGCACGATTCTCTAGTAAAACATGTCCAGCTACTGACTCCTCCTTAACAAATAAAGAGGTCTCTGACATTGATGCAGTTGTTTGAGTAGGATCTGAGAAACATAAAGGCCTCCTACAGGACAACATTCACGTAACGTGATCATTCCCCCTAAGCCCTTTAAACCTAGGGTCCAATTTATAGCACACAACTGACATGCACCATCAAGCCAACAAACTTATGTCCAAGGGCAAGCTGTGGACTGAACCACAGAACTCCATCAGCATTGGTGATGCACTCCCTATCTAAACACCACGGGCAGTCTGCATGCCCATAACATGCCTGATAAACACCTGGGATGAGGTACCTGCTGCTTGAAGGGACTTGTGGCATCAGGTCACATCATCTGCTTCAAGAACAGTAACTACTTTCCCACCATGCTGCTCCATGAGACATCTCTGGTGCACCCACTGTGTTAATGCACTGTGAACCTTATGCCTAGGATAGCTGTCCTGAGAATAGACAGAACAACAAATAAATCCAGTTTAGGAAACACTAGACCTTGTATGAATTAATTGTTACTGTGAATACTGTGGCAGTCTTTACCTGACAGTGAAAGAAGCTCAACCAGCTAGAAATGTTGAGCACCACTTGAAAACATGTTAGCTTGCTGACTGCCTTGCCGTTTTCCAAAAACACTTAGAAGGATTTCTAGTACAAAGCTACACTGGATTTCAAAATGTTAGTTGTGCATTCATTGAAAATGAATAAGAATGAACCTTACACTTCCTCAGCAGTTTTCTAAAAGAAGTCTTAGATGGTTCATAACTTTAAAAAAAGAAAACAAACAAACAAAAAAACCACTCAAACAAACAACATACAATGCTAAATGAACTGATTATTTTACACCTTCTCCCATGCAAATACAAAAATATTTAAGATACCTCTAAGCTGAATAAGCAAGATAAAAACTCTGAGCTCAAATTCTCTAATATGAATGCAAGAATTAATGCTTTAATGAGCTGCAAATATATAAGAAATGCTCTCCATCAGGAAAGTGTGTGGAAATTGCATGTAATAAATGCTGTGTAGCTTTTTTCTTTTTTTTTTTTAATTACTCCAGTAAGAAGGCTTATTATTTATTCAAAGTCCAAATATAAAAAATAAAAAAAATAGTGATTGAGGACTGTAATGCATACGTAAATTAGTTTCTTTTTTTATTTTTAAGTATTGGCAGTTCCCATGAGCAGTTAATAGCTGCCATGCTATAGTGCTGCTCATACGCCCTAGTTTTATTTCATGTCTCCTGAAAGCCAAGATTTTACACCTAGAAGAGTCAGCAGTTCCCTGGTGCTAATACAATATAGCAGTGTTAAAAATACCTTCTAACAGTCAAATGAAATATTTCTCACTATTGAACAAACTCAAGGAGCTACCTCACTTTTAGCAACTATTTTTTCCCTTCAAATATGCACAAACATATGCACTCCCAACATCCTCAAAATTAATAAAAGCACTATTGTTCTGCCACCATTGCTAAACTATTATATTTTTCACTAATTACATGAAGGTTCTCTACTGAAGGAGCATTTCTACTTTACAAATAGTACAGGATTCACTGGGACAGAGTTTCAAACCTGGCTCTGAATATCCGAAATGCTTGCCCTACAACTGTAAATATTATTTCATGTCGCTATTTTTACATTTATTCTATCAATTTACATACCATCAACAAGAGAACATGACTGGAAGTTCAACCAAATACAAGCCTGAGGAACTTAACCCCGTTCCAATTTAAAGTGTCAGCTTTAGCCTTGTTCTAACAAGAGCCCAATACAAAAATATTGTTTAAAAGTAAAACAAAGAACAAGAGTATTTCCTCTGGACAAGGTATAATTATTGAAAATGAAAGGCACTTCATAGACTCTTGAACCAAAAGATTTTCATTCACAGCTTTCCCACTACCCAACAAGAGTGAGATACAAAATAAACAGAATTCAAATCCAAATGAATAACTTTTGTATGTTACTCATTTGGTTAAGCTGACTAACCATATAATTCAAATAAATAATGTAATTATGGAAATGCACATTCCCATTTATGAACATAAGCAGACTTGAGTCAAAGAATAGCTCAGTCTAATGCCACACAATGTGACCAATAATTTTTACATGCTTTTAACAGTACCAAGCATTGTACTTTTTTTTTTTAAAAAAAGTTGACATTAATTTCTTTGAACCTTCTCAAAGAATACGCGTGCATGTGTAACTATATATACATTCATAACTGTGGCTGTAAGGCCTTAATGACAATCAATACAATGCATGACTAAGACACTGGAACAGGCTGCCCAGAGAAGCTGTGGATGTCCTTGTCCCTGGCAGTGTTCAAGGCTTTGAGCAACCCGGTCTGGTGAAAGATGACTATGCCTGTGGCAGGGCAAGAGGGACTGGATGAGATGATCTTTAAAAGTCCCTTTTAACCCAAACCATACTATGATTCTATGATATACCTGGAAATACCAAATGTGGGAGTCAATCAAATACAGAGTTGTTTGTTTTCAACAGGAATACTGCACAGCGAGAAGACATGATGGGCAGTATTTAGACCACTTACATTTTAAACATGCACTTCTGTATCACTGCCAGGGAGAGGCAGATTTCTCCAACGAATGGTTCAAAACAATTGAAGTGCAAGACCCCCCAGGCACATGAAAAACCTGAAGATGTCTGATTTGTGGTGCCTGGTTCACTGTCCCCATCTGACAGAGGACCTGAACGAGGACACAACAGTCCCCACTTCCACATCCAACAGAATGTCCTAAGGGAAAGTCTGCTAGTTCTACCACCCCAATCCACTCATCTGCTAAGTCAAGACAATGCGACTGATCCCTCTTGTAAAATAATTTCAGAGTTCAATATTACAGACTGTGCAGCATCACAAAGACCAAAAGTCTCACAGATTGCTACAGTCTTATGGTAGAAATGCAGCTAGTACCTCAGCTAGCTGGGGTATTTTTACACCACACTTCACAAACAGCCTTTAAAATTTGTCCATGTAAGCACTTGCTAAATTATATTGAAACCTAGGTAAAGTGAAGTGAGAATGGAAAAACATGTCTGTGAGCTAAATATATTCCCCTTTGCAAGAACATTTGCTTAAAAGAATCAAAGAATCAAATTTCACAAGGAGTGGGGAGTAAAATTTGTAATTGTAAAGTAACGCTTTGCCTTTTCTATGATAACAAACCCTGCCTTAACTCTGCTCAGATTTGAACTAATTCTGCAAGAACATAAATGACAATTGCCACCAAGCAAAATCATGTTTCTTACAAGCCTCCATCAGCTGCTAAATGTATTTCCATTATATAAGAACTGCAGATGTGCGAACACTACAAGTTGCTTATCACTTGGTTATAGAGTTATGTGACTGTGTTGTTCTGGTTGTGCTCAATGAAAAAAAGACATGATTTTTAAAAAAACCCAAACAAACAAAAAAAAACAGTCCAAAAAAGGGTAATGGCACATTATTTAAAACATCTCACAGTTTGTCTGATAA
Organism: Acropternis orthonyx; assembly: GCA_035583155.1. Lineage (NCBI taxonomy): Eukaryota > Metazoa > Chordata > Aves > Passeriformes > Rhinocryptidae > Acropternis > Acropternis orthonyx. The sequence goes on along the minus strand of JAWWEU010000081.1, from coordinate 75,476,611 downwards.
AAACTGGTTTTGGAGTGAAAAAAAAAATCTCATTCTGCCAGTCTTTGTGTTCCATAATAGGATACATAGGGTTTTTTGCTCCCAGTTCAGAATCTTCTTAAAAATTCTACTTCTGTTCTTTGAATTTTCAAATTCCACATAGCTTTGTTTGCTGGAAACGGATAGCAAAATTGTCTATCAATCAAAACCAAGTAAGGGGGTAATGGAGACACTAATACTAACAGTATAAGGTTCTGCAACATTTCTTTAAAACAATATCATGCAATATTCATTCTATATTTATCGTGCAATATTCATGCCATACATCAAGTTACAGAGTGCTTCAGGGACTTGTTTAAGACTGCCCATCAAGTATATGGTTAAATTGAAACACTTCACCCTGATTTATGAGTACCTATATTCACTCTTTTTAAACACCACTGCTGAAGAAGGAAAATAAGTTTCCTACTATAAATAATGCTAGTGAGATATACATGCTGGATTATATATAAACTTTGTAGGCAATGTTGGGATTTTCATATGGTTTCCTCTTATGAACTTTCATATGTATCTCCTTCCTGTAGGAGAAGGTGAATGGAATCTCTTCCATTAATAGAATAATTTTATATTGTCGGGTGGTTTTTGCTGTGCATTTCCTTCCCTTCCTTCCACGTCAGTTGCCACCTTTATTTCGCATTGCCTACAAGCAAATTGTGGCCTGTGGTGTCATGATGGTCGATTTAGCTTAGGCCCCTCTGCAGGACAAGTCTTCCAGGGCTAACTAGCTGTTAGCTGTCCAAACAGGAGCTCATGTTCATCTGCATGGTAAAGATGACTCACTGGTATTTAGCTGGTTTTATTCAATCTGATAAGACTGATAATTCTTAACGCTAATTGTATTAGCAGAAATGAAGTTTCTTAAACAGGAGCAGAAGCTCTTGTTAACAGAATTTTTCATACCTTTCAAGTTTCATTTATCAGCCTGAGATAAAGGTCAAAATGTTCCATACAACCATATTGAGAACTAACAATTCAATTTTAAATGTTCACAGATCACATGTTAAAGGCTCAAGAGCTCAGAGACAAAATTACTAAAAAAAATAAAAAAAAATTATAATCACTTCTAAATACTGATTGTTCCCTGAACATATTATGTAAATGTTATGTACCACAGCAATGTCAGTATAGAGCAGTAACAACTGTGCCTCCCTAGCATGCAGACGTGTACTGTCATACACTAATTCTGGATGTTGAAGACATTTAGCTCCAGTTGTTTTATAACTTTGCATATGTTCACCAGAACTATTATCATGAATTAGTGTAGCATGCACCAACAAAGTGGCTGAGTTACAGTCTCTGCATTGCAGGACAAAAACCCAAAAAAACACTTTTAATGTAGGTAGTAAAGAACAGTGCTCTCAAATTAAGCTATTTCAGGAATTAAACTGGACAAAAACTTGACTGCATTTTGTCCTAATAGTAGAGTCAGCAATCCTATCCTGGAGAAGTCTGTTAGTATCCTCAGCACCTGCAAGTGGAAGGAATCTGGTTTTCAATCTCATCTGTAAATGGTTCAGTCAGCAGCACAGTGCCCCCTAAGCCATGCTAGTGCACCAGATTTGCTCCTATTTAAAGAAGAGTGATGTCTGACACACTACTTCTCCTGTCATTTTTTTAGAAAAAGCAGGTAACAGTGAATGGGTTTGTTTGCTTGCTTGTTGGATTATTTGTTTGTCTGACTGACTGACTGTTTTCATAAGTAGAAATGAAACAATGTATTGTAGTCCTTAAGTAGAATGATTAATAACTTCAACAAGAAAAGTATTACATTATTTCCACAGGCACACATTAAAAAAAAAAAAAAGTGCCACACCTTATTTTGCATCAGATAACTATACCATACTATGCCTTCTTCAGAAAAGTCTGAAATTAAATGTTCTGTCAAAGGCAGTGGAGTAGGTTAGGGAAGCCTTTTGGTTATTTCTCTAATAGTAAGGCAAAATGCCAAACATATGCCAAACTTTTAAATTAATTTTATATTTTCCCCAAACAGTTACTATCATTCAGTAGAAGGACAATCCAAGCAGAAGGAATGTTTCAGTGTCTTCATACAACTGTGTATGATTGACTGCAGCACAGAAGTGAAGATTTGGAAATGTAGCAGCTAGCTTAGTGTATTGGAATGAAAAATAAATTCTGTACCTTGAATATAGGCAGTGGTTTTATCACCTGTGCTAACTGAATTCGTAATTTTACTTCTGTTTTCCATTGTATTTCTTTTGATCATTAAAAACTAATGGGGCATTGATGCACATGAAATTGAATTTATCCAAACCCTAACCTGAATGATGAATTACATTAAAATATTAGAAATGTTCATACTGCTTTACAGAGAACCACTCAGAGACATACATGCAGGCATCTACATTTGCCATGTTTCATTGGCTTCTGTACCCTGTCCTCCTTGTATCTTGTCACTCATGTACACAAAACTGACTCTCAGAGGCACATACAGACATACACAGATACACACAGATTCAGGACTATGTTGTTTTCAAAGATACACATTAGTGAAGTCATCCAGAGGAACTCTTTGCTTGCCAAAACACTCAGTTCCAGCTGACTGACAGTTCAATTGGTCAAAATGTGATGTGAACTAAAGGCACATAGCAGTTTTTGTTCATTAAAAGAAAGGTAGTATTAGGGTAGGCTAGGAGGAAATCAAGAGAATATATATTTCTGGTTGTGCATTATTTACAGTGCCCTTTACACAAAGTAAAGTTGGGTGACTGCTTAAGCTTTTACAAGCAGCTAAGGGTAAATCTGCAGGAGGTCTTCTTTTGCTGCAATTTCAATCCTCAGTTATCACATAATATTACAAACATGGGGGGGGGGGGGGGACGGGACGGGACACAACGATACCCAAACCTGAAATTGTTATTCAGATATCAAGCTTAATGTTCTTCACATACAGTTCAACATGACATGCTCTTTTATTTTATAGAAAGGCTCAGATGTATGAGTTGAGCGCTAATCTGCCTGCTGTCACCATTAAAATACATCTGCACATTATCCCCATAAGTTAAGGAGCAGAACTGTAGGTATTACGAACACGGTCACACACAAACACATACACAGAGCACTGCTACCTTTCTATGCCTGTATTTTGCAGGTTCCTTTGCAACTGCCTCGGACAAGCAAACACGTTTCTACAGCACCACAAGGGTAAGGCTTACGTACCAGCGGTAACTTTAACACAGACAAATTACTACGATAGCATTATTGCCCAAAATATCTTGCGCTGCTTAGAGGGCTGTGTTAGCAGTATCGCTGTCCAGAAATATCCATGTTGCCACATATTAAAGTGTCATTTTATTTAAGCCTTACCTTGGCTGACTTGCCCTAACTGGTGACAAGGCACTCTAATTTATAAGAAGCAAATGGGGACTTTTCGCAGTGGTGGCGGCACAGCTGCTCGCCGTCCTCAGAGAGGCACCCGGCTCCGCGTCCCTCGGAGCCCCCAGCCCCGCCGCGGCTCCTGCAGCGCCGGCCGCCCGGGCGATTGGCCCCGCCGCCCCCGCCCCGCTCCGCGCCCGCCCCCGTCCTTCTCCCCTCCCCGCCTTGTTTTCCCCTTCTCCAGCACTTCGGGGCCGCAGGCAGCTTCCTGGGCGCAATGACAGACACCGGCCGGCATTCGGAGAGATGCACGATTCATCCGTCCATCTCTCCATCCGCCCATCCATCCTTCCATACCGATACAACCGGTGTGTTCGGGCGCAGGAACATCTTTGTCCGGCTACTGCTCGGCGGCTGCGAAAACCCCCCTTTCTTGCTTGAGCTGCAGGAGAAGGACGGCTCCGGCTTGGTGACAGCGAGCCCCTAAATTCGGTGTCGGGAACGGGGGCCGGGAGGGCTGCGCTGCCGAGCGGGCGGGAGTGCAGGGAAGGGGCGAACCACCGAAAGCGGGCAGTACGGCACTGCTGTGGCAAGCCGGCGATAAATTTTCCTATTTCTGTGCAAAGTCGTCACAGCCTGCTAAACATTCCACTGCCGGCTCGTTCATCAGCCGTCCACATGGTCCGGCGGTGGCTGTAAGATTCAGATTGAATAGTGCCCTTTAATGCCTCCTTCCAATCCTGATGGGACACAGGAGGTCCGTCCCCCTCCAGATCAGCCCCACTCTAAAGATTTCCTGCCCTCTAACAGCACTATATTCATATTACTACACCACTGGCTGTAAGTTGGTAGATATTTTGTGCCCTTTCAGGCTGGCTGATGCAAAAGTTATTAAAAAATCGGAACCTTGTATGACATCTGTACTCCAAACACACCTTATGTGGAATTAAGACTAATGACATTTTCCTGATTCAGGGCTTCAGCAATGGGGCAATCGTGTCAGACTTTGCTTATCCAACCTGCCAAGGCAGCGTATTAAAATGTGATGAACATGTAAGTGAAAGCCCCGGCACATACCCTGCTGGTGTAAAGGATCCTTGCTTCTAGCCAGCAGAATGCGTACCCTGAAGTAAGCCATGAAACCAAAGCTCTGGCAGGAAATGGCAGGATGGAAGAAAAGAAAGCACCTGCTTATTTTTTAATGTACTATGGGTCAGAAGCAGCATCTAAAGCATAAATGTTAGGTACCCCATGTACAAGAGATCTAGATTTGAAAAGGAGAGCTGAAAAGAATATTTCTACAGTGTAATATAACCAGAAGGGAAGCTGTTACACCAGATTAGATGTAAATAACAACACTGCTCACTGAGATCACTTGGAGTGCTGGATTTTGAGAACTTTTCAAACAAAATCACTCTGAGCTGCTCAGTGATATACATTAAAAATGATTTCACTAGCAGGGTAGGAAACTGAAGGCAAGAAGCAGCTAGTTGTTTGAATTTGGGCAATGTAAGCTCTTGGAGGGAATGAAATAGAAGCTGTTTCAATTTTCTATTTATACGTCCTCTGGCCTGCAACTGCAGCACATATGAATCAATGCTTTAATACATAGTCTTCAGAATGTTCTCTCTCATGCAGCTTCTGTTAGGTTGTGCATAGCTCCAGATTCAGATCTCATAATCTGGAGGATGGGCTGCTTTTATCCAGATGCTTTTGCTATTTTGCTGCACTATGGCAGAAGCAAGTTTCAAATCTCCCTGCCAGGGAGATAGTTACATTCCTAATGTGAAGGGGGGAAAAAGGAGGGAGAAAAGGAATGAAAAGTCACACGTTCCCTCTCATTCTCTTAAGGTCCAGACAATTCCACATGAAAAAGAATGCATGTCAAACCATCCTCCAAATATTCCCTCCTCAGTGCATGAAGTGAAAGAGACAAAATATAGGGTTGCTTTACAGTCTACCTCCCATAGGATGAAATGCTGCTTAGATGTAACAATCCAAGGATACAATTGAAAACAAAATGCTTCATTTTGAGGATTTTTCTCAGTAATTTCTAGTGAACAAGACAGAATTATGAATATTCACTAGATACTGAGAGCGTAAGTCATCAGCTCATTTGTTTCTGCAGTAAGATATACGACAAGCAGAGGGAAGTCTTGATGCTCCAGAAAAGCATTTAAAAAGTGAAAATCTACTTTTCTTTCTTCTTTTATATATATATAAATAAATACATGCATATAAATTTGTATTGACATTTTTCAGAGATGTCTCACAGGCAGGAGTATAGACTATCTGTGTAAAGAGATTATAACCAGTATTACAGGATAATTTGATATACAATGATCAAAGATTTTCTTAAGAATTCAAAATTATGCCATTTCAAGGAAAAAGCTGACAGTTTGAAAACATTAGCCACAATAAACTCTGACATTTCTTTTACGCCTACATTTTAAGACTAAATACTGAGATGTGGCATTACTGATGTTAGGTCAATGCTTTCATCAGTTTGTATGCTAAAAGAATCTGAATTTGTCATGGGGACAGAAAGCCTCATGAAGAGAACCTCAAAATGAAGTTACTGTCTGGGTTTGCAGCAGTATGGCTGAAGGAATTCCAGGGAAATTTGGATATTACCCTTGAAGTCATTGTGAGGATAGGTTTTACCTCAGGAATCCATCAGATTTTACACAATTCTAGCAATGTATCAAAACACAGAACTTTGCCAATCACATAAGTTCCCCTCCTAGACTTGAGAGCTTGTGACAATGATTACAGGGGCAGAAAAAAAGAAGAGGCTCTTTTCATACCTTCTAACTTGTGGACTTGTTATATGTTTAAGAGCAATGCTGTAAAGGAGGTAGTTATGAGGGAGCATAAATAGCTGTAGCAAAAGGAAACCAGTTTCTAAAGATTAAAAAAAATATGTATCCTTTTGCTGCTCCAGATAATAATTTATAGGATATACCTGCAAAACCAGCCTCTCTTTGTTGGTGCTTAATATGCTAAACATGTATTGATTGTCTTGCAGGTAACTGATAGAGAACTAATCATCCAGGTAACATTCAATCAGTTATAAAAAGACTAAGTGGTTCATTAATACATAAAGTAAGGAAGATTCTAGGCCATCTGTGGATTACAAAGTTCCTGTACCCAAGACAGATACATTAGGAATGGCTAAGATCATATTGGGATAAGGATGTTGCCAAGTTCAAGTCCAACTCTTCCTTGTTCTTAGATACGTGTACTTGAGTAGCTGCAGTCAAAGAAAATTAGCTCAGTTGCTGCCAAGAACCTCTGCTCACACACTGAGAGCAATCATGCTGGGAATTTTCGTGCTCTTATTCAAAAGAACCCAGGATTTACATTGTTGCCCCCACTGCCAGCAGCAAGTTTCCACTCTTAAAAACAAATTACAACCTGCTTCCCTTATTCCTAGATTGAAAGGGTAAAAACAAAGGATTGTACCATTGCACACCACCAATTTTACATTCACAAATCATTATTTTTTTTTCTCAGCTGCAGTGCATAACAACCAGTCCTGGCAATATGTCTGAGAACATTGACAGTCCCTCCAATCTCTGTTTCTCCTCTTATTAGATAGACATTTTTTATTTGCAGAGTTATTACTAAATATTCTTATAACTGCTACTATATGCAGAAATTAATTTTCTTAAAAGTTTGTGTGTGATCCACTAATGATAGTTATTTAGAAATTATCATCTAGAAATGCCTATCAATAAGTGGAATTAACAATTTTACTAAAAGTAATAAAGCATAAAAATGCAAAAATAGTTTTTAAATCAAATGCATTCACAGTACTGTTGCATTTCTATCTTTAGATTTCTAACAGAAAATCATACCAAAGTAGATCAGAGCAGTCAAAATTTTCATTTTCTTATACCAAATGGTGGGACAGAAATTTTTAACTCATCTAATGAATGAAAACACAACTGAGTCATCTTCATGTCCCTAATGAAGACTCTCTGGAGGGTTCCCAGATCATGCCTCTACTGTATTTTTTTTTTTTATTTTAATTTTTATTTTTAAATGGGTATTCAGCACAAATATTCAGAAGGAATAGGATTAAGACAATTCATTTTCCATATGGTGTCTCTGAACATTCTGTAAGGCATGTATTTCCTCTAAAACATTAAAATGGTCAATTGGAAAAAGTGAATTTTTAATATAGGTTAGCAAATTCTTCGCAATACTAATTGCAGAGGGAATGGCACTGCTGATACTGCCTTGGCTCCTTTTACACTAAGCATCACTGGAGTATTTTCTAATAAAACAACAACAGCTGTTCCTAGATATATGATGCCAATAACAGTTGCCAGTCACAGAAAACTTGTGATAATATAGTCGCTTGCCTTTAGTATTGCATGAAAAGCCAGGTAAAATATATTGACAGGACTTAGAGAAAACAACATAATACCTGGCATTTTGCTACCTGTTATCATAAAACTCTAAGCTAATCAGTCCCTCTCTGAATGCAGGGGAGTACAGAAAAAAATATAAAGGGCCACAAAAGAATAGCATGATGTGTCAATCTCTCAATCTCTGCATCACCACAGCAAGGAAAAGACAAGACTCAGCTGAAGGCAGTGAAGTGATTGACTCAGACATTAGTAGATCTTTCTGCCCATCCTGTGGAATTTCACAGTAGCATATATAATAGACACCATTCAATCAAGAAACTTGCTTAATTGGGATGTTTCCTAGGAAACTAATATAACTCTGTAACTGTAGATCATGCAGTGACCAGTGTAAAATGGGATGCTTTGCGATAACTGTATAATGTTTACATGTAAAGGATGGCATTTTTGTAAATTTAAATCTGGTAATGAAACTGTCCTCATGTTTCTGAAACTAGTGTTGGCAAAAATAAACTTTTCATTCACAGGCTGTTATGAAATGCTCACAGGTCAAGGTTCTCTCTGTATAGTTGCAAATGGTTATTTAGATACTCTATATTTATATAAAACATCAGATACAAATATATCCTATTTTAAATTATGAGCATTGTCCTTGATATAGTTTGGCTCTTACAGCTGGCAGTGAGATATAGACTTCTTTCCCACTGTGATAGGACCTTTAATAAATTTTTGCTTAGAGGTAGGAAAACACTAACAAGCAAAGGCTCCTGGGACATTATAAAAACAGATTTTCATAATATCATCCTAGAAGACATTATTTCTGGAACATATTATGTACCTTTTATCTTTACTGAGATAAAGAAATTTCTTCTCTTAGACTGAGCATTCAGGAGGCTAACAGCACATCAAAAAAAAAAAAAAAGAGAAATGTAAAATGTTACAAGATGATGGTGAGACTTTTATTGAAGTGAAAATATCCTTTCCTTCGAAATCATAATGCTGAAGCACGTTGAAAGTCTGTTAAGGAAAAACTGGGTAATTCTTGATATAGAATCTTCACTGGAGCTTAGCAGTCCTCCGTGTTATACTGTATCCTATAGTCCCTGTACTGTATCTGTATGTTGTTCCAGCTATTTGTTCTTAGCACTTCTTGCCAATATGAGGGTGTCCACAGATATTGTTTTGCTCCTTCCAAAAAGGTACAGGACCAACAACATGTTTAAATGTAGCAATGTGTGCTCATAGTTTCATGCCCTGTCAGTGGGCAGCACTGAGAAGAGTCTGGTTTCCTCTTCTTTACCTCCACCTCTTCTCATCAGGTATTTTTATGCTTTGGTAAGACCTCCTCAGAGCTTTCTCCTCTCCAGGCCAAACAGGGCCAGCTCTCGGCTTCACCTGATACAGTATGTGTTCTGATCCATTAATGATGTATGTTACTATTTTCTGGGCTTGCTGTAGTACACGCTCATGTGTCTTGCACTGGGAAGCTAACTGGACTCGGCACTCCAGGTGAGTCTCACCAGGACTGAGGCAGTGGATGACCTCCCTTAACCTGCTGATAGTGTTCTTCTAACGCAGCCCAGGATACTGTTGACCTTCTTTGTCACAAGGGTACAAATCTGTACTATATTTGTAGTAGTGATATTTTATAATTATATTGAGCACTAACATAAGACTAAAGTTGAAATTTGAAAATCACTGAAGCTTTTAGTTTTAGAGCTTTTAGTTCTTGAATTGCCTACACCTCGTGGGACAACTGTGTTTAGTACAGGGTTGTAGAATCAGTTAATGTCTAATCCCAGTGCTTCTATTAACTGGATTAATCTACTTTCCAGTTAGAGCAGGAAAAAGGATAAATCTGAGTAAATTTTCAAAAGAGGAAGAAACTGAGAGGAAGTGAAACAAAAGGTAAACTTCTTGGTCACTTCCAAATTCTGTAAGGTTAGATGAACAACACTTTCATTTAGAAGTGTCAAACGAGAAAACAAGGTTCAAAAACACATAGCACAGTCCGCAGGGTCACCCTTAATGCACTGCAGCTGAAGGGGATTCTCCTTTGTAAAGGCTAATGTGTAGGCACAGCATCCTTCCTATTCTACAGTGCCTGGCCTTGTGTGCCTATGTTCCCCCACAAGTGTGCTGAGCACAAGTGAGAAATCTTAGGATTTTACTAAAGGTTTTAAAATCCCATTGAAGATAAATCTGTGGTATCACTAAGGCAAAAGCCCCTCCCTGCTGCCCCTCTGTTGTACTCCTCTAGCCAGGCAATAAGACAACTGTGAAGAAATGGAAATGAGGGTCAAGAAACAAATTGATTCTTATTCTCTCTGTTTTTACTTGAAGAAACACTGCAGTTCCACCAGCCAACAACATGCTCCTGTGTAGGTAATGTCAGGACTGTCATTTATTTAGCTATTTTTAAAAACATCACCTCCTGGAATTCTTCTCAGGATGTGCTTTTCTTTTGCCATTTACTTATTACTGCTCACTATAATTAGTTAGAATTAAGAAAAATTAAGTTTATGACTAATATGATCTGTTTAATAGGCCAAATAAGCAAGAAGAAATAACCTCATGTTAGATGGTGACAAACAATGAAGCAGAGACATATGTTTGTTCTGTTCCTCAAGCATAAACAGAACACAGTTTCACTGACTAATAAATATACTTTCATTTTAATTAAAACAGAACATTTAGTTACATTTGCTCTGTTCTGTCAAAGAATTACATAGATAAATGGCTAGCAGGGGGAAAAATGACAACATTTTCTTTAGTGCCCCAATTGTACTCATAATCGATTACTACCCATCTGTTCACTAAAGGTGTAGGAAAGGCACATCATATAAAGCCTTATTCCTTTAAAAAGACTTGCTACAGTACTTTGTTTCTTGATCCCATATCTTCCAAAATTAAAGAAGGTTTTCAGAAAGTATAATCTGCCAGTTCTGTTTTGGTATAACGTTAGATGAACAGTTGTTACTCTTCTGATTATTTCCACCATTAAATCAAAACTCCTGAAGGGTAGCTCCCCCTGAGGAAATGATTACAATGGCAATTCTATCGATTCTAGCCAAGAAGGAACAATTAAATAACAGTCATGTGCAAGACAAGACAAAGGACTCCATTCACTTTTTCTGGTAGTAAGCCTAACAATTGAGCTTTGATTGATGCATATAGTCCAGGAAGGTACTAATTTTGCTTTAAGAAACTGAAGAAATTAATTATCAGCCACTTCCCTTGGTATTTTTTTTCTAATGGTTAGTGAATCCTGTATTTAGTAACTTAATTTACTGGCTTTCAGTAGTTTTTAAGAAAATCTGTTCCATCTACTAATAAAATGTCCCATTCTTTCAGGCATATTAGGGATATGTATGTAAACTGGAGAAATAAAAAGTAGGACAGCAGGTGTAGAGTGAAGTGACTGTTATCACTGGAGAGATACTCTCTGCTATAGAATCATAAAGTGGATTGTGTTGGAAGGGACATTTAAAGGTCATCTACTTCAACCCCCACTGCCATGGGCAGGGACACTTTCTCCTAGATCACATTTCTCAACGCCCCAGATGCAGCCTGGACTTGAGCACTTCCAGGCAGTGAGCATCCACAGCTTCTCTGAAGAACCTGTGCCAGTGCCTCACCACCTTTGCAGTGAAGAGTAAATCTAATCCAAATCTACCTTCTTTCAGCTTAAAGCCATTACCCCTATGCTATTACTACATGCCCTTGTCATAACTTGTAGGCCCATTTAGATACTGAGAAGTAACAATAAAGTCTCCTTGGAGCCTCCTTTTCTCCAGGCTTAATCACCCCAACTCTCTCAGCCTGTTTTAACAAGGCAGGTGCTTCAGCCCTTGATTGACCATCTACATCACCATCCTCTGGACTCACTCCAACAGTTCCATGTCTTATGTTGAGGGCCTCAGAGCTGCATGCAGTAGTCCAGATATGATCTCAGAGGAGCAGAATAGAAGGGGAGAATCACCTTCCTCAACCTGCTTGTCATGCTTCTTTTGATGCAGTTCAGAATACAATTGGCTGGCTGGGCTGGAAGTGCACTTCACTATCTATTAAACCAACAGAGGAACTTCCCAGAAACTGAAAAAGGGCAAACCATGTCCATCTTCCAAAAATGGTAAGAAGGAAGATCCACAGAACTGCAGGTCAGCCTCACTTGAATCCCTACCAAATTTACAGGAAAATTCCTCCTAGAAAGGCTTTCCAGCCTCATGACAGCAACCTAACTTGAATAGCAAGTACAGACCTACCAAGAGAAAATCTTATCTGATCAGCTTGTCTTCTCTGATGAAACAGCTGCACATAGACCAACACAGCAGTGCAAGTATCTTTACCTGATCACAAGGCTTTTGACACATTCTCTCACAGCCAATTGAAAGACTTACGGGTTGGATGGAATATAAGGTAGTGAAAGCCTGGCTGGACTATAAGACTTGGAGAACCATGTTCTCATGAGTGGTTTAGATACTGTCTTTGTCAATAACATTAACATTAGGACAGTATGCAAGATGACAGATGAAACCACATGGAAGAAGTAGTTAATGCACTGTAGGGATGGGATGACATTTAGAGAAACTCCTGAAAGTTGGGACATGGACACTGAGGTGGTTTGAGTGCTGGAAGATCAGAGAGACTGCATGATTTGTGCCTGTTTTGCCTGGAGAAAAGAAAGAAGAGATCTAATTTCAGTGGGCCAGTACCACAAAGGAAGCAGCAGAAGAGTCAGAGCCAGGCTCTCCTGGAAGGTGTACAGTAGCACAATGGAACAGTGGTCACAAGTGGCAATAAAGGACACTGTCATTGAAAACAAGGAGGTGGCTTTTCATAAAGAGTGAGGTTAAGCACTTGGACAGGTTGCTTGGAGATATACTACAGTATGAGTGTCAAAAGATTTCAAGATTTTCAAAACTTACCTGGTGAAACTCCTAAGTAATTCAATTTAATTTTGAGAAAGACATGCCTTGAGGAGGTCTTTCAGTCTACTTTTTTCTTTCAAATTGCAAAACTAAGCAAGGTATTTTAAAAACAGACCAGTCCTTTCTTTTTCCTTCCCTGTATTGACAATAATAAAAATATTCTCCAAGTTCATCACCTGCAGTAGCTCTTCATGCCAGAGTCACACAATGAATCAGTCTCATTTCTCACGTGGTACAGAATTGTATTCTCAGTTGGCTGTGCTAAAGACCATCAAGTCAAATTCTTAGCTCTATAAGATCACCAATAAAAAAAAAAAAATAGCTGAAACTTGCGTGTATTACTGAAAGAGATAGATTTAGCTATAAGGATGCAAAGAATGGACTACGCAGTAAGAAAAGTACTGAGTTTACAATATTCGTTTTTAGTGTAGCAGAAAACCATGATCTCAACCTATAATTATGATTGATAAGCAAGAATTAACGAGTTGATCTTCAAAAAAAATTAAAATAGAAATATTTAACAAGCTCTTTTTAAAGCTAAAAGTTTATTTATTATTTCCTTACAGTCTTTTTTAATATAGGACTATAGATCACTGATCCTTTCTCATTATTCTAAATGCTTCAATAGAAGTGGAGCTTCATTGTTATAAATGAAAACTCAGTATATAGTATGAATAAATTTATGCATACAGCATTTCACTGCTTGTATTGTAACACAGTAAGGACTGCTGTACCTTCATATGTTTTAAGCTTATACTAGTTAATATTAATTTCATTTAATATTAATTTGATTTTGACCTCACATGCTTCATTGTACCACATCTAAAATTAATTTTATCAGTGGAATATAATGGAATCACTACATCACCATAACCTAAATGAATAGACAAAAATCGATCTCCAGCATTGTTCTTTTGTGTCCCAATGCAATATCAGTATTAATAAACAGACATTATTAAGTTCCAACACAGACATTATTAAATTTAGGATTTTATTTCCATGGCCAAGACCTAAGTCCTTTAATATGCCTTTTAATTAATAATGTGTTTTCTAACTTCATTGCTTCTGCTGCAGTGCATGTTTTTTAAGCCTATCTATTGTAAACGGTTCATAAGTATCATCAAAGTTGGATGATAAACCACTCTTCATCTAAGGGTATTTATTAACTTGATACTTTTATGGAAACATAAGTCCAAAGAGCCTGTTACAGAACATGCATTTTCAAAACTAGTTAGGAGACAGCTTAGACTTTTCTGCATGGAAAGAGCAGAATTTCTCTAAAGTCTCCATTCTGCTAAGGGGAAGGAAAAAGGATCCAGAAGCAGAAACAGTGCTTCAGAGCAGCTGCCTTTCAAGGCTGTCCAAAGCCCTTCCAAAGCCTAGGGGAGGTAAGCCAGATGATGTGCAAAGTGCGGCACCCAGCTGTACTGATGCGCTCCTGAGAGGCACTGCAAGCCTGAGGGAAGCAGGGTAGGCAGGGTAGGCAGGAATCACGCTGTAATGCTAGCGTTGCATGCATTACCGCACCCACCACAAGCTATTCCCGGAGCAGATATGCCCGTGGGAAAGACACTTAAATACCTATAACCTGTGTCAGAGGCTTACACTTTCAAGGCAATAACTGATACACAAGTTTTCTACCTTTTTTTTTTCTCTCTTTTTTGACCTGGTCACACTTCTACCTTCGTCAGTAGGATTTACTCTAGCCTTTTTTTTTTTTTTTTTTTTTTTTTGTTACAATGAACAAAAACTCTCAACTCTTGCTGAGTTATATTTACTCAGTGAGTTCAGCACTACAACAGGACAGGGAAACACGCAGCCCTTGGCCTCTCTGAGGGGTGAGCAACTCTGGAGGAGTGAATGTAACAGAAGGCAAAGCCATCTGGCTTTCAGGCCAGCAAAGGCCAGCTTCAGAGCTGACAGGTAATTTAGCTTTAAACTGCTGATAGTACCAAGAAACATTCCTATAAATGGATGAATTTCAAAGTACTGAAAAAGTCTAGTCAACTTAAAAAGCCTTGGTAGAACTTCCACAAGAGTTAGGAAAGGGGTTGTCAATTTTTTTTTTTTTTTTTTTTTTTGCAAAATATGTCTCATTTCTTTCACTACACTCTTCCTTCAAACAACCAGTGATATATAATGTAAAAACTTTGTAGATAAAACACTAGTGCCTGATACAGACCAGAGAACTATTTTATTGTTGAGGTATCTTATATGTAGAGCATCTTAAATGCAACTAAAGCAGAGTAATAACTGCATAATCACACATAGATGAGAAAATCTGCAAATAAAAATATTGAGTAGTTTAAAAAAATTTGTTTTTCAACAGAAATTCACAGTAATACCTGAAGAACAGATTTCCTTCTTAGCTGTACTCAACACAAATGTTAGTTGTGTTAAACAATGGAAAGAAAGCTAATAATCTGTGGGCTGAAATTGGTTCTGGTTTTGAATTTACAATCTCCTTATCTGTCTTCTGTTTTTAGTGTTCTATTCCTACAATGTCTTGCATGTCAGATGGTTTATCAGAATAGTATTAAATAGTGAAATAGATAGTATTTCAGAATGTCAAGGAAATACCAAGAATCAGACATGTCTGATTATTTTTAGAAATTCAAATCTTATAGTGTCTCAGAGATACCACCATTTCTGTCCACACTGAAGTTACATCCCATGTGGTTCTTAAGTAAACCCAAAACATTTCTTGAAAGACATTTCTGGCTTACCTTAAAGCAGACAAAATGCCTTTATAAAATGTTGCAGGTAACAATACATTTTAAGCACTAGTTTGCCTTTTCAGCTAGCACATTTTCTGTGAAGACTAGCAACCTGAACTAATGTTTTGGGTTAGAGGTTCTAGAGACAAAACTATCAAAGTGTTTTAAAGAACAAAACTGGAATAATTATAGAGATTACACTCCTGGCTTGCCTGATAAATTTTATAGAACTACCAATAAAGTTTATTCAGTGTCAAAGATAACATCCTCAAAATTGGATACACTCCCCCATATTTAATAGCTGCCAGGTGAAAGATGCATGATCATCAACATACACACTTTTGCTGTTTCTTACTGAGACAGTCTTCAGAAAACTCTGAAATCAGTTTATTTCTTTCCTCTGATTAAGGGAACAGGCAAAACACATTGTAGAAGTTCCAGTTATGGAAATATTATTTCTATAGTATCTACAGTTTCATTATGACCATTTCCTTCTGTGCTGGTTTAAAGGTAAACCAGCAGGAGGAAAAATCCAACTCACAAAAAGATTACAAGTCAGAATTACAATTTAGTAAAAAGATCACAATAAGTACAAGGGTACAGAGGAAAAAGTCCATTTAACCCACAAAAACAAGTGTGTAACCCAGAACCCTGGGGCACAAACAGAATCGTGATTGTCAACCCCTGTGCTGAGCTCCACCTGGCTCTCCTAAGTAGACAGCAAGAGGAAAGAAGGACCTGTCAGTGAGGATGATGGTCACAGTCCAGTCAAGAGTGGTGGTCGCAGTCCTGCTGAGGCTCTGGTCCTCTTCTGGATCAGACCAGCCATCCACAGTCCTAAAACCTCAGTTTATATATGCTTAGGCTCAGGTGGGCGTGCCCAGTACTTTCCCAAGGGTGGGGAGTTTCACAATGGGTGATTTACACTCTGGCATATTTTTGGAATACCTGATGGCCCATTAGCAGACAT
>JAWWEU010000081.1:75435253-75457709 GCA_035583155.1 Acropternis orthonyx | reverse complement strand
GTGTCTCCTGTGGCTGCAAGGGACACAGTGCCAGCACGGGGTTGGGGTGGGGGGTGGGTAGAGCAGAGAGCATTCCCCTCTAAGTCTGACACAGGGGATTGCCAATTCCTTACTTCTTCCAAGACAGGACTTTGAACTGTGACAACATGATCAATTACAGAAAGAACTCATTAGTGGGACCTCTTAAAAATACAGAGATTAACAGAATGTGAATTGGGAATTCTGCTACTGTTAACAAATTTCACTACTGTTTTCACATACCATTTACAAATTTGCATTACAGTCGATGGCCATCTAGCAGTCAGATCACTACAGAAAGTTGGAAATGTGTTAGCGTTGAAGACAGACAACACATCTTCAGTATACAATTTGGATGTAAAATACTCCTACTGTGGCAATTTATTTTCTGTGTGTGAAAAGTATTACAATGTTCTGCATATTCTAGCAGTAAACAACAGTCAGTCAATGTAGCTCTACGTGGATATATGTGTATACATTTGACTGCCAAATCAATAAAAAGATACTTGGGGACCACAGCATGCTAAAAAGAAAACACTTAGATGCTCTCACACAAGTGACTCACTGTAAGGAGTCCTGCTCTGTCAAAGGATCTTATGCAATAGAAAAATATTTAGATGGGGGTTTTTTGTTTGTTTTTTTGTTGTTGTTGTTGGTTGGTTGGTTGGAGGTTTTTGGTTTTTTGTGTGTTTTAATTCTAAAATTTAAGCTCAAACTGCACTCAGGATTTGCTATTTCATTTTTTTTTTAAATTATTTCTGTCTTATTTCTAGGTTTGAAACAGAGATGTATCTGTACTTTATTCCCTTAAAAAATTATCCCATCCTATTTCCTAGCCTTTCTGATACTGCCTTCTTTTTGATAGAAATAGTAAAATGTTATGTTTAAGCCTTTTTTCTGCCACCAGCTCTTGCAGAATTGTAGTGAACTACATATGCCCTTAGCATTAGAACTTCATCTACATCTTTCAGTTTTAGTGATTATGTGCGTGTTAAATAAAGTTAGATGCAGAGTTTTCAGGTATTATGTTTATTCAGTGTCAATGTTATTTTCGGTGTCAATTTAAAATTATTTGATTTTTCTTCTAAATTCTTATTTTTCATTATTTCCTGTTTGCATTTTTGTCTTTGTTCTCAGTATAGGAAATGTAGATTTAAAAATATATACCGGGTTTTGCTGTAGACATTTATTTTATTTGCTCTCACATTTTAAAGTTAACATAATTTCTTACATGCACTTGTACTGTCAGTGCATTTTTTACCTTATTTTTTCTGTGGCTGAGCAAGGTTGCTGCAGCATTATCTTATTTCTTGAAGACCAAGACAAGACTTCTTTTAGCTATAAGAGCTGTGTTGGAATAAAATTCATATTTTTAGCTTCTTACAAATGCTCTTCCCTTTCAAAGGATTGGGTATATTAAAACATTTAAAGAAAAAGGCTCTATCCCCTTTCCCTCTTTGTAATTTTGCTTCAAACAATTGTTGCTGAATACCAAGATTCTTTAAGGTTGCCTATACTGAAGAGGAAAAGAACGTGATTGACAACTTTAATCCTCAAACACAATGTCCCTTTCTATTGCCAAAGTACCGGAGGTTCTCTGTGGTCTGTGCAGAGCTTTCTTGAGAATTGATGGGGACCATAAAGTGAGCTACTACTTTCATTACATTACACTTCAAATGCAAGATGTATTTCTTCAGCTTTATCTTCTCTAATATAAATATAAACCTAAATTTACTTGTGTATTTCTACACAGAGTAGTACATCACACAAATGCTTGCAAGATAATGAGTGACAAATTGTTCTTTTTGGCATAAGTGCAGGCTAATAAAAATATAGATGTTCCTGAAATTGGTTTAGGGCAACTGGTTTTTGGGAAGTGACCTATCAGAAAGGCACAGAAAAATTTCAATGAATTCAAAATACATTAAATAAAAATTTTCAAGGGAAATAATTGACTGATGAGGCAGGAATTATATATCTTTGTTTTACAGGAAGGAAAAAAATTGTTTAAGATGATCTAAAGAGGTAGAAACAGATTAAGTCATCTTATATGAAACATTCTTTAAAAAAATACCCCAGGAAAACAAAAGTCTCAGCCCCTTCAAACACTATTTTATTGCACTCATTTTAACTGACCCTGACTGACCATTCAGACTGCAGTATCTGTTGCACACTTTATACAGATATAACAATTTAACAAACCATTCCAATTTAAAAGGAGTAACTGAGGAGTGTGACCTTTGACACTGTGGCTTACCCTGTTCTTCAGATGAAAGCATGCAAATGGGGTGTTCGGGGTATTTATTACCTCTTCTCTCTGGAGTATAATACTAACGTTCATTTCTTGAAATAAATGGATTTTAAGAATTTTTTTAAATTCTTTGACGAACACATGTTTATGTATCTTTTTTTTTAAAAACATGTAACTGGAAAAAAAGCAGAAAAGTAATCTACAAGAATTTTCTTCATCAAAGTGAGTGTTAATTCACAACTAGATGAATTAGTGAAATGATACAGTGGTCAGTAAGATGATATTGTTGTACTTTTGTAAGTAGATCCTCTTTTCCATGTTTCCAAAACACTGGAGCCCCAGGTTGTCTCATCAGTAAACATATATATATATACACCTGAAAGTAGGGTGCAAGGAGGAGGAAGCCAGGCTCTTTTCAGTGGTGTCCAGTGACAAGACCAGAAACACAAACTGAAACACAGGATGTTCCTTCTGAACATCAGTAAACACTTTGTTAACTGATCAGCCACTGGCACAGGTTACCCAGAAAAGTGGTAACATCTCCATCCTTGCAGATGTGCAAAAGTTGCCTGGACATGGCATCCCTGCTTGAGCTGGGTTTTAGACCAGATGACCTTCAGAGGTCCCTGCCAACCTCAACCCTTTTGTGATTCTACAGTTCTGTGTCTTTGATCTACAATTATTTTTGTTTGTCAGAAATGTGAGCCACTCTAACCAGTTTTCATGTTATATTTATTTAATGAATTTCAGCCATTAACACATTAAAGACTATTCCTATCTTGGCCATATCCAAGTCTCTCTGGTGTGGGCTGTGTCAGTTTTGACTCCTTGTTCTGATACTGCCTTTCCTTTTTCCAAAATATGTGAGGCAAAACCTTCAGAAAGTACTCCACCACAGCAAGTGTTTTGATGAGCATGTGGTGGCAGAATGGAGTAATCCTATTTTCACCTGGACTTTGGAAGTATATTGAGAAGTTCTAAGGTTAGAAGGATAAACAGCACTACCTAACTCAACCATCTGCACCATTCAATCTGATAAGGAAAAACAAAACAAATAAACAAACAGAACACCCTGAACATTTCCCCAATCCCCCAAACCAGTCAAACACATAAAAAACATCTCTTTTTTGAAATTTACTTAATCTTTAGGGTAGTGATATGCTTTCTATTTTCCATATCTTTATTAGCTGAACTTCGTTAATTATCCTGAGAGCTAGAATGCATATGTTAGTAAAGTGGTACTTTTGGAGAGCTTTCAGTCAAGGGTATTGTTACACTTTGTCACCAAGACTGATAAGACCTGTAATTTTCAGCTATTTTTTCTACTGATACTGTACCTATATCTACAGATCATGCTGGAATAAAAGGAACTCTTCAACTCTGACTTCAGAGGACTTAATTTTCTCATCTTGAATAATTCTTTTACCTTCTTTTTAGAAGTACTGTATAGCTGTCTTCACATCTTTTTGGCAAGAAAACCACCCAAGGTATACCCTGTATTTTAATAATGGCCTCTCTGTGTGTGCACAAACATAAGCTCATTTACTCCTTTCTTTTCTTTTGTCCTATTCCTGCACATTCAAAGGCCAATTCAGGTAGGAAGTTTTTTTTAGGATACTGAAAATTCTTTTTGATGCAGTTTTCTGTGATGATTCATTAGCAGTTTCCTGAGAGAGTACTTTTCAGAAAAAGGTCTGCCATCATAAGAGAAAACTAGATCATAAAATAACTGAATTTTGCAGTATTAAATTTCCTTCAGTTGAATTGCTCTGGTTTCATTAGGAGATAGATTAGAGGATGATCCTACAAGCTGTGTCTTGCCTTCCTCATAATTTACTATATATCTAAGATATATTTCACCTGCATGCTGACCCAGTATTTATTTGACCTACAAACTACCAATACAAGATTACGAACAAATCTTAGTTACTCAAATTTCTAATAAGTGTTATAAAGTTGCCTTGATTCTTAGGCAGATATTCTTCTTTCCTCTCAGGTAATCCTGAAGTCACCCCTTTAATGAACAACCTTTACTATTTCATTTTTTAATCTGCTTAGTATGAGACAATAACTTTTTATAAAACAAGATTTCTTGAATCAAAATACTGCAGGTAAAGCAGATAATTTAGAGTTTGAGTATGATATATGAACTCAAACATATCTATCAGTAAGATGTTTGATACATTTACCGGAATGTCTTGCTTATGAACACTTAATTTGTGCAGTTGTGATGGATTCACATTGATGACATACCACAGTTCCTTAATTGTATTATGACACATAAATGATTTCCTAGGATCTAAATCAGACTAACTAATCTACACAGGTCCCAAAGCTTTCCCTCTTTTTATACTCCCCCATCTTTTAAGTATTCATCTTCATTCAAAAAATTATTACTAGGAGTTTAACAACATTCAAAACACTCCTGAAAGATATGTCATCTCAAGTTTCTCCTGGGTTCCTGTTCTGAATACCTTTAATCTCAGCTGATGTTATTTCACATCCTCCTTCACTACAGATGAAACTCTTAAGTCCTATGAGAAAGAGGATGCTGGTCCTTCTGTTCACATATATTTCCGCCTAAAAGAATGAGCACAGGGAATAGTCTACATCTGCCTACATAGTCTACATAACAATTACAACATCAGAGCAGACTCTGGGTTTCACTTGGTCTGTCCAGCGTCAGTGTAGTAAGGCAAAAATTAATCCTGGCCTTAAGGCAGGGAAGAAGATCAGCTGTCAGTACAGACATGACATAAGCGTTTCTAAGTGGGAGTCAGTTCCTCTTCTGTTTGAAGACTGCTATAAAAATATACTAGTCAAATATATTTCTGTTCCAAGAATATATGGTATAATTTTTAAAAAGAGCCATCATATGAAGTTGAGAACACAGTTTTATACAAAGTTAAGTAGGTAAGGAAACTATGTAATTAGCATATACAGTTATGATAAATTTTATGAATGGTACATTTGATTTCAACATTTGTTGACACTTTCCATGAACAAATTACAAAATTGGAATCTCCATAAAAGCTACATATAGGTAAAATATACTTCAATCCAGAATTCACTTTATAGAGTCTTCCTTCTGTAGGCTCCTGAAGTAATGCAAAAGATGTAAGAAGAGATGTAAGAAGCTAAAATGAAATGTACTGAAGTCGAGAGTCTGCCCCGCCATGCTAGGAACAGATAGCAAAATATTTCTAATATGAAGAGTTCTGTCATTTTTTAATTAGAATTCAATTCAGTCTTCAATAAAATTATTTTTAAAGGCAGGATGTGCAGTAATTTTAAAATTATAATTAAGTTCCATATAATAAAGACCGTATGTACCAATTCCAAAAGAAATATAGTATTGAAATTTGTACTACAATTACAGGAACACTACAAAAATTGAGTGTATTTGTCTGAACTATCAGGGTTTCTCTTCTCCCTATTCAACTCCTATAGGCCAATTTCTGCCTGCAAAATATAAAGCAACCAAATCCAAATGGTGATACATGGCAGAGATCTCAAGAAAAGTGCTGGCTTATATATTGATAAGTACTTCTCAGTTGTTAGAGAAATTCAAACTTTAAAAAAAGTATGTATGAACTTGGATTTTAGCTACAGTTCTATTTTATTCCTGCACTTATTAAGACATATTAGTCCTTTCCCATACTTTATTTTCTTGATAATATCTGACATTTTAACCTCAGATTTATTTTGATTTTCTGTGTCTTTTAAGGAATAAGTACTTTCAGTCCAATTGGTTTTTATTTAGTTTATTCCATATGGTAAGATTTACACCAACAGTTGGAAGAATGATGTGGCTTCCTAATACTAACTGTTCTGCAGCTTGTGAGATTTTTTTTTGTAGATTCAGCTTTGATTTTTATGAACTGAAGTGTCTTTACCTTTCATACCTCTTCAGTGTCAGCTTTTATTTTTAGCTTTTTGGGTTTTTTTTCTTTCCATTTAAGAACAGAAAACACAGCTATAATAGATGACTTTTTAGAGCTCTTTAAACCTTGTAGATTTGCATTGTACCAATCTAGTGGCTGAATGTTTATTATTATTATTAATGTGAAAAAGCAATAGAGGGCAGGCTAATTCGCTCTCAGCACAGTTAAAGGTGGTTGTTATAGATTGTTAAGTACCAGATGGTAGCTGACTTTTATGTTCGTAGACAAGTGAGAAGTTATTAGCAGGCCTGGCTCTCAAGGCAGCACAAGGACTGTCTATCACTGCAGTGTCTAGCTTCATACAGGCAATCACACCATAATTCAAACTTTCCAATTTAGGTGGAAAAGAGAACAGATATGATGAAATTTCCATGAAGTCAGCAGAGTGCTTTTACTAAATTGTTCTGACCCAAGAAGAAAGGGATATCTTCCTGGACAGTGATGATAGTGACTTAAGGATTAAGAATAAAATAAAAAAATTAAAACAAACAAACAAACAGACAAAAGATTAAGTTCAGACTAGTATTTCCAACTCTGCACTTCCCATTTAAAAATATGACTGCTACCACTTTCTCATTTTTCTGAAATGTGCCAAAGAGAAAAAAGGATGAGGATCCAAATATTGCAATACTGCATGCGTTGCAGAGGTGTCATAATACCAATGGACATCCATCATATCTCACATGTGAATCTGTACCCCACAGTCCAAATTGGCTTCCTAACATTCTTAATATAAGTTTATTCCTTCTCTTCCTCTCCCAGATTCCTGGACACTCTTCCTTCTGTTATCTTGGAAATGTAGGAAGAGCTGAGGAAAAAGTATAGCATGTCATCCCAAAGCAAAAAGTGCTGCTAATATAACAGCAGTAAACATGTGGAAGTTTTGAAAAAGACTGGAGTGTGCTATTTTAATTATACTACCCTATATTGATTTGGATTGTGTTCTATGTCAAAAAACTGCTAAATGATGGAGCACAGGTTCTTTGGTTTTGATCAGTTTGTTACCGAAATGACAGAGAAAGGGTTTTGTTTGAAAAGGATTTTGATAGCACATTACAGTTGTTACTCCCACTTTCTTATTATGAAGCAAAATTTTCCAAATTTCTAACAGTGCAGCAGGTACTCTCTTAGAAAGAGTTAAAAATCAAAGAACAGCCAAAATGAATATGATTTTAAAAATAAATCCAAGTAGAATAATTACTATCTTTTAGGCATTTTTTTTTCATCAAAAAACAGTGCTCATATTACTTATAGGCACAGAAACAGTACATTCTGTCGAAGTTGTGGTAAATATTGCACTGGTAGAAACACCAAAAAATAAAAACAAAAGACAAAGACTGTCCAAGCACTGAAGCTCAGCTAAACAGCACTAGTTCAAAATTAAATAAAAATTCAGCAAATAACTCCAATTATCCAGATATCTAGAAAGACATAAGAAAATGGTAGATAACTGGAGAAGTCATCTGACAGGTTTATAAATTGATCCCGGGTCCCAAACACAGAGTTCAAACTTGTTAACAGCCTCTCCTGCTAAGTTGCCAAGGCTCAGTGAAAGGAGTTGCTTTCAGCTCCAGGGTGCATGCCTTGTAACAGGAATCAAATTCAGATGTAATGACTTCAGCTCATAAACTTCTTTATGTTCATGGGTGAGTAGTCCAGCCTTATGTTCTGGAATAAGCCGTGAATAACTGATTTGCTTCCTACAGATTCTTAACATCCTGAAGATTAGGAATTTGAAGAAGTCAGCAAATGAGAGAGTTTAGGAAAGCAAGAGGATACCAGGGATTTACAGCCAAAATTATAGGGTTATTTGGTCGATGTAATTTCTGACACAAATTCCAGTGGAACCGAGACTCCATTCCTGGCTATCATGACCATAACTGATTAATTGCACTTAGATATTTACAAAAATACTTCAATTTGAAGGTGTGCCAAATACCCACTGACATTGAACACATCTGTCTTGATATGTGTATAGTCAATGTTTTCACATGGTATCCATCATTTTTAGAGTACTCTATATACCCACATTTGAACAAGACTCCTTCAGCCCATGAAGATTTGCCAGTTCTGTTTAGTACAGAGGGAACTAGATCACAGAGAAGTGAAGGAAAATGAAACATTTGCCCAAAGGTCAAAAGTAAAACCTAAGGAAAGCCTGTTCCATCAATCCCTCAGCAAGCCCACAAGTCACCAGCTGTCCAGCTTTTAGCAGACTGCTCAGAACCCCCCAAGACAGATGGCTGCAGAAATGTTAGCTTAGATTCAAAGTTTTCTTTAAAGTATAACCAGTCCCTAGTACTAATTTTCTGTTCTGTTTGGTAAATGTCCTCTGTGTTTCAAAAATGCCACATTTCTGTTAAAGCACAGAATTCTGCAAGCAAATGTTTTTCCTCTCCTGAAGCAAAGCCAGGGCTTTAGTGTTCCTCGGGTACTATCCAGAATTGATTTAACTATAAGCCTCTCTTGCTCTGTCTGACTGATAACTTTTGATTTTTAACAGAGAAGAAAAAAAAAAAAAAAAAAAGAAAAAAGAAACAAAATGTGATTGATAGTCCACTAAATTATGACGTGACTTTAAATCCTAACAATTTAATTTATTAAAATACAAGGATGCCTAGTTAAGTTGCTATATGCATAGCACATTCAGTAAAGGGAATATCAATGAATGCTGATCTGTGTCACCTAGTTATGCAAATGTTGAGCACAAAATTCTCCCCTTCACATGATTAAGATGCAATCCCTATGCTTTGATACAGTTATGGTGCAGCTGAGGAGACAGGCTGCATATGACATTTGGGATTGAGGAATTTAGGGAAAGCTGCTGAACAGTATTGGGAATAAATGGGCTGCTAATGTTCAGCTCAGAGGTAGAAGTGGGAGGCTAAAATCCCTATAACTCCTTTCTAAATTATCTTGTCCAGTAAAAGTACATCTGCATAAAAGACCTCAAATATGAGAAAACGAAGAATAAATTAATGTCATATTACCCAGATTTGCTTCTAAACACTCCTGAGATCAACACCAGACAACTTCCATATTCTTTCCCAAGAGGGTAGTAGACTTCAGCAAATCTATCACGTACAACTTAAATCTCCGTTCCTTTCACACACTTTTTTTCTCAAAGCTACTGGAAACCATAAATTATGCCTGAATAATGTGATTTTTTTGTAAGCATTCAAATAAATTAATAGAATTTTCTAAGAGTCTGGATCTAAATAATTGCAAGAATATTTTCCTATCCTCTTGTCATTTTCTTGCTGTCTTTCTGGTCCCGAAGTTGATAGATACATCTCACTCATGGTGAAGCTCATGCTCAGTACACTTAAGTACAATTAATACTCAGAAGTACCACTTCCAGAAGATACATATTGAATAATAAAAAAGAATATGTGCAAGATGTGATGTCTCTGCTTGTGCAGAAACTTCTTCACTGGACTGAGCCCGTTTCTGCTATCTTTGGGGAGAGCTGAAACTTAACCTATGCCAAATACTGGAGAGAAATACTTTTTTTTTTTTTTTTAAGATAAACATCAAACATATTTTAAGATGTCTGAATCAAACCAGAAGCAATGATCTTTTTCTTCCTGAATGTCTGGGTCACTGTCAGTGTTAAGTGAGTTAAATGCATAATTTATTAAATAGTCTCTCGGAGCACTGAAATCTGTCAGAATTTAAACATATTCAGTTTGCCATCATTATTTAGAAAAGAGATTACAGAGGTTAGTTTTAATTATTTTCCTCCTTTTTCTGTTTAATGCTTCTCTGGGATAATTTTTATAGCCATCCTTCAACTGCTCTTTTATAAGGGAAACTGAAGTATGTTTTATTCCCAGGACACAAGATCCAAGTTTTACCAGTCCCACCTCAGAAGCACTTTAGGAGAGAGCTCCCAAAAAACTTTATGGGCATCATGTATTGATTGCCTCATTGATAAGTGATTATGTGTTGAAGACTGAAGTTCAGAATTTAAACCAAGTTCTTATTCTATCCAGTTCTCAAAATCAAATGATAGTGTTCCTCCAAGAAGTTAAAAAAGGAAACTTCAATGGTGCAATTTTTGGAAGTTACAGATTTTACACTAAGCCCTACTGACGCTGACATCAACACTATTCAAATAAATGTAAAGATGATACAATGCACTGAGACACAGATAATTTTGATGTAAACAACTCTTCCAGGAGACACTTACTATTAGCAAGAAAATGAAGATAAGTGTTTATTACTAGTTTTTAATTTCTCTGGGATCATTTTGGTCCCACAGTCATGTAGGTACACCTGCTTTCCCAGAGACTAATCCCTGCATGGTTGGCATGCTGGGGTCAGCAGCTGGCAGGAGAAAAAGAAATAAAGGAAACACACTAATTCAATACACTCTTTGGTCCTCTCTTGGGGGTCACCCAGAAAGGCTGACATTGCCTTCCCTTGTCAAAATCCATCTTTCTGCTATTGGTATTTTGCCACCTTACGTGTTAGAAAGCAAAATTATGAGCTCAGATCACTCATCTGTTTTCTAATGTCTTAAAGAAAGAAATAGATTTTTATGTTTAATACAGATGGTGAAAACAGGCATCTGGTTTGAAATTAAGTCTTAAGATTCTTAGTGCTTTAAAGATTATGCACATACCTGTACACCATTCTCTCTAAAGAACAAGAGAATCCCATACACATTTCAAGATAAAACTATTCTATATATGAAAAATGTGTGTGAAGAGGAAACATAAATGTGAGCTTAATATTTGGCGTAAAGTTGACAGATTACAGAGCTCAGTTTTCCTCAACACATTTTATAGAAAAGATCTTAAAGGTTTAAAGAAACAAAGAGCAGAGGAAGGAAGACCAAGGGCTAAGGAAGGTGTCTGCAGGTGCTGTGCCTTTCTTCCTTTGAGCTTCTATACAGCCTTATTCCACTGCCTGGCAACATTCCTAACTATGCTTATGAATGGGACAGAGCCAGCTCTGCAGAGTGGGTAAAAAGCTGTGTGGAGAGCACTGCTGCTTGCAACAGCTACCTACTCCTCTGAAGCTCTATAAATCATTCTGAGGCAATCCCCCCAACTTCTCAGATGAAGAAATGAATCTTGAGTGTAAGTGGGTTTTATGACTGAAGCTATGTTAACTTGCTTTGACATTTAGAAGAGCCACATATTCTGCTCCCCTTAAAAAATTCCTGTCCTTATTATTTTGTTCTTCCTAATATGATGAGAACAAAATTAGACATTTCTTACCATATTGTTATCATATTAAAAAAAAAAAATGTATTAGAATTCATTATTAAGAGGAGGTGAAAGTATTTGAATTTCCTTCTTTTTCCCCCCAAAGGGATGCAAAAATACTGAAATTTATTCTAGATTTGACATTGTATTTAAAGGTCAAAAAGAATAACTAGAAGTTCACATTTACCCACTGACAGCCCAAGGCAGCATTAAAAATGTGCCAGTTAAGCAGAATGATGATGAATTTCTCATTATGTCCCAAATAAGACAAAACTAAGTTCTGTAGCCATAATACAACTCTCTTCTCCTCCACTCCTACTCCCTTATAAGCACCAAGATTTAATCTGGCATTTTGCTGAGAGAGACTTTTTTTTTCTTTTGCGGGTAGGAGGAAAACAGAGTTGTGGGATTTCTTTTTATGTTGTTAAAAACGGAAGTATACAGAACTTTTAAAGGGCATTTAGCAAAACCCAACAACCTTCACACCTGAAGATGAAAGCATCTTAGATTTATCACAGCTTGTCAACTACACAGAAAGAGCAAAACCATATCACCAGGTTCTATTCAGTATGCTAACATGTAATCAAGTATTGTAGGTGTGTGTGTGTGTATATGTATGTGTGCATAAATAGTAAATAAATTAAGATATTGATATGAAGTAATTTTACTTTCAGTCAAATTGTAGCTCTTTATGTCTTGTTTAACTCCTCTACAGATGATGTATCATGTTTTATCATGTAACATGCATCATGTTTTCCGATCCTGTAGATCAAATTCAAGCAACTTTTTTCTATAGCCAAATAAATAGCACTTGACTAAGAAAGTATATATATTAGCTTCTACATAAACATAGTCATACAAAATGTAACATTTACACAGGGCCCAGTCCCATCTCAACAAGAGCCAAAGAGATGCTTCCTCTTATTTTTTTTTTTTCAATAAGAAATTTAGGCATACAACTCTACCACTATTTTTACATTTATGCTCTAGATTTAGGCAAATGTTGTTACAGTGTTTAATTAGAACCACAGCTGTAAAGTGACGGAGTATCCAAAAGTAAAATTACTATTAGAGCTAGGGTCTACTATAGTCCATAAAATTTGCAGAAGACACTAGCTTTCAATGAAGCTTCCGATTACCCATATTTTGCCTTTTTTTTTTTTTTTTTTTTTGTGAGAAACTGACTGCAGCAAGAATCACATCTTTGCATCTCTCTTTCACTTATTCATTCTGTTCCACTGTTCCCTCTTTCTACCCACCCCACTCCTGTAAGTGTACTCTAGGTTTCTAAAACACTAAGCCCACCACAGTGTTTTTCAAATAAGTTTAACAGTCTTTTCAGACACAGTGTAACTATGATACTCTTCTGATACCATTCTAGAAATCCAAATAGTATTATTCATTATGACTAAGAGCTTCCTTCTAAAATTGAGTAATGTTACAGGTACTTTTCAGTTTGAAAAAGGAATACTGATTTACAATAGACTTTAGACAATAGCAGTCAGCTTCCAAGATTAATGAGAATATCAAATTAAAAATGAACCCTGTCTACCAGTTTAAATTAAGCAAAGCATGCTTGCTGATTTTCCTTTCCGCTTAAGAGGAGAGCACAGTTGTTTTGCTTAATTTCACTACTAGCAACTGTCCTTACATATTCTGAATAATACTGCTTCAGTAAGATTGTCTCCAGCATGCCACACCATGCTCTAAGATCAATTGTATAGTCCAATAAAGTACTAAATAATTCAGGTATATTTACTGATTCTTTAGTAATTGCATATGTGTGAGCATAGATACCATCAGTCCATCTATTACCACATGCTGGGCAAGCACCTGTCCTCTCCACTTTGGATACACAGCCCTGCCTTGCTATGACTATGACTTTTTGAATTTTTTAATATTTTGAGCTTAATAAAAAGATATGTTTATTGCTAGCTCCCTACCCATCCACAGAACTACTTTCTCTCTCCACTTACATATAGTATTGCTGTGGCAACTATAATTCTTAACCTAGAAAAGTTATATATGTGTAGTTTCTCTTAGTGCAAATAAACAGTTGGAAAAAAGAAACCAACCCACTGAAGTCCTATGCAAATTGCGTGTATAAGTGTCTGCTGCATGAGTTTCAGGTAAGGTCAGAAGACGGATCATTCTCTCTCAAGAAGGAACCTTCTTGTATGTACTAGGATGGCTTTACCAAATCACCTCCCCTACAGACCATCTGATTCTCCTTCCTGTCTTCCAGTTATTTATAATGTTGACTAACAGTAGCCTTCATGTGCGTATTTTCCATGCCAAAGACACTGACTAAGAACATGGGAAAATGGATCAAGCAGCATATACTTGTAGCTAAGAAGATACCTACAGAAAGCAGGAAATGGTGTTTGCATCTGGCTTCTCTGAAAATTCTGTAAATTTAACTGAGCACTGAGCCAGTCACAGCCTTAAAAAAATTATCTGCCAGTATAATTTCCCAGATATCATATCTTATAACTCATGTCACTACTACACTGCAAAACTGCATCATTAACAATGTTTACATAGACAACAAAATTTAGTATTAATCATGGCGGACATCTGAAGAAAATTAAATTTGAAATCCCAAGCATTATCCTAAGAAATCTGCTCAAGAAGCCTTTCAATCACGAAATAGTTTCCCACACCATTTGTTGTATGATGAATAAAAGAAATAATTAGCCTGCTAAATTCTCAGATCTCAAAAAAATCCAAAAAATTAGTCATCAGCAATTAGAAGTGAAGGAATTATTAATAAAAAACAATTAATGTAGTCACCCACATATGATACCCTAAACTTCCTGTGGTATTATCCTTAGATGTATGCTGACAACCTGAAAAATTGTATTAAATGAAGACAAAAAGTTGGCATGTTAAATAAAATTACAGAGTAACTGAATCTCCATCCAATGGACTACTAGTTTAGTTGGTTTAATAATATCTAAATAAATTAAAGAGATTTTGTCCATCAGTTTTATATAAAAAAAGCCAGAAAGGATTAAAAGAAATAATAAAATTCAGATAATTATGTACGTCAAAATTACAGTATATTTTGCAAAACATCTATTTTTGTAGTGTAGAGTGGTTATCTTGTATCTAATATGAATTCCATACTGGCTTATGAATTATTTTTCCTTTATATTTTTCTTCATAGTGTGTTTATTTAACCAAATAAAAACATTTTAGGTGTTTATAAACTGTATAGTAAAAAAAAAAATTAAAAACATCAATATATAGTTTGAGATACAGCAATAATTTCCAATATCAAGTAAAGCAATACTACTGCCATGAATTTTAATAGACATTGATTCAATAAACAGCAGCATTCTGAATTCTGGATGCAGTGCCACAACTGCAAAATTAAGCAGTAGATGTGAAATATGCTTTTAAATTTCCACATATTAAACGTATGGAAGGCGCTTCAGAGATATCAGAATGTGAAGCTGTGCCAAACTTCAAATAACAGTGGAGCCATTTCAATTGCTTAGAGCTCTAAGGCAGCCACACTGTCTATCCATTTTCAGCTCAGAAATCTAAATGCCCGCTCCAGTGTAAGAAAATATGGAAATAAAATTCAAAGCAACAATTTTGCAATTGAGGTAAAATATACTGATTATCCCTCTAGGCTGTCATTTGGCAGGTTAACATAAATGGTCAAGATTTAGTAAAGTCCTTTACTGGCAGTCCATAATCACATGCAGGATTTTTTTTTTTTTTTTTCTGGCAAGGAAACTCTTATCTTTGGTCTGTTTCTGCTGTTCTTGGGTGGTTCCTGCTATCCAGTTCTCCCTCTGTTCTCGCATAACACCCAACAGACACTATCTGAACCACAGTGACCTAGTTTGCAGAAATAATCAAGACAAGAACAAAGCTGGGGGTGAGTGTGATAGGGTTTTATTTGTTTTCTGTTCATCATTTTAAACTATTTTATTGTGGTGCCAGAGGAATACAAATGCCAGCAATGAGGAAAGCAGCACAAGAATGAGCATGAGAGAAGGAGAAAAGCAAGCTACTCTTTTTGAGCCCACATTTTGCTCTCAGTTGTACTATAAAAGTGCACCAGAGAACAGCCAAGTACCAAGAGGAACATAAAGAGTAAGTATTAAGAACCCTTTCTTGTTAATTCCCATGCTTACAGTATTTTATTTTGCCACATTTTGTTGTATGTTTCTTTAATTTTTCATCACCAGACTGTAATATCTTTGTATTAGTAATTTAATTTCAGTTTTTCAAATAGCCACAGTATTAAAAACATTACATTCTCTATATTACTGTGTAATTACTTCATGTTAAGTAAATTCTAAATGCTCTGAGTATTGAGGCACAAATACAACTGGCTTGAATAAGGTTTCTTACTAAAGTGTTTTGTATGATGCTGGATGTGTCAATACTTAATTTTCCCTAGTAACTGATTGATACTACATATAAAGAAGAAAAATTTTATCGCAAATAAGGTGAAGCAGCTGCCTCCTGAGGAAGGAGTGAACAACCTGTGACTCTTCAGCTTAGAGGTACTCTAGGGGGCACAGCCAAGGTTTACTAACTTGTGAATACTGTGGTAAGGTGAACACACAACTGCCACCTATCCCATCCTGACAAAGCAAAAGTACATAGAGCCTGACAAACTGGTTGGAGATAGCTTTAAAAAAAGGGAAGAACATACCACTCTACAAAGCAGGCGCAGGATGCCTGAAATTTGAAGCTGTGAGAGGCCCTGATAGCAAACTGTATTGGCAAGCTCAAAAGACAACCTGCCCAAGAAAACTGGCAGGTAAAGTCAGGAAGTGTTGATAGCAGGAGGGGATTGGCCCACAGGAAGTGGCCAGGTTCACCTACCTTCCCCTCTTGCCTTTCTTATATTTTCTCCTGGCACCACTTGGTAGAGCAGTGGTGGAGGGGAGTCCTTTGACACTTCCAGCTGGTCATGGTCCCATACAAAGCTCTGGGGACAAGGGAGCACTGCTCTGACACAGCACAGACATCCTGTCTTCTAATCTTGTCCTGCAGTGCTTGCCACAGCACTGAATTACTCTTTGTTAATTATTTTCAATGATTTTTTTTTTTTTTAGATGTGACAGAGCAGAGAAAAAAGAGAAAGATTGCTACATTTATTTTTAAGTTATAAATAAAATTTGAACTTTTCATTGCAAAGTTGAGAGCACATCTGCATATGTTCCTATTTTCATTAATTTAAATAATTTCCTACATTAATTCATTGAGAAGGCAATTGTACAGACTGATAAATTATGGACTGTTATAACTTTGTGTTTTACACTGCTAAACCAATACTCTCTTTCACTGTTGTAATATTAGATAGCACCTTCTAAAATACAAACCTCAACACCATTACTATTTACAGACATATATAATTTATTCATCTTTCAATCTTTTATTTCATCTTACATATTCTTGTACAGTACTATTCATTCACTAGTGATTTCCTATTAGATCATGATAAACTGGAGAATATATATTTACAAAATATATATGCCTATTTGTATTTGTGCGACTTTTTAATGAAAAATTGGCTATGTTTGTTTTATGGGACAGCATATGCTCTTATGTTCCAGAGGGGGGTACTTTAAAATGACAGATACCCGTCCTCTACTAAATTTAAGATGCCTTTGAAGGAACAGATTTGGTGAAACTCCTAGATTAATCACTAGGTAATCCTAGTTGCTAAAATTTAAGTATTTTCTACTTCTAATTTTTGTCCTAAGAGTGATTCAATAAGCATACAAAGATAATATGTAGTTTCCCATTCTGATCCAAACACATTCTTCCAAATTCCTTCTATCTACAAACACAGAAGTGTCAAATGTTCTTTCCACAGAACACTTTTCTTGGTCTTCTAGTAATACTCAGAAATGTGAACACTGTTTTCTAATGCATATTTATCATTGTTCTCCACTTAAATGAATGTGGTTTTGTTTGGTTGGTTGGTTTTTTGTTTTGGTGTGTTTTTTTTTTTTTTTTTTTTTTTTTTTTTTTTTTTTTTTTTTTTTTTGGTTTTTTTTTTTTTTTTTTTTTTTTTTTTTTTTTTTTTAAATGGTAACACCAGTTCTGGCAGGTACAAATAGATATGGAAAGATTAGTGTTACAAAAAAGGCCTCTAAAATCTTTTTACATTTTTTTCCACTTTGTGGAATTCTTAACAACTACAGAACCTGACCATAGTGATGAAAACAAGGGTCTGCACCGCAGAAGTCACATCGATAATTTTTTTTGTTCTGACTAAAAAGACAAGGAGGGTGAAAGGTTACTATCCATTTGTGTAATCATGTTTTTCTAAAAGTCCTAATGCCTAAAATACCTGGCTAAAGAAAACAGCTAAATTATTGTTTTCTGAAAGGAGTACTGTGCATTGATTGTCTGTATCCTTTTCAATTTGCAATATATTACAAAAGTAAAAATTCTAAAACATGATTTATAGTCAATGCAACCATAGAATGCTAAATTATTGTTTTCTGCCATAATTTACTCTTTTGAAAATAATGAAATATTTAATGAAATTGCATAACTATTAGGAGCACCTAGCTTAGCAATATGAATTTAGACCAGACAGGATAACCAGAATGTAGTTTCCATGCTTTCTGAAGGATCTATAAAGTATGCCCACTGAAAGTTGTATTTTCCCCACTCCTTCTTCCCCAGTGATATTGATATTTATAAAGACTATCTATCTTGAAATCTTCATAACTCAGAGACTCTGTCATAGGTTAAGAATTATTTCTGTAGCTAATCCTTGGCATTGTTTAATAGAGTACATTACTTGCATTAGTTGTAACATGCAAATTTCTATGAAACCATAGAAACTATGACAATCAAACTGTGTCATAAATAGTACTCATGAGATGGAAGTCATCAGCATAAATGATAACTGAACATCTGAACCTTCTTTCTGTATATATTTTCTTTTTCCCTGTCATTGTGCTGCAGTGAATTGTTGTGCTCAAGAAAACACACTGGGAAACCATGAAGCCCTAAGAAAAATCATATTTCTATAACTGAAGCAGGTCATATTCTTCTACAGAAGGTTAGCCTGTACAGAAAAATCTGTCTCCATTGCTGTATGTCCCAAGACAACAACAACATTAATAACTGCATAGTAGAAATGGAGGCATTCCTATCAATCTTGCACCTCCATTAATCTGTGAGGAGGAGAGTGGGTGTAGAGAGGGAAAGGGGTGAGTGACACACAGCACACCATGGCATAAAGAGAAAACAATGAAACAAAAATTTACTAACAAATTCAGCAACATGACTGCCTATACAACAGACATGCCGACTCAATTGCAATCAGCAAATCGAACTGATTTTAAACAAAATAAAATTAAAAAAAAAAAGGGACCAAAATATACCAAATTATAATCTCACATGTTAAAGACATTGCAGAGACTTATTGCCACAACTGCTACTGTGTTTAATAACTATGTTCAAGGATGCCCAAAAAGACTTAAGTTCAAGCATCAAAATAAAGAGGGGCTTTTTGTCAACAAATTACCCACAAAATTGCCTCAAACCACTTCAGATTTTTGGTTCCTTCTAAACCATTAACAAAATACATGTTGGTCATCTGACTGATCACTGACTGAGGTATAAAAATAAATATTTTCAAAAGTTTTATAGCATTTTGGTGAATATTTTAATTAAACCAAGAGCACTGACTTCAGATTAACCATCCAAAGTCTGTTCTTGCTGAGCTCTAAAGGCAACTATTCAGTTTCCATCAATGCAGTGTTTCTATCAAAGAAATTTAAACCAATCTAATGGAGATCAGAAAAAAGTTCTGTCAATGGAATTTCTTTAAACTTATATTGATGGAACAGGATTAGAATGCGATCCTAGGGGACATGATCACACCAGCCATCTTTGGCAAAAATTATCCTACACAATGCATGAATCTAATACCATCTGAGAGGACTGAAGTGTTCATTGCAGTCCATTTGCTTCCACTTCTCCTGTTCAAATCACAAAACTAATTTTTAAGAGATGCTTTCTGAAATAGGATCTTCTGCAATGACAGTCTTCTCCCATGAAATTATATGAATAGTACCAGAAAATAGCATCCTGCATGTTTGAATGTAATGCAGTTTGCTGCCAGTGGCAGCCCATGCCTTCACTGCCATTTTGTGATCCACAAACCTATGGCAGTTCACAACCTGTAATTAAATTACACCTGTAAATCCACAGCTGAATACACAACCTAATCTGTGTCATTGGCTCACATTTCCACATCATTCTCTTGCCATGGGGATCTCAGTGAAACTACAGTCTCCATCAGAGGGCCAAACTTTGCATTGCAGTTGGGGCAAATACCTGTTGTCAGAGCCCTACAGGTGTCAACGTGTTTTAATTGTCCTGACCAGCCTCACCAGGGACCCTCAACCATGCACCTATGCACATGGATCTGGAGGCATCTAGACCAGGACCAAGCTAGGGGCACCTCCTGAAAGGTACATCTCTTCCCAGTCCTGCTCATGGCTGTTACTGCACTGTCACTGGGATTTCCCAGACTAGCTCCAGACTTGATATGTTATTTCACCTTTTGCTGGGTTGCTGACTGCTTGATAGATTCACCCCTCTTCCCACTCTTGCAAATCAGCCCCAAAGCCGGTGTTGGAGTTACATGGAGGTAGCTGTTCTTCCAGTATGAATAGTCTTATTATGCATCACACTATCAGTGTGACTTTTCTTGATTTTGAGGTTCAGATTCACCTTTTCATGTAAAAACAAACAAACAAACAAAAACCTTCAGAAAAAGAAGATATACATGATTTTCAATGTCTTTGATTTTTAAAAATGTGCTTTTTATCCTCACTTTATATAAAATATTAATGACAGTACATGCCAGCAAAGTATCATATTTAAGGCCTTTGAAATTAAAAAAGAGATTTTAAGTTATTTTCACATAAATCTAAAATGAATAGATATTGTAAATTATTGGTGACCTTGTGCAATTCGTGCATTAGCAGGTTTTCATGCCAACTGCACTGAAGTTACAAAGAATTGTATCATCTTAGAATTTTTTTTGTGTGCATGTTTATAGATAGTTTAAGAACTATACATAGTTTAAGAATCTACATTCTAGCTTCCAAACTATTTTTGTCATAAATAGAGCTCTAGTAAAAGAAAGAAAATGCTATTAATAATTGCTAAACTTGAAAACTGTTCATGTCCTACTGTCACTTATTGAAAGTATTTAATGTCATCTTACAGCCAAGACTAATAAAGACAATATAGTCCATGTAAATATATTTTTTAAAGTATTAATCCAATTTAACTCTTAACAAACCCCACTAATTTTATAGAAAATTTAGCAGAAACTGCAAGAGAAGGGAAAATATGGATAAAAGTGTTCAAGCTTGATGTCATTGTAGTTGGTGCAAATTTTCCTACCACACCTGCGTGGTTCTCTGGATACTTTTGTTGAAAGCAGAGGCTGGGATCAATCTTTGGAAGACACTGTCTTCAACTTCACAAGGAAATTTCTCAGTACAATCAGAATCCCAATGAATTTATAGTGATGACTATGGACAGACGGGCAATACCGCACAGTAAACTTTTCATATCTGCAGAAAAAAGATCATGGGCTAAGTAGGCAGAAGATACATGGTATGAGAGATGTATGCACTTTGAAGATTACATTTTTGGGAGGACAGAAGTGAAGCATCTTCCTTGTCTCTACACACTAATGAAGGAATACATATAAGACTGTAGGAAGACATTCTGTTTTATGGTCTACTTATGTTCTCACAGAAGTTCTAAATACCTGAGGACTTTCTTTATAAACAGGCATGCCTAGTATGCCAGAGGTTGTAAAATTTTGGTAAGATTTAATTAGCATTTACAAACATCCAGTCAGTTATTTGAACCATAGTAAAGGACATCTCTGAAAGAACAGGCAGCAACTTGGTACCTAGTTCCAATTTATTGCCTTTGTAGATACAGTGTTCCAAAGGAGTTGAAAAAGAACATCACCCTGCTGGACTGCAAAATTCCAATTAAGTGATGTCCATTTTCATCCTATCACACTCTAGTAGCTTTATCGCTCTTCAATGAGAATTTCACTAATAATTCTTTTGTAATCTCAATCAAAAATGAGAGAAATTGAGATGGTCAAAAGTGCCTGAACAAAGATATTATCCTTTCTCAGGTAATGCCATAGTTTCATGCTTAAAAGAACCCAAACCATAATTCTGCATGAAGCCACCACAGGTAACTGTGTGTTGTAGTACTGAAATAGAAGTTTTGGGACTCCCACATTTACAAAGTGAAACATTAATCCCTTTTACTCCTCTCTTATACTTTGGTGTTTGTAGTGTTAAGTTAGAAGAAAGCAGTTAAGCGCAAGAACTGTCAGTATGACTGGAAGGAAATATGGTGGAATGACTTGCACAGCTGAAGTGCTGCAATTGATGTCTGTTAACTCTTCAGAATGGACAGGGAAGGAAGGAGAGACGTTGGGGTAGCCTGGTACGTTAGAGGGTGATGCCAGTGTCTAGAGCTTAATGATGGTGCCAACAGTGTTGAGTGTTTATGGATAAGAATCAGGGAGAAGGCCAACAAGGCAGATATCCTGAAGAGAGTCTATTATAGGCCATCCAACCAGGATGAAAAGGCAGATGAAATATTCTATAAGCACCTGGAAAAAAAACTCACCATCATCAGCTTGTTGATAAATTTTCATAAGATTGTTCCAATACTACTTCCAAGAAAAAATTGAGAATCAAAGCATTATTTGTTCTGCAAAGTTCTTCTGAATTCTGTAACTCATTAACTTAGTCATAGCACTATAAAGCCTAAGAGTTTCTTTCACTTTTTAGTCTCCATAGATTTAAACATCAAAATGACTCTGTACTGCAGCAGTGAATGATCAGCAAGAGAACTTAATGTTCTAAAGTCAAGTTGACCAGTAAGTGTCAGAAATAACTTGTTGTTATGGATTTAAAATCTTGGAATTTTTCTTTCATCTACCAACCCTGCACCTCAGAGGAATCACCCTCTGTCTC
>JAWWEU010000081.1:75417710-75430681 GCA_035583155.1 Acropternis orthonyx | reverse complement strand
AGCATCTGAGATCTGACGGGATCAGATGGCAGGGAGGCATTTAACTGCCCAGGGGACGGTCCCTACTGAGACTCAAACTGGTGAACAGGTTAATTTACATGGCTGCTAAACAATCTTTGAAATAATGTAGACTTAATAATTTAAAAAAAAAATAAAATACAAAAGTGGAAAAAAAAGAGAAACAAATAACCCATTTTAAGAACCTGAATAACTGGAATTAATTCCCTGTCAAGTACATTAATAAAATATCTGCTTTACACATTCATAGATATATGAAGACAATAAAATTGTGAAATAAATTTTATTTCTATAGCCAAAATAAGTGTGACTTACCTTCTTCCAATATTCAAGTGACTCCCACTTGGCAGTTTATCACACCTAAAGTTCTTTTTCTGAGTACTTTATGGACAGAAACTTTAAACCTGTTAAAGGTAACTTGTGAACCACGACAAGATTAGGGTGATTAGGAGAAAGTCCAAACAATATATTTAAATATTACTTCAATGTTTAATTAATTCCAAATTTAACACCTGTAGACTTTTTGAATATGCCACAAGCAATTGATTCATTAGTCCCAATTTCTCTTCAAATAACTATTTGCTTACTGCAGCTACTTCATTTTCTGAAGGCAGTTTAGTTCTGAAGAACTGAAGTTCTTTTAAATCACTGATGTTGTACAACACAGGCTTCTAGAGTAACTAGAATTCCTCCACCTACATATTTATCTGTTTAATTACAAAAAGCAACCATTAACAAAAAAAAAAAAAAAAAAGAGAGAGAGATATGCTATAGTTAAACATGTTCATAGAACAGAGCAGTATTGATTTCAGAAGCTCCTGATTTCGTTTTTGCAAAAAGAAATGCCATTACTGAAAGAAAAGGAAGGGACCATATTTTATTCAAAAAATCACAAAACTGCCAAATTGAAACAAAAAGATACCTAAGAGAGTGAGGACCAAGACTTTGACTAAGTTTATAGTTTATTTCTGTCAACAGGAAAAAAAATAAATTGTCTTGAACGACTTTCCTTAACCAAATACAGATTATTTTATAGTCCACATACAGTCAGCTCAAGTAATTAGAAATTTCTGAGAGAAGAGAAAGAATGAGAGTAGAACTTACAGCTTTCCATTTCCTCCTATATGCAGAGTTTCAGACATAATTATTCAAACACTACTGAATATTTAAGCATATCTATAAAGTAGCAAACTGGTCTGACTGTGGAAAGTACATCATTTAACAAAATGATTAATCTTCTCTCAAGCTGATATATGTTATTTTGATACACAACAATCTGTCTATTAAAATATACAGTCTTTGAGATCCACATATGCAAAGCTGTTGTTTTTGATGACAACACACCATTATATATCAGCAGAGCATCAAATCAGTAAGTACATTGCTTGTTCTGATACACAAGCTGAAATTCTGCAGAAGTAAGTTGGGTACACAAAAACAGACACAAACTCAGATCATTAAGCAGAGACCAGATGCTAGCAGGTCATTCTTTACTTTCTTCTTCTGATATGAACTGAACAAAAACCTAGCAAATATCTAGAAGCATTTTAAGCCACATTTTAGTAATGATTTGGAAGAGAAATAAAAATGTGTCAGTTTTCTCTATGTACAAAGGAATAACAGATAATTCTACCAGAGTATAACCTGAAAGTACTCTCAGGGGTCATCCATTTGCAATTTCTTTCTACTGTACTCACAATCAGTTTTCATCTTATCTGCAGTTTTTATTTAAAAGAGACTTACTTTACTTGTTTTATTTAATGGAGTCTCTACTCCATTTAAAGAAAGAATGGAGTATACCAGCAAAGAAAGGAAAGAGAGAAAAGAATCGAAGTCTCTATACAAAACACTGATGATCATTCACCAGTGTTTTGTCTAGAATAATCTGTACTGTGTTGGTCAATCTGCCCAATGCATTTGAACTGAAGAGCCTAAAAAAGCTAGTAACATATTAATGGAATTGCAAGGACTTTACATACAAGAAAACTGAACAAGCTTGACAAAGTTAGGGTCAAGAGGAAAATGATTGCTCTCCAGAAATTCATTAAGTGCTACAGATTTGAGACAGAAAATTATTTAAAGTAAAAGAAATTAAAGGTAGTCAAAGGAGACTTTAAAAATTCCAGTCTCTCACAAAGAGAATCTCCAAGGATTGCACATGGACAGTTTCTGGCCAGCAACTGTATTCCTTAATGCCAGGTATCTCACCATAACAGGACACTTCAAGTAATCCACTGGCTAGAGAAACCACTTGGACACCTACAAACAGCATATTAATGTTCTTGATTAAACAGAGATGTTTCCATATCTACCCGAAGCCACATCTAGTTCAGACATGAATACTGACTTCACACTATTTTGGTCAAGTGTTTAGTGAGTGTGTTCCTCACCTACTGGCAACATGCCCACGGCAGTACAACAAGGAAACACTTTTCCTCAGCATCTCTTCCCTTCCTTGCCACTGGCCTTCGTATACAGACTTTGTTGCACACTGCCTCCAGTCTGCCAGGCCTCGTTGTGTGTGAAGTGTACTGGGATAACCGTGGAATCTACCCAATGTGCTTAATGCAAGGGAGCCATCCTTGAGGCTGGCCACAAGAACCAGGGACACAGAAATGATGAGAGAAAGATATGAGTTACAACCAGTAAAGGGTCAAATGAATAATCGATGGAACCTACAGGCTTGGGAACCTCAATTTCATCACTGGAAAAAAATCACAAAGGAAGTCCTCTTGGTCTGCAGCCCTTCTTCAGCCCTCGAGAGTGAGCCTTGGAAGACCAAAGGGCAGCTCAAGGGTAATGGGAACATCAGAAAAGGGATTGATCCTTGGAAGTTTTGTATTTATCTCATTTTAACTGAATAGATTAAACTGAACTACAAGTTTTAACATTATTGTAACAATTAATAATAATATTCTTGTTAGATTAAAATTAGACTATAGCATTCAACAAGACTGTCTCAAATTGATGGGAATACAAGCAAGCTAATCTGAAACTTGGATGCTAGAAACTGGTAACAATTTTGTAGTTATCACTTTCATTTCCCACTCAAGTGTCATCTTTCAGAGATAAAAAAATAATTAAACTAAGTAATAACATGACAATACTGAAAGGCTTTATCTATATCTGATAATTCTTCCTTTTGTCTTGCATCACTTTCCTATATCAATGCTGTTCTAATAAAGACCCTTTCCTTCTTATAAGCTAAGGATGTGTTTGATTTGTTATAGCTTGAAATAAGCAAACTAATTTATATACTTCTAAAATGTTGATCATTACTAACTGTCTTACCATGCAGTCACTGATGAGTATTTGTTCCAAAGCTGCTCCAATTGCTTAGGAAACTAAATATGTTTTTGTCCCACGAGGTGGGGGGAGACAGGATTTACTTTCAAAACTGACTTAAATAGTGGAAGGATCCTGCTAATAAGATGAATGGCAAAAGTTGAAGCAAAAGCTTGAAATGGGGTAGGGGCATCCAAACATTGTTGAATTCAGAAATCATCAGGGCAATGTGCAGCCAAGAACTGCTTCCTGTTAGAAGCAAGAAATTCTTAGTGAGGTAACAGGGACACTCTTGAGGTCAAGATATGGTCAAATGGAGAAACTGCCTTCAGAAATTTCAGGTTTTGTTCTAGAGTTCCCCCCATTGGTGATCATTACCACATATTACAGCTCAACCACTCTGCTCTGAGCAAGACTGCCTTTCAGCATTTGCAGGAACTTCGTGGAAGCAACACTTCTTGTTGAGTTCCAACAGACACAATGAATAAGCTATTTTCCCTCATGGAAAGAAACAAAAAGCCCACCCAGAACAATTTTCAGTCATGGCTACAATTAAAAAACAAACAAACATACAAACAAAAACCAACAAACAACCAAAAATCCCAAACTGCAACCAAAGTAAACCAAAAACCTGGGAAAAAGAATGACGTGGCTTCTGTTCAAACACTTTAATTATGTATAGATATATACTACATATACAGTCAAGTTTTGTTACATCTGTTGTTATTATAATATATATATTACATTATATTTTAAAATGGCTAGGATCAGCGTTCACTGATATAATTTTTTTTTTTTGTTCAGAAACAATCAGACTACTATAAAAAAGTCAATTTATCTCCATAAATGCCTTCATTTTTTACTGCAGGACATTCCTGTATCTTCATACTAATTTAAAAAAAACAAACTATCTTAGCAATGTCTAACAGCAAAAACACCAAACACACTGCTTCAAATGAAAATCTGAAAATGCTCATGAATATTTCAGGCAAATTTCAGTGTCAAGGGATAAAAGTTCATAAAAATTTCACAGCCTGAAGACATGATTAACTTTTAGAAATAGCTCCTCTTTCCTAAAACACTAGAGGTTAATTCACTGCTTCAAAGTGAAGAACTTTAATGTGAGAACTGGGGTGTTCAAATTATAGGACACGCCTAAGAAAGGTGGTTGAAGCCAAGCAATGTGCCAAGTTAATCCTTTAGTTAGAGCAATTATTGAAAGGCCTTATTGGGGATACAGGTTTTCCACACTGAGCCTCTATCTCTATGAAGTTTTAAGCAGATAAAATCTAGACTCTTCTAAAATTACATTTACAGCTTAAGAGGGAAAACATTTAAGCAACAAAAAATCATCACACCAAGGCAACACTGCTCTTTAGGTTTGCAAGGCAGTACTACAGGTTTTCTTCTTCAAAAAGAATTTGTAATGGAACAGGGACACAGTGAAGTAGCTGCAACCTGCTTTTGTGGCAGCAAAC
Organism: Acropternis orthonyx; assembly: GCA_035583155.1. Lineage (NCBI taxonomy): Eukaryota > Metazoa > Chordata > Aves > Passeriformes > Rhinocryptidae > Acropternis > Acropternis orthonyx. Next base: position 75,425,900 of record JAWWEU010000081.1, on the reverse strand, counting down.
ACTGCAGCCCCTTGAAATAATAACATGATGAAGAATTTTCTTTGGCTACTATGAACTCAGAAAAATCAGACTTTTTCATTATGGAATAAAATTTTCTGGTTTCCTATCATGGATTTAAAACAAACAAACAAATCCTTAAAAAATAGAAGTGGAAACAAGCTAATATTTTGCTTACATGTTCTACTTAATGAAACTCCATAAATTCAAACTTCTTCAGAACTGGTACCTCATAATGCTTCTTTTTCTATTGAGATTGGCCTCTCATTAGAAATTCCAATAAATCTGCAACTAAAGGAACACATCGGTGCCCCTGAGAAACTGTGACTCTTTCACATCTACTGACCTAGGCAGTTTATTTTGTTGCATGCGTGAGATTTAATAGCACTTTGGGTTGTAATGTTGGTTTTTTCCCTCTGTCCCAATAAAAATATATTTTTCTATTTAAATGCCATGTGAATTTTTCATGGAGATACTTGTTTCCTTCCTCATCTAGTCCTTTAACTGATTTAAAAAGTTGGGTTCTAAAGTTTAGGTGTTTCATCTACCTTTTTTACTGTCTATTTGAAATGTCCAGAGCTAAATTGAGCACCCTCAAATCCAGAAAAAAAAATTTTTCTACTTTTGAAGTACATATTATGGAAAGAGAGATTGTATTATTGCTTCACAGAATATTCATGAAATATTTTGAGTCAGAGGGGCTCCACAAGGATCATCATGTCCAGTTTTGAGGTGCATGGACCATTCAGGGATTAAAGCCACAACCTTGGTGTTATTAGCAACATGTTCTAACCAATTGAGTTAATTTCAGGGTGGGAAGATGTGGTACATGTTTTTGCCTTTTTAATGTGTCAAAATTTTTCTTAAAATTATAAAGTGAGACATTCTCAGTAACTCTTTTAAAGAGAACAACTAATTTGTTTCAGGCACAGAAATTCAAAATTTCGAGTGGAAAATAGCAATAAATTTACTAATTAAAACATTATAAACATAAAAAAACATAGGGTTTGCAGTATATTATGTGTGATTTAAAATAAGTACTTTACTATCTTTATGCTTGGTATAGAACAGATACTTTTAAACTAAATCCAGTTTTTAAAAAATTATATTTTCAGTATAATTCATGAAAAAGCTTTCCAGTATTTTTTTACTGCAGCATACCACAACAATTTTAGTTTTAGTCTCTGTTCAGAACTCTCAGGAATATATTTAAATGTGCTAATGGATTTAAATAAAAAGGAAAGCATGCAGTTTTCAGAATTAATCTTTAAAATATCCTATCCTGCTTGAAATGTCATCAGTAAAATAGGTACTTTTATGGCTAATGGTATTCCCATTATTCTCCATTTATGGTTCCATTGAAATAGTCATTGGGTTTTTTCTGTACTGGAAACAATATTGCTTATCAGATTTTGTCTGCTCCAGAGAAGAATGATTCCCTGATATGAGCTAGTTCAAATGAAAGTTCTTTTCTTCACAGTGGCTTGTTTTTAGGATAATTTAGTATTAGACTTTTTTGTTGTTGTTGTTGAAGAATATTCAATCAACAACTCTTCCTCATGTTAAAATATAACTGAAGGAGTAAAAAGTAAGAGAGAAAAAACACATGAAAGGAAGGAAAAATAAAACATGATTGATGAAAATAACATCCACAGAATGGCATTCCAGCCATTCAGTGACACATGTATGATGTTTGAAAAAAAAAGAAAGGTGAAGGACAGCTCAGGTGTACTGCTGCTGTGTTTGGAAGAAGCTCCTTTTTTCTACGGACTGACTCATATTCAACAAGCACTCCAATCCAGTACATACTGCCAGTACATAAGAGATTAAAAAATCACAACTTACACTTCATGGAGCTTAAATCTTTGTCTGAACCTGTGCAAAGATGGTTTTCAGCCTAAATTTATACGAAGCTAAAGAACCCAATGAGAGTGGACAAAATATTTTCATTTTACTACTTATCAACTATTATTCTATGACAGCAATTATGTGCTGTACTTGATGGAATCTTTTAAATACATTTTGGAAGGTATTTAAAGTTGAATATTAATTTTAAAAGGTCTCATCTTGACTGGGAAAACCCTTAAAACATAATGTGTTAAAATTAATCTTTTATCTTTCTTTGAACCACTTACTCATCCAAGTGGCTTTCCATTTAAAAATGAGATAATCTGTCCTCAAAGCAATAAAATCAGAAATTATTCCAATTCCTTTCTGCTGTTCTTGCAATCTCTAATTAGAATCAGAATCTAAACAGAATAAAAACTATGATAATACATTCCAGAAACACAAAACCCAGCCTTGATCTGTGAAACACTCAGAGAGGAGTAGATTAACACCTGCATGAACCAGAGATCCTGAACATGCTTTTGATAAATTCCTTCCTGAACAAACTAGATGGGTTTTTGTGTGAATGCTTTGTTTGTGTCACTTTGCATGAGTCTATAAGAAGCTCTCCAAACTCTTTTTTCTTATCTATCATGATTTAATAGTCAAGAAAGATGTTTGGGAGAATACCCACAAATTATAAGAGATAGACTAGGTACTAAAAATGAGATAATTTTATGATTAATTTGAAATCAATCTTTCATGAAAATGTGCACTTGTGCAGAGCCACTACCACACTGGACAGGCTGAACAGCATTTCTGCTGTAAACACTGAGAGCAGAATTTGGGTAGGTGCCCTGCTGCCCCATGAAACTCACTGTGAAATAAAATCAACCACATCATCAACAGACAGAAATAAACCTAAAGTGCACGTGCCAGACCCCTAGAGATGTGTCCACATATTCTGGGTTTATTTACTCACTGAAAGAACAAGTATACAGCCATACAAGAGGAAAACACAATTATTCATAGCTAAGGCAATACAATTGTACATGTTTTTAGTTATAACAAAAAAATCCTTTTGCTTTATCTTTTCAATATGAAACCTTGAATGGAAGAATATAAATGGATTTGGTTTCATCCAGGTTTCTTGCTTCTTTTTGTACCAAAGGTCACTTTGAGGTGTAAGATTTCCTTTCCAGCAGATTAATTTTTGTTCACTAACACCCTTCCAACCACATAGCATGGAAGTTATGGAATACTCTACAGACCTTTCTCTTTTTTTTTTCTTTTTTTTTTTTTTTTTTTTACACTTATTAAATGTTCATTCCTTATAAATATTTATCTAAAAGCAAAAGAAGAAAGTATATGCAAATTTTATAAGGCTCTCATAGAACACACATTTCTATTAAGACCTAGAAACAGCATTTTATGAGAATCTAAAGTCCTAACTACTACACCTGTTATAAAACTATCCCCTTTCTGTTTTAAAGATTTTTCAACTTCAGAAAATTATTTAGTTATGCTTCTGTTATTATTAAGTATTAGGCAATTCTAAATAACCATGCTGCTATAACACATATCCTAAGCCATATATACCAAATTCCTGAATTTAAAAAGTGGATTTGACCATATCACAAGAACAGATCAGTCTCATACTGGGTTTATCCTAGTTTGGAAGCTGCAAACAATGGAGCTACTCCAACAGATACAGATTAAATTGTTAATATTTGATTGATAATCATATCAATGTCTTATTTCCACAAGATGTTCTGGAGGCCAAAAGTAGAAATGTCTTCAAATTCACAGGGGCAACAATATCAGTGACTACTTATATGATGGACCTTTTTCATAGAAACCTAACAGAGTATGAAGTAAAGACCTTGTGACAACACATGAGAAAGATCCCTTTCTTTGTCCATGCCCTTTTCTTATATTCTTCCAGAAGCACTAGCTACTTGTCACTGCCAGAGATACAGTAGTTAACTATATGTAATCTTAATTTGACACTGGCTGGCAAGTCTTATGATTTTATACCTATCCCTTTGTTTATGTCACATTGTTTTCTTACAAATGTTATTCAGCAAAACCTTTGTTTTAGGCACTCAGTCCATAAACGATAAAACCTGACATTGCAGGAATACATTTTAATTCGAATTTCAAAGGGCATTTCCATGCCAAAGGATGACAGACAGCCCCATATACTTTTAACTTCTCAAATGAGAGACCATCATAGGGACACTTACATGTTAACCAGTTCAGGTCTTCCCCAGGTTCATTAAGCCTGTGTGCATCCAGTGTTTCAGAGATCTCTGAAGGAAGCCCATTAAACAATACCAACATAATGAAACTGCATTTTAACTTTGCAGAGGGACACAGTCACAGGGAATCAGACAGATCCCTTGATTCTGGGATATGTGTTTGTTGTTTTCGTTGTTTGTTTTTTTTTTCCTGGAAAACACTTTTCAGTGCTCATCAGCAACACTTTAATCAAAAGTTAATCATAATCCAGCTCTACAAAAATAGGATTATTAGTCCATAAAAATTGTCAGTCTCAGATATTCTGTGATTGGTATGTGCCCCTATTTTATTAAAGTCACCAAAGTTTCCAGAATAAATCCACAGATTTTGCAAACAACACAGTACAGTTAATATCACTACTGAAATACTCAATATACATACTTTACTACAGACATCCAATGATGCTGCTAAAATGTCTCATTATATAGAGAAAATACCAATATTATTTTCAGTTTCCAGACTATATTGTCAAAGCTGTCAGCAGTTAAAATCAAATTAGATTTGACAATCAGGATTTCAACTGCAAACTGATATTTGGTAATTAATGTAATTAACAGCCTGAAACACATAGAACAATGTACAAGCACCATGAACATACTGTTTTCTCAGATGAAGAATTTTCATGGTGCTGTTTAATTGATGTGACTTTTGCTAAGGATACACTACAATTACCATGTCATGTTACTGATAGAATAGAGAGAGGAAAAGAATTGTCTAAACTACTGTAATTTTTTTTAAAGACCAAAGTTTAATTAGTGGGTATAAAAACTCCCTGCTTAATAGTGTGAAGAGTGATACACAAATGTTGATCATCTGTATCTAAGCCTCTCATATTTCAACATGGAAATACCAAAGCTTGATTACTGCTACCAAACAATATGCTAGTTATACAAAATATTACCATGAACCTACTTGCAGAGAGTAAAGCCTCACAGAATTGGCAAGGCTAAGCACCCTGCTGGAGAAAGAACATTTCCTAAGAGAAAAGATCTTTTAACAGCACAGGAAAGTGGAAACAGAATTCTAATATACTTGTATAAATCTGATTACAAAGGCAGACTAGAAGCTGTTGCCATCTCCATCTCATTGTTAGTCAGCACCAACTTCCAGAAGTGTTCTAATTTAGTGGAATGTCTACAAAAAATCCTGGATATCCCAGAACATTGTTCTTGTTTCCTCAAGGAAGGAACAGGAAGCTAGCTAAATCATATGAAGAACATAAGTAAGATTTTCTTCTACAAAGGTCTTTAGCAAGCTTTCAAAATACTCTGTTTGCGATCACAGCACCATTTGCTCCACAAATCATCACAGGGAATAAGTCAGTCACTGCCACAAAGCACTAAACCTCTAGAGTTCAGCATGAAGGAGGTATCTCTGGATAGCCAGGATTTTATCTTGAGAGAGGAGACAACATGATCAAATGCAATTAAGTAGTTCTGACTAAGACATAGTTTTGTTTTCAGGCAAAGGTCATGCATTGGCAGTCTGTCAGGAAAAAAAAGGAAAATTACAAAACAGAATGGAAAGCTCTTCTTCCAAAAGAACAATCTTCACTACTGCTGTTTCAGTGGTTCCTGAAAAGCATAAAAGCTTTTTCTAGGCATGGATAAGAAGAAAGCTTTATGTCAAAAAGTGTTTGCCTTTTTTTTTGTTCCTCCCTTTCTTTTCTTCAGTTACTTTGAATGGTGTAGAAAAATTAGATATTAGCAAAAATCCTGTAAATCCAGTGAAATAAACATATAAATACCCGGTGTTTTTGTTTTGTTTTTTTTTTTTTGTTTTGTTTTTTTTTTGTTGTTGTTTTTTTTTTTTTTTTGACAAGGAGCTATGAATACTCTAGGTATTTTTCATTAAATTTCAGAGACTATACAAGCTTTTATTCTAAATCCAGATGCATTATGAAAAGTAAGAGTATCTTCAGGCTGGATTATACATAGATTCTTTCAGAATTTCAGGGATCTGTGCTGCTTTCAAAGTGTACTTCTGTGGGTTTAAGAGTTTACCTACCAAACTGCGTCAACACCAACTCAAGATAACACTGACATATTAAAACAGGACACTATTAATTTCATGGAGCCTGAATTCCACAATACTTTCCCTTCTAGAAGTAACCCTGCATACTACTACATTACACCCTCGTTTGCATTGGCCTTCTGGATGGCCTTCATTGACTTCAAGTTCATTACTCTGAAGAAGAAACTGAAATTAGTTATGCAAGTAGTTATGTTCTTACAGCTCTACAGTGTGTACCCTGGTGCCCCTCACTGGTCACTCAGCCCCCAGAATCGTACACAATTTGTTGCCATTTTATGCAACAGGAACCCACACTTAGGAGGCTGCACTGGAGCAGCTTACAGGTACATCTTCATTTCCTTACAATAGTTACTCCTCATCACAGGTCTCTGTGATACTGACCTGTCCCACTCAGTGCAGAGACCACTTCTGTGTGTCCAACTATTTCCATGTATTGTCCATGATGAGTTAAACTGCCCAAGTCTCTGTGTCTCTGTTCTGATGGTAAATTTCATTCAGAGATGAAACTTGTTGCTGGTCTGAGTGAAAAAGTAAGAAAGCACTTTGAACTACATGAATTAAAAAAGCAAGGAACTGTTCTGGTGAGGCAGGATAGCAAGAGAGTGTTGACATAAAATGGTTGATACCTGGGAGGCAATAAATTTTAGTAGCTCCAGTTTGATCATGTATTGCAGAAAGTAAAAATTCTAATAAAAAAATTAAATTAAGTAGCTTAAAACTAAGAACTAACAAACTATTTTTAATTTTCCAGAAAGAGGTGGGGAGGTTGCAGCAACAGCAAGATGAAATACTCTCCAGGAATTGGAGAGCCAAACCACTAAATTGGCTTTCCTCAATGTTGTCAGAAGCTGATTTTCATCTCCATTTTGCTGATAAAGAAAAGGTTAGAAATGCCTATTGTTTTCCACCCACCCTTGGAAAACAAGGCAATTTGAGACTCTGAACTCAGTGATTTTTCTTCCTATCACAAATGATCTATAAGTTTCATTACTCTATGATCTTTGATTCCTCAGGCAGAAGTTCTGTTACATAAAATAAGCCTCCTAGAAACTGAAACAAAACCAGACATGCACAGAATCCCAAGCAAACAAAAACATCTCAACAGAAAGCCTTATTGCAGTTTTTCTGCTTATCTGAGCTCTGCCTGTAGAGCTACTGCCACTGTCAACTTGCCAGCAGGTGCTATATTCATACAATTTGTTCATTCTCAAGTGCAAGTACTTTTCTCAAAAACAAAACAAGACAAAACAAAACCCAAGCAAAATACCCTAACCCCCCACAATGAAGAACCGAGCAATCCAAACACTTCCCTCTGGCAGCATAAGCCATTTTTTTTTCATTGGCTGCCGCTCTGGAGGTTGTTTTTCATTGCTCTTCGTATGCTTGTTTTCTTGCTGCACTGAAGGGCAGGCACAATGATATAACAATGCAGATGAAGGTAAAAAGAATTTCAATATTTTTCTGAAAAGAAAATCTCAAAAATAAGGCTTCTGGATTCTTGGAAAGTATTTGTAGTTCTCATTTTGAACTGTCATCATTAAAAAAAAAAAAAAAAAGGAAATATTTAACAATTCAAGACGAGTTGTTTATGACTAGAGGCTTTTAACTTACCGAGACTTCATTCACCACTTGCAGTCATGACTAGTAAAGTAGTTAATTTACTATTCTTAGCTCTCTGGGAATAATAAAAGAATTCAGTAGTTAGATGGGTAGGTACAACACACTCTTTAATGACAGCAGAACAGGTGAGCAGTGATTATTCCTATACTGGCTTTGTTTTCATAGCCTTTGTCAGGCATACTGTGCAAGTCAGAGAAGAATTGTTATTAAAGAAACTATGAGAAGGATAAACGAATGGTTCCTTGTTATTCAGCTTATCATTTTAGATGTATTTCTATTACACAATGGAAAAACCTCCATGTAGAAATAGCAGTTTTTCTAGAAAGGAAGACCACTCAAAGTAGGCACATTAAAGGGTTGGGGGGGCGGGGGAGGGGTGGTGGTGGTGGTGTTTTCTTTAAAGTACAGTAT
>JAWWEU010000081.1:75380625-75417610 GCA_035583155.1 Acropternis orthonyx | reverse complement strand
AAAAAAAAACAAAAAAAAAAAAAAAAAAAAAAGAGGAGATTCCAAACTTTATATTTGTAAACAGCACAAAAAAGAAACAATTTCAGAAACCAACAGGGATTGAGACAATAAAGAGTCCTGTAAGGGACTCTCATTTCAAAGGGTTGCCTGTCTGTTTTGGTAGGCCAATTTCCATGCCTGTGGGAAATTCACCATCATTACAATAATAGTAAGTTTCTTCTTTTTCCTGATGATTGCTAAGTATAGTTATCATAATACTATACTAAATGAAAAGACCAGAAGCAAGAACAGTTTGATGAAAGAGCACACAAGATGAAAACAAGGATATATAAAAAAAAAGGAATTGAAGAAATATTGAAAAGAAACAGGTTCTAATCATTATTCTCTCTGATTCAGAGTAAAAAGCTTGAAACTATGTCTCTGAAATTCCTCCATTAATTACTGATTGTTTTTGTGTGCATGTAATTTCCATCTACACCCTAAAAATAAATTTACAACAAAACCAAATTTTATCTCATTGTTTTTTCATACTTCTAAATAACTTTTGCCATCTATTTATCTGCCTTTTGCCTCCAAATTTTCCTACAGAAGACAGGGGAAAAGGAGGATAAAGTAAAAGACAAACAGCCACAAAATTTAGGTGTAACCTAAAAAAACCCCAAATGCTTTTGTGTTTTTTAAGACGAAATTGAAACAAGACTTCTTGCAATAAAATATGAGTGTGAATTGCAAATATCCAAGTGTTCATCTGAAAAACAGAAAAAGCCCACTCAATCAACCAAGTTTGATATTACTTACATTAATATTTCACTGAATTGAACAGCAACGTCTGTACTGCAGAAAGAGTAATCTAGAAATAAATTATGACTATATTGCAATCTCTTTCAATTGATATATAGGAAAGAAAATGGAACCTGGACATAGATGGAGTATATTAGAATTCTGTCCCTATATTCAGTTTGATCATGAATTCTTCAAAAGACTTAATATAAAGTCTTGAGTTAACTAATGATTTTAGCTGAAGCTGAAATCAACTGAGTGTATGATTCAATACTACTTATTTGAAGGTAGCATTCTCCCAGTCCTCCTCTCAATCACTTGAGAAGTTTTCCTTTTAACCCTATTATTATCATATTTTCATGAGGCAGTGAAAATGTCAATAATCAGTCAGAACAATATACAATTATGACACCAATTCCAACCCTCTAATTAAAAAAAAAAAAAAAAGCTTTTGCTGTCTATCTAAAACTTCATGATCACTTTATTCAGGCTTGACATATTCACTGTGAATATACTGCTTTTTTTATTACTATACTAAAAGAATGGGCAACAAAATGTTTTCATAATTCTATTTAAATACTAACATCACAAAATGGTTTTAAAGACTTACATTCATATTTTAAATTAGAATTATTTGAAGCTCTGAATAAAATCCTTTGAAGTCTAATAAAATAAAGTTTTCTGATATTACTTTTATTGATCAAAGAAAAAAGGCATTTTACATTTTTTGTTATAGTTAATAAAATGTAGTTATGCAAAGAAGACACTGGAATAATATCGCATTGTGATATTGTGAAGCTTGCATTATTACTTACATTTGGAAAATTAATTCAGACACAGCACTCTCTCAGAGATATATGATAAAATAGCAAAGGCAATATTTCCAAATGTTCATACACATGAACAATTTTCCTTTTGCAAACGGCACGTATGTATGCCTGGTGCAAGCAGTTCATGGTCCACACGACAAAGTAATCTTTTGTAAAGTGAGAGCAGCTAACTGCAGAAATAAGCAAAACCAAGTCCAGCTGCAGACAGTTTTGCAGGACAGTGTTGGAGAATGAGAGAAAGAGCAAATGGACAAGTTCATCCAGACACACTGTAAGGCCAGCATATTTGGCATATATTATGGCATATAAGGCCAGCACTTTGGAGGAGCAGATGAATCTCACAGCAGTGGAAATTGAGCTGTTGGTAGAGCGTTTCATCAGAAGACAGTCAGGTGCACACTGAACATGGAAGATAATCCCCCAGAGGTTACCCTTTTTCTATTTTTAAAAAGTAATTTCTTATTTGTCTGCCACTATATTACTTAATGAAAGAGAACAAGACACAAAGATCAAGCTATGTGTGATGTCAAGCACTGCAGTGAATCCAGAAGAAATGAGATTTTTCCAGATTTTCTGATAAATAGCAATAGGATTGAAGCATACCAAGTTTTCATCCAGAAACATATAGCATCTCTCAAAATCTCTATTCTATGACTATTCAGAGAAGATTTGAGAATTCTGTTTCTAGCTATAAGGGGAACTGCAATCAAGCCTTTTGTACTCAGTTCTAGCAGACAATCTCCACACTTCATGCATGTGCACTGCTGAACCCCTCTGTCCCAGAGCCCAGCATGTCAGACAGTGCTGGATGAACTGGTTGAGCCTGTGAACCTGCTGTGCTGGGACCAGGCACCGGCCAGTGACCCCAGTGCTGCATTGCTGACATCACCATGTCGATGGGGTGAGTTGTTGGCTGAAAGTAGTCCCCTAAAAAGAGTATTTCTCAACATGCTCTAGCATGTTACTTGTCTCAGAAAGTCATGCAAATACAACATACGAATGCACAGTATGAGATGAGACACATCTGCCATATGACCATTAACACAGAAGAAGGTGAATAGTCTGCATTTACTGAGTGGCTATGCCTTGTTTTTTTTCAAAGCAGGAAACACTTAGATTTCAAATTCAACTCTGGCCATGAGGGCCAAAAATAAAGAGGGGATGTCTCAAAAGCTGGAGAGTGTAAAATTGTATTTATTAAACTATTTATATCCTCTTCAGTGCAACCTCTACCATTAAATAAAACAAACTAATCAGATGCCCCATATATCTTTAAGCTAGATAAAGTAATGATGAGCAGGGAGCAAATCTTTTCAAAACCAGCTAATTACAGAGACATATTTGGTAAATTTGTCTCTTGGGCTTTTAATCAAATGTAAACCTGAAATTCATTAAATCTCAATTTAATGTTCACAAAGTACCATCCATTTTGGTAATTTACAACCTTATAGCACAAGATAAATGCTGGATCTTTTCAAATTTAGGTGTCTGACAGACTCCAAAACAAGAACTAAAACTGAAAATATTATGCAGAATTCTTAAAATAAAAAATATGTCTTCCTTTCTTTTTTGCATTATATTGTGTTGAAATTTCATTCCTATATTTTCTGTTGTGACCACTAAATTGTCAGTTGCACAGGAAAAACCAGCTAATACTCTTAAAAATATCAACATCCTTTACATCTGTACAAGACTAGAGCACTTATTAACTACTGTCAGATGCAGTGTCTGGTTTAGAGGGCATTTTTTATTTTGTTTATAAGAACTTCAATCTGTTAATAAACCAGCAGAGCAACAACCCATTTCCTGTAAGATACTGTCTAGTTCATTCAGTAGCAACAGCAATTCTAACACTTATTTCCATAATTTCCATAAAAGCTGTGAGACGTGAAATATAAGAAAGATCAATAATGCATATAGTAATGTGAAAATTAATAATACAGGGTGGTTTCAGAAGGTAATGGTTGGGAGGAACCTATAATGCATCCAACAACCACATCTGTAATCTCTTCCAGATACCAGTGATGCATGAATTTATCATCCTTCTCACAAAGACTGGCAGAGCTTCTTTTTGTTTTAACTCATGTACGTATCCTCATACAAACACCAACTTTGAAATTACTAGGTGTTATTACCTGTGACGGTGACTCATCCAGACTACTTTACATTCTGCCTAATGAAATACTTTCATTCACCTGAAATGGGATATATTTATTGAAAAGTATCCTGCCTATAAAACGTAAAAAAGGAGAGTTGTTTTGTGGAGTTTTTTTGGTAATGCATGACCTTTTGAATCATGACTACAACCCCTATTGAAACCCACAGTATTTTATATTTCAGTAATAACTAAAAAGGTAAAATTTCCCTAATTTTAAAAGGCAACATTAAAAAAAAAACAAACAAACAAACCAAATTAAAAAAACTCAAAAAACCAACCAAACAAAAACAATCCCCCCAACTCCCCTCCCAAACCCCAAAGTAAACAAAACCAAACAAATAACAACAACAACAACAACAACAAAAGAGAGAGAGAGAGGACAATCCCTTCATTGCCAAAATGGTCTCTGGGCAACTACCCTTATAATGAACAAATGTAACTTCTAAAATGTCAAATAAATTTTAAGATCTTTTCATCTGCAAAGTATAATCTTCTTGGGGGTGGGCATGCCTCATTATTTCCTGGCATTCAATGCTGACAAAACAAAATACCTCCTGCAAATCTGAAACTGTTTTGGCACAAGGGGAAAAATGATTGAAAATTTTGGTTACACAACCCTCAAGGATCAAATGGTGAATTACATCTTTTATACTTCCCTGTATTGTGCAGTATAGAAATTGAGCAATTAACTGTAAGCAAATATTTATTATAATTCTTCAGTAATTTATATATGGAGCAATTTCTCACAAAGCTAAACATATCAGTTTGATATTTTGATTGTAAGTATTTTGCATATTTTCTTCATGCTTTCACTGCTGTCTTGAAATTTTTCAGCTATATTTCGACATAAAATTTTCTGTAATATTTTGATACATTAGTTGGAAGCATCACTGATGTGAAAGAAAAGTATGGTCTTTTTCAGCCAAATCTGTCATATTTTTTTTTTGCACTAAGAGATACTAACATGCTGTTGGTAATACACAGAGCCATTTCTCTCACATTCAGCACCACTAGAAGGTATTTATTTCCTAGGTGAATGTCAACAAACTAAACTGGTTGTTTTTTCACCTTAATCCAACAATCTGAATTTTTTAGGGTTTATCAAACCCATCACACCATGGATCACGGTCATGTGGTTTAATTGTGTCTGCAGAAGATATCTTATTTGCTTCATTTCCATATTTCTTAGAAACAACTACAACTTTCATAATTTTTCACCTTTAAGGTCACACCAGAATTATTTTTATTACCTAATTGTGTCTTATATTCCACAATACTGACTTCTTCTGAGCACAGAAAGGGCAGAAAAATCCTTACAGAAGCTGCTGTGTTCTTAACTGATCCATGCACATTCTTTTTTCCACTTTTGTTATGGTTTGTTTTGGGCTTTTTTGTTTTTTTTTTTCTTTTTTTAAAGCAAAGTTTCACATTGCTACATTTTAGGAGATAAAAGTAGATGAAAGAGAGGGAACACAGATGGAAAGAAAGATGGGGGAGGAATGGTTCCTATGAAAATGCAACTCAACCAACTAAAAATTAATAAATGTTTGATTCAACTTTACTTCAGGATCAGAGTGCTGAATATCTTTTATATGGTAGGATAATACAAAGCACACTGTGTGTTTGTGTTCCATCACACAAATACATATCTGTGCAAAACATGCAATATAAAATAAAAAGTCTGATCACAAAACCCAATTTAATTACTATTCTTCTAGATGACGTAAATATACCACAAAATGCACTTCAAACGAATTTTTCATTTCATTTAAGGGTTGAAAATTCTTCTCTTTGAAGTTTACGATGACACAAAGGAATCTGTAGCTTTAAAGCTACTTTGTAAACACTATTTGAGGCCTAGGACACAAGGTGATCTAAACATCAACAAGCAATTCTTGGAAAAGAGCAAAGCAGCTCAGACTCATTTATTCAAAAGTCCTTCAGAACTTTTGGTAAAAAAGTTAGAGTACCTTTCTCTGTTATTCCTAGTTCTTTACATCATGACCTGGCTTTTTCAGTTTACAAGCAATGTGCCTGTTTTAGAGCATGAATCAATCGCCACCAATTTTAGGGAGTCCTTCAACTCACTCATTCTTTGATGCTTTCAACAAGACTTAAGCTCAAAGGAATCTCACTTCTTTTTCCAGTTCTGCTCTCTGGCTTTAACCCTCTCTTACATAAAGAACCCAGAAAACATTCAGATCATGTAACAGTGATACAGGGTAGCAACCCTCTTTACTGATATGCTGCTGAGCCTGAAAGAAATTTCACACAGAACTCTGATAAGACCTTCACCTAGAAAATTCCAGGGTCTGATATGAAGAGTTGACTTATGACCCACGTTTAAAATTCCACTCCTGAACATACTATTCACTGATCATGATGTCCTTATGTAGAAAAGTATTTGTTGGTTACCTGTGTATTTTTCTTTCAAAAAGTTGAGGGATTTTGGGGGGGTTTTGGTTTGGTTTGGTTTGGTTGGTTGGTTGGTGTGGGTTTTTTTGGTTGGTTTTTTTTTTCTTTCTGGTATGCCATGTCCTTCTGAGGCAGAATAAGGCACTCAGAGGAAAAAAAAATCCATGTTAAGAGACAAAGAGTAAAACATGAATCTACTGCCACAATTTTATTTGAGATGTAAAAATTGCTTGGCTTTGGGAATGCTAAATGAGAACACTCTCTTCCTTCTTTTTTTCCCCCCCTCTTCCTCTTTACACTTTGTGAATTGCATATTTTGTTAGAAAGAAGTTACTTCAGACATAATCACATGCAGAAAATCTGTTTGAATCAACAATCACCGTGTTCACTGTCACTTGTCAAAGATTAAATAATCAATGCAGCTTTCCCTTATTTGTGTAATGGATGAAGGAAGTAAGGATTATCTTAAAAAATAAAAGACACCTAACAGAATTGAACAATTTAGCACCCATCTCACATGTCAGAAAGAAAAGTATTGTTTAGGAGGGATCTAAGGTCTGGGATGAGAGGAAAATGGAACAATGTATTCCTCAATTAACTAGTAGAAGTACACAAAAAAAATCACTTAGCACTTAATTTTTTCCATCTTCTCATATTAAGTCTTACACTGATGCTCTTATTAAAAATAATCTACTTAATGAGTTCTCACTTTTTCTTCTTTTCAACTCACATAACTTATGGATGGTATTTAGAGTTCTGTATAATTTCCCAGATATCTCTGATACAACTCCATTTTTTATGTCAGTCTTGTCCAATACAAATTATTTCTTCCTTTCCAAAGGCCAACAGAGCAGATATTCTTACCTCACTATGCCCATCTCATTTACATCCATATTTTCTTGCTATAGATTTTGTATTCTTCTGTGTGAGCTGGGATTTGAACAGCTTCTTTCAGAATATTCTTGCTCCTCAACAAGAGCTGACAGTTAAATGAAATTTAATGCTTGTAGGCTTGAAATTATGGCAAGAAATATTTTATGCTGTTTGCTATAATATTAAGAAGGACAACTATAAAAGCAAAACATGGCTTTTTTGTTTACATGAATTGTAAAGTGAAAAATGTTTCAAACCCAGCTTTTTTACACTATACTGGTACTGATACAGTTGCATATGACCTTAGTGTATAGTGTGTATACAGCGCAAGTCTGTTCAGGAATTGGTATGCAAAGTAACTCTTTTCGAATACAGTAGACTGCAACATTTGTTACATTAAGAAAATCAATTTTCTGTAACAGATGATTAGATAATAAGACTGGATTACTTGGTAACAGTTAATATACCTATACTATTCACACTGACTTTTAAAGCAATAGAATTAAAAAAAAGGAATTAACATGGTAAAATATTGATTAAATAGCATATAATCATAGAATTTAACAATGACTAGGAAGGGAACTTAATGATCACCTAGTTCCAACCCCCTGTCATTGGCAGGGACACCTTCCACTAGACCATCTTGCTCAGAGCCCCACCCAACCTGGCACTGAACACTTCCAGGGACATGGCATCCTCAGCTTCTCTAGGCAACCTGTTCTAGTGCCTCACCATCCTCACAGTAAACAGTTTCTTCCTGACATTTGATTTAAATTTACCCTGTCTCAGTTTTAAGCCATTTTCCCTTGTCCTTTACTATACGCCCTTGTCAAAACTACCTCTCCAGCTTTCTTGTAGGCCCCTTTTAGGCACTGAAAGGCTGCAGTCAGGTCTCCCTGGAGCCTTCTCTTTTCCAAGCTGAAAAGCCCCAATTCTCTCTTCACAGGAGAGGTGCTCCAGTCCTCTGATCATCTTCATGGCCCTCCTCAGGACACACTTCAACAGGTCTATGCCCTTCTTGTGTAATAATATGTTATGATACATCTTAATGAACATGGACATCTTGCTTGCAAAATTCTACTAAAGTGTTTTGAAAAAATTGGGTATAAAAACACATAGCAAGTCATTATTATGGCCGTATTCTTCTGTTTACTTAAAGCAGAGAGTAATACCTCTGTTCTCATTTGTCACTGGTGATAAACTCATCACCTTTAGGATTAGTCCTCTGTGAAAGTTAGTTTGAACTAATTTCTACTCATGAGTAATAAGCCATATTTCAGGCCATAATTGTTACCTGTTGCTTCTTGCATGAATAGTCTTTTGTTACGTGTAAAAACCATTTCTAATAGTAGATTCCCATGTACTTCCTCAATTGCGAAGCTACATACAGCATTCAGATAAAATAGAAAAGCCTGCAGAGATCACAAATTGGCAGCTGTCTGTTGGAGCAGCACTGCTTCATTCAGCAGACTTTCCAGTGCTCTCAATGTGTTATTCACTGTACTTTCTTTAGAAAACGCAACTTCTGAAGTTATGTGCTATTCCCAGACAACTACACTGTAAAAGACTGGAAGGATTTTCATTTGGAAAGGATTTAACTGGCTGAGCTTTCAGAGGAAAAGGTAGCAGTGAATGGAAAAAACTAAGAGATTAATTGCCCTTCCTTCAGATATTTAACAAAGGAAACTTAACTCTGACTTTGATGGTCATTAGAGTTATCACAATGCCTAACATTTCTGTTTCCCCTGAGTACTTAGATTTATGCAATATATATTACTGAGTTTATTTGTACTTCAAACTGTTGCCAAAGCTGTGAAAAAAAAAAAAAAATCAATCAGATATTTTTTCTATTTGATTACCTGTGAGGGGTTGACCTTGGCTGGTTACTAGACACTCATATAGACTCTCTCACTACCCCTGCTCAACAAAACAGGGGGAGAAAAAGTGATAGAAGTTGTTTACACACAAGATGTGAAAGGAGAGTGATTATTCTGCCCCTTTACAATCATTTTTCTAGGCTGGATAATTTAAGACTCACCTGAAAAGGAAGAAGTTCAAGTCATCTCATAATCATCTTTAGAATGGAATATAGAGACAGTAACATCTTACTTGGACAGGCAGGTAAGAATTGTATTTCTCCACCTTTTCTGGTGATAAAGTTTCCTTTTAAAAAATGTGATTGTTTCTAATTTCAAAATTTCTAACTATTTAAGCAAATAACCAAAATTTCTATGCTCAGTTGTGAAATGGCCTAGCAAACCCTCCAGAGCAAAAAACATTAAAACAACCAACTTAGCAAAAGACAACCTGATAAAACATTTTAAAAAGCACTTCTGGTTTTGTAATTGCTGTCTCTTGCAATATATACTGAAAGTAACACAGTGGGGTTAGATAGTGAGACATTTTTGCTTGTTTTCATCCAGTAGTCTTGGAAGGTAAGTTAAATTACCAGAAAATACCAGAGCCAGCAGACATACAGTACTGACACTCAGAGGAAGGAGCAGTGACATGACTGATACAGGAGATCTAAGTATAGCATTATAAATATTTCAAAACAAAAACATACTCAATGTTAAAACAAACAAACCAACGTTTGCTAATTAATAACCAGAAATTAATAACCCAGAAAAGAGGCACTCATTCAGCACCTGTCAGATTTTGGAAGATGTTTGAAATCAAACCAAGATCTTATTTACTTTCAGTGCTGCCAAAATGAACTCAAATCAACTGAGATTTTTTTAAAAAAAAGAAAATAATTTTATCAATAATTAAGTTGTGTAGCTAATCTCTATGTTCTAGGGAAAAGCCCAAACAAAATAAATTCAATGTATATAATTCAGGTGCAAATGTCATGACTATTTGGAGTCACAAATCATTGTAAAACATCACAAAAGACAAGAATTTCGAATAAGTGAAGATAAATACTTGATTTTAATAAAATGAAATATAATATTCATTGCTACTGAGTGCACACACAGCTTGAAAGTGTGTACTGATGTCTTTATGATAATAAATTACCTTTCCAGTAGATAACTATAAACTTGTTCATATAAATGAAACAGTGGGGGAAAAAAAACCAAACAAACCTGCAGTGTACAGAAATTCCATAATCTGAACCAATGAAGACTATAATAACACAACAAAGTTCATCTGTCTTTACTGACTACCTGTAGTGTCTGCAAAATATGGCCTTCATGACAGAGAGATTTAACTACAGGAGAGACTTTTTTTTTTCTTTTGTTCTCTCATGGACTGGTATATCACGAAAATATTCTAATCTCACACAGCTTCCCAGAAATCGGGCACATCATCTGAATTACCCTTAAAACAGACCTGAATATCTGTCGTCAAATAATACCTGGAGTTGTGAAGATTGAAGTGATTACAAAGAGTCTTGTTACTTCAAATATTTATTTCACGCGGTCATGAAAATTTGCACCAGAAGTGTGCATCAACATCCACATGGTAGCTTTTTAATACACTAAGCTAGTTTGCAGATGACACAAAACTGGGAGAAGCTGTTGAGTCCCTAGAAGGCAGGGAGGCCACGCAGAGAGATCTTGACAAATTAAGAGTGGCTATTTTAATTACTGAAAATAGTTTGTCAACTTTAAACATAGTAAAAAACGTAAAAAGTCTACTATGTCTTTATTGTAGACTGCCTCAGATCTTACCCAGTAGTGGTAAATTATAGAATCAGAGAATAATTAAGGTTGGAAAAGACCTTTAAGATGATCAAGTCTAACCACTGAAAAACCCATTAAATTATTATCAGCACAACTACATGGATAATCTGCATCCCTAGACACAAACTAACTTCTGTCCTCTCCACAGCAGCATTTTCTGAATAGTCAGGAATTATTTTTTTTTTCTTTAATATTTTCCAAGATCTGCTATTTCTTCATCGTGACAGAAAACTGAGTCAGGGGAGGTCTAGGCTAGATATCAGGAAAAGGTTTTTCATACAGAGGGTGGCTAAACAGACTTCCTAGGGAAGTGGTCACAGCACCAAGCCTGACAGAGTTCAAGAAGTGTTTGGATGATACTCTCAGTCACATGGTTTGACTTCTGGGGATGGTGTTGTGCAGGGCCATGAGTTGGACTCCCACAAGGGATCCTTGTGGATCCCTTTGAATTCTATGATTCCATGACTTTTTTGACAGAAGTTCTAAGTAACTGCATATACTTAAGATTATTTTGCTTTATGCTGAGTACATTTTCATTACATTATTCCTAAGTAAATACATATTTCATCTGTAATTGCTTTTTCAACAGTGGAGCATTACAGGTCAAATCTACCTCACAGACTGTATGGAAATACTAGATTCTTTACTATTGTAACACATAATGTCTGGTTATAATAGCCTGAAATATATGCTTCAGTTCAACAAACTAATATTGCTTTGGTACTCCTCTTTGTGAGGAGTACCTAGAGGGACTAAAAAATCCAATAGGGCTGCTGCCTGCATAAACAGCATTTGAATTCAAAAGCAGCTTTAGAAGATAATATGAAAATTATTCATTGAAAAGGAAAGCTGTAATGAGTAAAGTGCTGTTCTTATCCAAATGATACTGACACCAAACACCTTGAAAAAAATGTATTTAATGAATAATCACAGACTAATTTTCACATGGGGGAAAAAAACTAGTCTACTGACTAATTAGTAAGAGGAAGAAGAATCATCCTTCCTTAAGGAATAGAGACTTTTGTGATCTACACATAGCCCAGGGTATGATGCAGGTCCCAAGAGATACAGGCCTTTGAGACTTAACATGTGCTATTATTCAGAGTCAAACAAGACCAGAAACAGTGGGAGGAAGTGCTTTTGGAAAGCAGGATCAGAAGTTATGGTGCTACGTGTGACTGTTCATCACTGGACACCAGTAAACTTCTTTCAAATTGATGAAATTAAAATCACAGTGTGTGCAAGGTTTTTTCTTATGATCAGTAAATATCCCAAGATAGCACATACATCAATAGCAAAAGTACTTAGCATTTATATGTATTTTAAATAAAAAGTAAATTGCTAAAAAATTCTGACAGATAATAGCATTTTCTTTTCATTTTTATGGGCTCCTCACTATTCTTGACTATCTACTAAGAGTTTTTGTAAAAGGAAGAAAGCCCTTAAAGCAGTGCACAATATTCATCATCTAAATGGGCAGTCATAAGGAAAATATGTAGACTAATATTAATGTGATC
Source organism: Acropternis orthonyx (assembly GCA_035583155.1). Lineage (NCBI taxonomy): Eukaryota > Metazoa > Chordata > Aves > Passeriformes > Rhinocryptidae > Acropternis > Acropternis orthonyx. The sequence continues at coordinate 75,405,351 of JAWWEU010000081.1, read as the reverse complement.
TATGCTACAGAGTTTTATGTGTGACCTTGACAATTAATAAAAATGGATTTGTCTGAAGAAAGCATATTACACTTCCAATGAACATTTTGCTATACAGAAGATAAATTATTTTATTAGAGATATGTAATTTTATTATTTTTCTACTACAATACTTGACTCCTGTTTTGCATGTAGACTGACTACATCTAAATGACGTTTATTGTCCTCTGTATTAATTCTTCTAATGTTCAATGAATTACAAAACACGTTAATTAAAATTGCCTAATGTTACTGAACAGACAACATAACATGTTTACCACGTTGTCAGAAAAATAACTGAATTGCAGCATCTGTTTCACTGAAAGTAATCATTTTTTTCAACAGGGACAAAATATGCAGGAAAAACAAAATGATGAATGTAGCACGTTTGTGATAAAGAAGTGTAATTACTTTACTTAGCAAAACATTACAAGAAGAAGATTTACATTTTCCTTCTGAATTAGATGTCCAAATGAAGTTATATTTTACTCTAAGCACTTCATTAATTTTGGTAATTATTTCCTTTATTAAATTCCTTCAATAGTCTTATTTGATTCTCAATGTACAGTAGTGTTTGCTAGTTAAACATCACAGCAGTTATAAATCTTAAAGGCCAACTATGAAATAGAAAAAATTAAGGCTCTTGAGTGCATTATGCTTGTCATAGACCATAAAGCTCAACATTATCTTATGTGAGTTATGCTCAGCTAAACATACCCACACTCTGTATTACTTTCACAGCTTTGAACAACAAGCCTGGTCCAAATAATTAAAAAAGCACCACATAAATGAAGAGCCCTTAGTTTCATCCCCTAGCACAGTGGACATTTGTAGATCAAATGTGCCTATTCTCTCAAATAATATTAATGAGGAAGTATCAAAAGGAGAAAAGCATGTATTTTATCTTTATTTTTCTGGTGTTAACTTGCAACATTTAAAACTCTGAAAAGATATACTTTCCTTTATTTGCTATGAATTTAATTAAAAGGAATTAAATAATATTTTCATGTTGCTGCTGGGATGAAGGTAAATGCTCATCTGTTTTTTCCCATATGGAGAAAATATGGTGACTTTAATCATTCATAGCAGGTGAGATCCCATTGATTGCTTCCTTCCTGCCCTGAGGAAAAAAAAAAAGAAACTATGCATTTAATTACTTCATAAATGTTTATGGTTGGTTTTCACCTCAGTATGCTGTAATAGCGTAGATGCTTCTGATATCAATAGCTTTAAAGGTGTTTTATTTTTAAACCCACACATTTTTAAAGCTGATGTCAGGCTTCTCTGGACTGCTTTCCCATACATTTAACCTTGCAATATCCACAATTTTAATCTTTAAGTTCAAAGGAACAGTGTCTGACAGTAACCTTAGTTTTTAAATACAATCAGGGGCCTTTCAGATAAAAGTAAAAGAACAGTAACTTCTCATCTCTGTGCCCCCTATTTTTTCTGTTGAGGAAGAGAGGTACACACACATTTGTGCACATTTTGGAAAGGAAACTTGTTTTCTGCTCAGCATAACAAAATTTGTGAGCGTATTCAGTCTCATACCAGCATCAAGCCTTTGATAACTCTATCCTCTACTTGATTCATAGACAAGGTTGAAGCCATGTTTAAAAACCCAAAATAACATCAAAACCCCCTACCACACAATCCTCCAGATATTGGAGCATTAGCTCTGCTGTGCTGAAAGCTACTTCTCCTTACCACCTGAAATTTAAAGCTTTCACTGTGTGAATATTATTTTTAAGACATATTTTAAAAGACATTTTAGGAAATGGAAACAACATGGATAGCCACCAGTTATTTCATTCTGCAAATAGCCTACAATCATGCCACCAGTGGTCTATTTCATGTATCCTAATATTTATTTTATATTTATTTAAATTATTTTAGTTCTTGAATATACTAATTAGTGCTCATTTGAACATAAATATACTCATTTTCCACTTCCTATAGAATTTTTTCTCCAGATTTCACTGGATACTCAAACTCTACATTTGCCAGATATTAATTTTTCCTTTCTCTACAGCTCAGCTCCTACAAAAAAACTACAAATTGTCAATGCAAAACTCAACTGCACAATAACAATTGAAAAGACTAATCTAAAACCAACTAAATGTTAAAACAAAAATGCTTTTAGTAGGTTATTCTTGGCATGTTTCTTTTAGCAAATAAGTAAAACCTAATTCTTAATAAGCCACAGAAGCTGGTGGGTTTTTGGGGTTTTTTTTGTTGGGCCTTTCTTTCTTTTTTTTTTTTTTTTTTTTTTTTTTGTAAGACAATTTATGCATACACCCAATTCCAAAGGTGATTAAAAATGGTATTAATGCCACACATTTAATGTATGTTTTTATACCATGCAAGGCACTAAAATGTTATGGCAGTGCATAAAAACCCAAAACTTGAAAGTTCAGACATTACTTTTCTCTGCCCTCTTCACACCCTGTTGGGGGTATTTTAACAGAAGAAGCTTGAAAACAGTAATGAAATAACAGTCATTTTGTCTTCAAATTATTATTATTACTGTAGAAAATCCCTGAGATGATCAAATGAAGAAAGGGTTTACATATATGTATGTAGCTCTGTATCATACAAACAAGAATATTAAACGATCCGGAATCAGTAATGAAACTGTATTTGTTAATAGCATAACCAGTAATATGACGTTTTCTACCCATCCAATTCAGAGATTCCTCCAATAAATTATTATCAATGAACACATGAATAGTTAGCACATCACTGTGCAGTTCTTCAGATCCTTGAACATGTTTATGGGCCCTGACTGCAGTTTGTCCTTCTGCCAGAATTGTACCTGGTATGCAAGTTATTAAAGAGGAGGAGGCTGCACTCAGTAGCTGGTGAACACTTGTCTCTTGCTTAAAATCCTGTATCACTGCCATGCCTCCATCATGACTTCAGAAGAGGGTGTGCTTCATGTCATCATGATAAGTAGGTGGGTACACTTGAGAGAGGAGAGGACATACTTCAGAACCACATATGAGCTTATAGCTGCACACTTCACAACTCTGTCATCTGCTTTCATGATGGATCAGAGTATCCCTATGGGATCATCAAAACCCCAATACCCAAATACCCCCAAAATACCGGGCAGTGGGAGGATTTAGGAGAATTTATTTCCAAAAGTTGAGAACACAACATTTCAGTACAGACTGCACTGAAAGATACACCCTCTCTTCTCCTCAGAGTTTTTATATTTCCCAGCCTCCCCACTGCAGGGCCTTCAGACATGTCTGTGAGAACTTACCTTCTCTCACATGCAGGAGTCAGCTTGTCTGGAATGAAGGAGGAGAAAACATCTAAAACTGTCTCTGGCAAAGGCTCCTCTTTCTAAGCAGGAAAGTTTCCTTAAGCAAATTAAATCCTCATCTCTTTGTAAGAGACCCTCTTCCAGAAGGGTCTTCTGCACTTACTCCAAGGATCTGAAGAAACCAGCCTTTTAAAGAGCAAATAAATTAAGAATCTTATGAGGTTAAACAGTATTATTTCAATGTAGAAAAGATATCTGAATTAATCCAAAGAAATTGTACATAGAATGACTGTACACCTCATCTCTGCTTTCAGATCTTCATTCAATTATTTTTTTTAGTTTTCTTTAACATTTTCAGAATAATTTTTGAGAGAACATTTCAGAATACTACTAAACTCTTCATGCATAATCCCCTCACTTCAAAAGAAAAAAAAAAAAAGACAAAAAACCCCAAAAAACAAACCACCAAACAAACAAACAAAAAAACCCCACACCAAAAAACCTTTTGTAAATTTTTCACCACAGCTAATTGTTTTACTCCATACAACGTAAAATGTCATAATTTTCTCAATCCAACAGTCAATGTATTGGAAATTACTATACTGTGGACAATGATGAGGATCATAATAACACTTTTGATAATCTATAATCTGACTGGACTCATTACTTGGAAGAAAAGGGTCAAAGAAATATTTTTTTAAAAAAATTAGCGAACTATTTGTAACACCAAAAAGACTATTGCAACAGAGTTTTGGTTCTACTCTAAGTAAGGCAGTTGCAATATAGAAGACAATAACTGACTCAGAAAAGATGTCATTGTTTTTCTTTTGTAGGTGACCACTTAGTGCTCTGGGAATTCAGGAGGGCACAAGCAAAAAAAGTTCTACTAAATTATTTGATAATTTCCAAAGACTAAAGGGCATGCACCAAAGCTTAGTATTGTCCGTGAAGCCAAATATATCAGAATCCTGCAGTAACTATTCTTGTAAAACAAGGATTCTTGGAGAAAACTAGCCATTAAAAAAAAAAATAAAAAAAAAAATAAAAAATATGCTTACTGATCTGTGGGATTTCATGAAATACAGAGGGTTTAGCAATATTGGTAGAGGAAGAAATTCAGCTTGCCCATTGCATCAAGACTTGTTGTATGTTAGGCTAACAAAGATATGTTAGAATAAACAACAGCAAGACTCTGAATTTAAAACAAAACGATTTCTTAAACTCAGCTTCCTGACACCAGTCATATTCAAATCATAAACACTTTGCATTTCTCTAGTGGCTGTCTGCAGTTGTGTTTCTCATGAAAGTGTGGCAAAAAATACATGGCAATGATAGCCAAAACCTTTGTAATCTGATTTGACACTGATTGTGACAATACTTAGTTTCATTCACACTCTGAAAACCAAAAAATATAGAATTTATGTTCTGCAGAAACCAAAACAAAATAACCTGACTGTTGCCTCTGTTACCAGAAAAAGAAATTATGAATGTAATACAGCCTCCTGAAAAGCTGCATTCCCTAATACCAGAAAAGTTGCAATTCAATGGTAGTTTTCCATACAAATATATTTTCTAACACCATTTAAAAAAAACCCCTCTAATTAACATAACACATGCTCCTCACTTCAATATTTATCTTCCTCATGCCCTCAAACAACTGTGAATTGCTCATTTCTTTATATAAAGATTGCATATATCAAAAAGTTGTAAAAGAAAAAATTTACAAAGAATGTAATTCCCATCACGTAAGCCATGCTGATTACTCATTTAGGCTTATCAGAATATTTTACTACGCATAAATACTGTTTAAAATTACTTTGATTAGTTGTATTTTGTTACTCTGTTGTCCATTAAAATGAAACCTCAATATAAGTGGTAAGACACTGAGAATAATCAAATATACATATATTTGCTATCATATTATGAATAAAATAGACCAGTTATCAATGTAGTTACATGGTAACCTGCTATTTAAAATTAACATGAGAAGCTCTGCAGTTTATAAATAATCTTCATTGGTAAAAGACCCAGGAGGAAAACCATGAAATATCTGACAGTCTTTTATATCTTCTTAAACTTTTAGAAGAAGAGAAGATATTTTACTTTTTATTTATTTTATACAGTGAATCAAGAGAGCTCTGAAGTAATATGAAAAAATATTTCTAGTTAATATGCTTATCCAGTAGCTGAAAATAACTATTACTTTATGTGTTTAATAGTTTACTTTGATTCTTCTAATTTGTCTTGCTTAAACCCATTTTTTCAAGTGGGTTGTTAAGCAGCTATATGGTCTGTCCAAGCAGTAGTAAGTTGGCTGACTTGATCATTGGACCATATTAAAAAGAAGTCAACATTTTCAAATACAACCGAATAATCACACATCATCCCAACTTAAAAAAAAAAATAATATGTATAGATATGTGTGTGTGTGTATGTATGATAGCCAAGTATGTAATAGCAGTAAATACCTGATGCAGGGAGAATAAAGAAGATGGAACCAGACTTCTCAGTGGTGCCAAGAGGCAACGAGCAACAGCACACGAGATATTAAAAACCTGATGGGACAGACTCCTGAACAACCTGCCGCAGCTGAATCTACTTTAAGAAAGGAAGGTGAACTAGGGGATTGTCAGAGGTTGCTTCCAACCTCTCCAACTCTATTCGACTTAGGGTAGTTAGTTGAAACAACTTATAGTTTGTTTATTGGCAGTGGTAACAGTTTGCTGATTCCTTAGGCATTGAAGACAAATGCATAAAGAAAGCATAACAAAACATCCTTAAGGGGTGGAAACAAAACAGAAGAAAATATTGTGGAAGGTACCTTAAGGAAATTCAGTATAGCGGGTTATTTTAAAATAAAAAGAGCATTAATTTAAAAAAAAACACCCAAAACTTTCTGGATGACAGAAAAAAAAAGCAGTGATACATTTGTTTGCTATTGAAATTTAAAAAAAAATGATATATTTGTCAAACACTATTACTAACAATTTCATAAAATGCCCCCAAAAACTAAACAATTTTTTTATGCATACAACATCATCAACATTTTAGCAATCTACAAGGTTTGTATGTGTGACAAATTATTAGTTTGGACAAGTAGAATTTACGTAACCAAGACTAAAGCAGAGTTTGAGACCCAGAATTACTAATCTACATAATTCTGGAACCAGTAGGAAAGTGGTTTATATTACTGTATCAATAGTCTTGATGAAAATCCTTCTGATTCATATTAAAGGATATTAAACTATCAGCAGTGAAACCTGGGTTTATTGCAATGTTATCTGTTAATATTTCCTTAAATATGAAAAATCGCTGAAATTGCTGCTGAAGGCTGGTAGTTCCTGACTTCCAATATAATGAATGCCACAGGGACATGGATGTACATTTTCACAATCAGTCTTTAATTTTTCTGGGAAACAAAAGAATGAGGAGTGCTGCCCTATTAGGAATAGCAGGAAAATTTAACTCTATGCTCCTCATGTCTAAGAGCAATGCCTCTCCAGGCTCATCAGGAGAGCTGCCCTTTTCATTAAGAAAACTGCATGAATTTTTTTAGAACTGCCAGTGGAGTGCAAGACTCTTAAAGGGAACCTGACTACTCCCCTCTATCTTTTGGACTAGCAAGATCTCTACTTTTATAGTTCTTAACTGCCCCTAATGCAGAAGACACTATGCAGCAGAAAGAAAAAACCCTGAATAACAAAAACATATGAAGTAAACAGCAACAATGAAAACTTACTTGAAAGGATTTGAGTTCTTAAAAGTCGTTGCTGTATCACAAAAATCTACTGCTAAGGAAGACCAGCATGCACAGTGTTATGGAGATCTCAAGAACACAGTCTCTCCATCATCCATATTTCTTTTCACAGATATACAGGAGCCAATTGGGCACTTGGCAATTTTGTCTCAGAAGTCTCAGGAAGTAAAATTATTACAGCAGGTTCAGACAGTAAAGCCCATGGACAAGTGGAACAAGAATTAGGGCACTTACTGTCACCTGGCTATTCACATGTTGACGTTTTAGAGAAGCAGAGCTCCTGGGAAGAGCACAGTTTCTCTGAGCTGTTAAGTGCCAGATGCTGTTGAGCTAGTCTCTTTCTCCACCTCCTTCCATCAGTACCAAAATAAAGGATCAGCACTCAGGAATGGCAGTCCTGTCATTCAGCTGTACAGTGGCAGTAGTGCTAGTCAGGAAGTGGGTAGAAAAAACAGTTGAGAGGGGTGAACATCCCCTTTTTGTAGCAGCCTGTATTTATCTTGGCTTAAATTGCAACTAAACTTAGAAACTAACTGAAGGCAATTTATTTTTAGGCAGTTAAAAGGTATTAAAAATTCTGTTATATCTAGGATGTCATTACTGATTCTTCTTTACAGTTATTTTTACACTTGCCTGGTAAATGTCACCATAGGAAACCTTAAGAGTTGTGTAGAATTTTGTCAAAGAGTGATAATGGAACAGAATTAAAACAAATTTTACACTGGCAGTCTTCACTGATCCTCATTGATTAATGGGAAACATGCATTTCAGAATGATTCAAAGTGATTTTAGAAGTAACCTTTGCAGGGCATAAACGATTAATTTACAGTTTCCCAGCAGATACATTGGTTTGATATAACTATCATGATTTATAACAAAAAAAAAATATTTTTTGCAAATAACTTGCTACTATTTTTGCTATTTTTTTAATTGCAGTCATAATTTGATTCAGTATTCAATACTGAACAATACAAGCTTTCAGAAACTACTGGACAAATCACAAGCTTTAATTTAAAATACCAGATTTTAAACAAAGGTCCCTTTTTTCTCTTGAACCGTGTTTTGTTTTTTATTTAACTACTATTAGTTCATACTTTCAGGCAGCTAGAAACTGAGACCTTTTATCTTAAATACAAGTGAGATGAGCCTAGGATCTGAAATTTTGAAAATGTTTTATGAGTGACTCATGCTTACTCTTGAATGTTTAATGAAATGTCAGATCTGCAGTACTAAGATGTGTATTTACTTTGCAATGAACAGCAGAAATATCCAAACAAGAAAAAACTGTCTTATATTTTTAGGTACCACTTTGAGATGATAGAAGCCAAACCAAACATACACATGTAACTCTGCAGAATCAAAGCAAATACTTTAAAATTAATTATATAAGAACATGACCATCTCTATAGCAATTATTACCAAGTTCACTGACATTCTGCAGATGGCACAGAACAGGGCAAAAAATAATTTTCCTCCCCATAGAAACCAAGAACCAGTAAAACTTCTTCACCGTTATATATTTAATTCATGTTCTTGAGACAATCAAGAAATTCTATGGAAGTTAAGTTGCTGATAATCATGTTTCTGAATAACAAATATTATTGTATGATTAATTACTGTATTATTCAATCTCAAATGCAACACAGTAAATTTCGTGAAGCTGTATATAGCACACTTGTAAAAGTCAAATATTTTCCTGTAGGACTGGTGCACTTTCCTAAGATGTTGAAGTTTGGTTGAGGTTTTTTGTTTGTTTTTTTTTTCTTTTGTTTGTTTGTTTGTTTTCCTAGTGCAACTTACAGTGCAATGTGAAGGGAAAAATGCCAATTGAACACCAATGATGTAGCAAAGAAATGCTATCACATATTACAAAATTAGTGATCAACAACAGAAAAGTAATTATATGTTGCATGGTACATAACCAGAATCACTAAGCACAGTCTGTTTCACCAGCCTTCCCTGGCTGGAACAAAGAATAGCCATTTGGGATAACAAATGTTTGGGGTTTTTTTATTATCTTAACTGTTTTACATGTATGCAGAACAAATTTTAAAGTATTTGACATTACATTGTTCAAACCTCTGTTAGTATAGTTTTCAAAATGAAAAATATGTGGGGGAGTGGGGGAAGTGTTTTTTAATTCACTTGTGATTTGCCATATGCTATTGACAGCTATTGTGCACCATTTTAGTAGTGAATTTGGGAATGCAAGGTCTGTTCAGGATGTATTTTATCTTTAAAAAACCACTTAGCACTTGTTCTTTAATAACATATTCTTCTACGATATTGAAAATATGAACTGTATCACTAAATTCTACAAATTAATAAACAAGACAGAAAAGAAGATGCACAGCCCAGTGAGAAAGTCTGCTGATGCTACATTAGTCACATAATTAGGACAACTACTGACTGCAGAGAAGTTTGGAAAGACTACAAAACCCCCATGATTATGAGTAAAACATCACCCAAAAGTGAATGAGGATAAATATAAAATGCAAGTAGGAGAAATCAATCCAGCTTCACAAATAAAATAGTGGATCTTGAGTTACTTGTTAAAAATTTAGACCAAGTTCATAAGTTCTTCACAGAAAAATTCCAGGAAAAGTCAGCTTTCTTTTTAAAAGTAATCCACAATGCTAATCAAATATTAAGATACATGAGGATGATTTACAGAAGAATAAAAAGGAAAAAAGTGGAAAAAAGAAAAAAAAACAGCTAGAACAGTATGTTTCCTGGAATCATGGGAATTGTGGATTTTGTAAAACCACAGTTTTCAGTTCTGGTCCCCTATCTTAAAAAGAATCGTAGAATGTAGTAGAACAAGACAGAAAAACAAAAAGTATTCTCAAAGTTATATGAAACTTTACACAGAAAGAACAATCCTATAGAGAAAAGTCAAATGAGTTAAGACAGATATATCATACTATGTAGTAAATACAAGGCATGTAGAGGATAGATAATGACTCATTATTCACATCTTCCAAGAATGAGTGATTATGAAATGAGACTTGTAGGAACCAGACTTCAAACAAATATAAGTAGATGCTACGTGCAATTGGCCTCAAAAGAACAGTTAAAAAAAATTTGCTATGGATACGTAAAATTTACATGTATTCAACAGAGAAAATGGACAGATAAAAGAAGAGAGATCCACTGATGGTAACAAAGTACACAGATACCATGTCTGGTATCTGAGAACAACTAAAGGCCTAGAAAATATTAGAAGACGTTTCATATATGCTTACCCTATTTATACATTTCTTCCTTAAACATTTGTTTATGAACACCTTGGGGCACAGGATATTGAGCTCTTTGAATTTTGTAGTGTTGACAGAAATGAAAAGTACAAGAATTTTTTTTTTTTTCATGCTAAAGTAGTAGCATCTGATGAACTCTAAACATACTTAAAATTATTACCGTCTTTGACTATATGCCAAAGGTCAAGTTTTGGAAAAAAGATATTCTGCTTTGAGTACATCTTTCCCTCTTTCATTCTGTTCTCTTCAGTAATTATTAATAACTCCCTTAAAGCTTTTGAGTAGAATACATGAGATACAAAAAAATACAAGATAATATTGAGAAATTTCAGGAAAGAGTGTGTCTACTGTAAAACATAAAATTACTTTGTTCTTAAATTGCATTGTTTCAAGCATTTTCACTTGTTGGCTCTGCAAAAAAGTCTCAGATAGCAAGGAACATGAAGCCTTGCAAAGTTTTAACTTACTGAATGTGGAAAATGACTGATTTCTCAGCCTCCTTTTATTTTATGTTATTAAGTCCCTGGATTTTCTGTTCTTAAGCCAATATACTGTAGGAATACATTGATGAAATCAATATATTTCCACAGAACAATTTATCTTTGTAGTATTAGCTATTCATCATCATAAGTAGGCAAGAAATTTTGTACCTGATCTTTTTCAAGCTATTACCTGGTATGGTTGGATAAATATTTTTACAACACATAATGAAATTACTGTAAGAGAATACAGACTAACACGATCAATTGAAAGTAAATACTGAAAATAAATATTTGCCTATTCTCATTTTCTTCTCACCTCTTTGCAGAGTACATTGGTCCACATGTGAAAGACCTTTATTCTGTTAAAAACAACACTCATATACATAGCTAATGTTTCTTAGTCTTTGCTAAGTAAGATAAGAGTTCTTGTGGTTCTCCACTCATTCTAGGCCTTTTGTGTTAAAGCACAGACTTCCATCATTTACATCTGAATCTACTTACTTTGGAAGAATAAGGCTTGATATCTTTAAACAAGTCATTAATAATAATATTTAAAAGGTAACAAATCCAAATGAAAACAAAATAATCCCCAGTAAAATCAATAGTTTCTCAATAGTTTCCAGAGGAAAGTGGATTAGATGAAAAGTTGTTTTCCACTGGAATCATAGATATTTTAACAGATGACACCTAGCCTAAAAATTCAGTTCACACTTTCGTCATGTTGTCACAGTTTCATTAACAAAAGTCAAATACTTCATAATCACAATTTTAAATTCAAGGTGCTAGTCTGTGTTATTCCTATGGAATACCAATACTATATATTACATATACTGTGTAGTTTACAGTTTTAACATGAAAGTGACTTGACTCATTCAAGGAACAATCACTGAAGAAAGAATATTTGAGAAAAAGTTAATATCAAGCACTCAGCACTCTTCATTTTTTACATTTTTCAACAAATAACATTCTGCCACTTTCAGCAACTCTACACACACCACAAAGGCCTTGAAAACATATGGTATCCTTTATGAGAAAAATGACAAACACTATCATAGACAATGGTAACATAATATTTAAAAGTCCACTGGGCCTGAAACAAAACATACTAGACCTCTTTGTTTTTGTTTCCTTTAAAAAAAACCACAAAAAACAACCAAACAACAACAAAAACCAAAACCAGCTCAACAGAAGCACATATGCCTTAATAATCAAGGTAAATTTAAATGTGTCAATATCGACAAAGGAGATTTTAATTTAATTAATATATTTAATTATACATGAGAATCTAACCAGTGTAATTCAAGTGTACGCCTCCATGAGTTATTCTATCACGTTCTCTTCTATCAACCACAAACTCTCCCCCCTTAACATTTCCCAAACAGGACTGGTGACCATGCATCACATAACTGAAAAACAAACAGGACTAAGTCTTTTCACAAGAATGGTTGATGGGTCATGGTTTGGAAACTGCAGCTAAAACTCCCTCATTTTTGAGTTGACCTCTTTTATATGACATATGTTACATATTAGGGAAGAAAATTGACTTGACTTTAATTCTAAGGAAATGAAATTTTAAGTACCTAAGATGACAGGCATTGTGGCCTGGGCTTTGAAATTCTACCATATGGAAAGAAAAAGTGTTACTCTGATCTATGCATAACATATGACAAAAGATGGAAATTAATATATTAATTGAGGTTTATATAATAAATTTGGTGAATTTATTTTATATTTTCCTCTGTTTTCTGTTAGTCGCACACTAAATGGCAAAATTGTCATTGACAATAAATCACACATTCTGAAAACAAAGCATATAACAATTGGTAAACCTACAAATTTTCTCATTCTAAAACTATTAAGTGAAGTTAGAATTTGTGTACCAAGTTCATATTTTCTACTGACATAGAAGATTTTTGTGCATTTGAAATGTACAAAAGGAGTAATTTTTCTTTGCATGAATGATGCCTTGGAAAGAACAGTTCCATTGTGAGAACCCATTCCTACTTTGTCCTATTTATCCGTTCTACTTAAAATTCTGGTTTAGGGCAGAGTAGAATTGTTTTGAGAATGACTGTCAAACAAAAACATAAGAGAATATTGACGTATAATTAGAATATTAATATTCCAATTAGAACATAGAATTAATACCTCTGTTACTGAGGCAGAAGCACTGATATATCTAGAAATACTATTTCACTGTTATCAGGGAAAAATCGTTTATTTGCACTGGTTTGCAAATCATATCAATTTTTTTCCATTTGCAGTGCCCTACAGAAGTTGTTCCCCAGAAAGAGCCACATTTTCAGTGTAGTAGTGGCTGTCCCATTCTGTTACTCTCACCAAGCCATATGCAGGTGGTCCATTTGATGCATCTCCAGCAATCATTTCTGTCTCTCAGGCAAAGGATACAGCATTACCCTGTGACTGAGATGGTTGTACTTAGCAGGACTCCTTCCCCTGCTGGAATACATGCACACACACACACACACACACAGAGTCTCCCCACCTGTCTCAGCACAGCAGTAAGAAGGTTACTAGGAGCATGCAATGCAAGTTTCTTGATAACGTTTTACCTGCTCTTCATATCTTTTATCCAATGAGTCAGTGCATGGGAACCAGAAGCAAGAAGAATGGAAATCAAAAATCTGAATCACACGGATCAGGATCATTAAGAAAAATCTTTCTAGAGCCCATTATTCATCCATATTTTGTCCACTGTGTGTCAATGCATTATATAACAAGAGCCATTTTCTGATAGCTATTGGAACAAAATTTCTTTATTCAGGTTTCCATTAGCAGAATGTGATGATTGAAAAATATTTGTTTGACTCTTCCTCTGCCTTGATGGATACATTGAAACATTATCATTAAAGATTTTCATTTTAGCCTTTTCCAAATAGGCATTTTCTGAACTATACTCCTTAAAATCTTTTTCATACATTAGACCAGTAAAATACTTACTACTTTTTTTTACCCCAAATAAAACCATATACTTGAAGTGTTGGTGAAAAAATAATGTGTACAGTTTTTTACAGAGAAACTAGAATGAATTATACTAATCAGATGAAATGAAATGAATCTTAAATTTAGAAATACTTTTGCATTTGTAATATTTAAAGTTATTACATGCAAAGCAAGTCTCCTTTTCTAGTCTCCTTTTCTTTGCTAGTATTGCATTGAATTGGATGAAAGCATTTTATTTCTGCTCCCCTCTTTTTTTCTTGCATCCTTCTTTCCAAGAAAGTCTAAAACATAACAAAGGATGGTCACACAGAGGTTTAAATAATTGAGAAATCACAGAAAATTATAAGAGATATTAGTATATATATTTGTATAAGACAACATTGATTTTCATGTTTCACATTTTAGTGATAAGCATAAATTTTACTTTGAAACCAACAGCCATTTATGTACAAAATTTACTCGTCACAGAGAAATATTTTGCTGGTTTTCATAGGCAAATATATTTTTGCTAGATAAAGATATTTAGTCTGAAAATCTAAGTAGAAATTCAAGACTTTTTACTGTAAATTAATTATTAATCTTATTTTAAAATAGAGTAAAATATGGATCCTTGCAAGATACAGTTCATGCAAGAGGGATGAACAAAAACTAATTTATCTAATTCTTTAATCTACTCAAAATCATCTTCAATACATAACTTTTTCTTCTTCTAAGACTTTGGACACACTATAACAACTGTTCTAAACTAATTCAGACACCCAAGGTTTTAATTATTGTTGAATATTGTATAGCAAAGTAGTTCAGAAGCAAAGAGAGGTTATTTCATAAATTAATAAACCTTAATTTTCTACAGATTTGTGTTCCACATCTCCACAGTCACCACCCCTTCCCAGATCAGATCCTGCATCCCCCGCACCTGGTTTTCTGTCTCCCTTCAGTCTCTCTCCACTGATCATGGCTCCCCTCAGGAGGCAAGCAATGAAAATGGTGGGGCAAGGCAACTGCTCTGTGTCAGCTAATCAGCTGGCTGATTAAATCGGTGACAGCCCAATCTGGCATCAAGCTGATAAAAAATGATGTTACAGTCTTGCTGCACACCTTAGCTCATCTGGTTTCATGAAAGAACTTCTGTAAAACACTTACCAACATAAGAATCTCCTGACTGCGGGCACCTAAATAGTCTAAAGGGCTTCACTATATTTGTCCATCACATTGGGTTTTTGAGTTCATTCTGAAAAGTACAAGAGTGGGGAAGAACTGTCTGAAAATCAGTATTATTGCAATTCTGAAAGTATTTTTAGAAAATTCAGATAAAATGAGACTCGACTATACAGAACAAAACAAAAATTACAAAAAACATTTATGGAACCAGAATGATAAATTTTGTACCAGTAATTTTTGTTCAGTGCATTCATGAAAAAAAAAACCAAACTTATTGAGAGATAAATACATGTGGACAGCCATCTGAAATATTAACATATCAATTTTAGTGACTCATATACATGCAGACTGTATGAATTAGGATTATAAAGAACCACTGAAAATAGTTTATACTGTGGGGGTTGAGGGAGCCCTGTGCAAGAAGCAATCGAGGAGGTAAATGTGTTGGAAACTTCTCTTTGCTCAAGAAACCTGTTGTGGTTAACATAACGTAAGTTGATGAAATGTGTGAGAACAACCACTTTGTCTCCCTCAGAAGGTGTTTCTCAGCTAAGCTAGGTAAAAAGCATTCCTTTGCCCATGAGTGGAGGAAAGGAAGAGGAGAAGGGAAAGGGTACAGCTCATAAAAGCAGTGCTGCGCAGCTTGGAAAGGCCCTTGATATATATAGTCCCAAAGACCTGCAGCTTGGATTATTTTGCCTCTCAGCTGTGAGTTCTGGCAGTTGTGTAGTGTTCCTGAAATAAACTTCCTTCTTGCTTAAAAGTCCATGGCTTAGCTCGCTAATTACGTGCATGAATGTTGAAGCTTGCAATACATACAGTAATTTATCTATGTTTGCAGAGTAAATGACTGAATAATTTCAAGTAACAGGATTCACTCATGTTAATGGACACTAAATCAGATACCAATTATGATACTTTAAATGTCAACATCATCAACCTTGTTAATTCTTTCATTGTTAAAGGAAGGGTAAATGAAAGTGTGTATCATATTTAAAAGAATAACACAAGCTAGTCTTGCAGACTGCTCCTTAGGGACAGCTTATATAATAGATGATAGGGCTGAAGAAGGAGGGACAACGTTTTAATCACCTTAATGCTCAATTTTCAAAAAATTATAAAATATTACTCCTGGATTGAAAGTTAGAATAAATTGGTGTCCAAATTTTTCTACTCTCTGATTAGAAATCTTACTAATTGATCTGTCTATTAAGGGGACAAGCAGATTCATTCAAGAAAAATCCTGTTTGTCCCAAAGAGAACAAAGTGCCTCCCACAAGCAAAGATCAGGTTCATGACCACCTGAAGGACCAGAACATACATAAATCTATGTAACTTGACCAAAAACATCTCAGAGTTCTGAGGGAATTGGCTGATGTAGTTGCCAAGCCACTCTCCATGACATCTGAAAAGCTGTGACAGCCAGGTAAAGTCCCAGGTGACTGCAAGAAGGGAAACTTTGTACCCCTCTTGAAAAGGGGTAGAAAGGAGAACCCTGGGAACTACCAACCTGTTAGCCTCACGTCTGTGTCAGGGAAGATTTTGGAATGTATCATCTTAGAAGTTACGCTAAGGCACATGGAGGACAGAGAGGTGATTTGAAACAGCCAGCATGGCTTCACCAAGGACCTGACCCACCTTGTAGCCTTCTTTGATGGGGTGACCACATCAGTGGACAAGGGAAGGGCTACAGATTTTATCTGGACTTCTCTAAAGCCTTTGACATGGTCCCCCAACAACATCCTTCTCTCTAACTTGGAGACAGATGGGTTTGATGAGTGGACTGTTTGGTGGGTAAAGAATCCAGAGGGTGAGGGTCAATGGCTCAGAGTCCCAACTGACATCAGTGACAAGTGTTGTCCCTCAAGGGTCTGTTTTGGGACCAGTGCTACTTACCATCTTCATTAGTGACACAGATGAAGGGATCGAGTGCACCCTCAGCAAATTTGTGCGTGACACTAAGATGAGTGGTGCAGTTGAAACACTTGCTGTTGACATCCCTGAAGGACAGGATTGCATCCAGAGGAACCTGGACTAACTCGAGAAGTGGGCACGTGGTAATTGCATGTGGTTTGATACGACTAAGTGCAAGGTGCTGCACATGGGTGAGAATAACCCTTAGTATAAATACAGGCTGGGGGGTGAACAGATCAAGAGCAGCCCTGCCCAGAAGGACTTGGTGATGAAGCTGGATGAGAGCCTGGACACAGGCTGGCAACGTGCACTTGCAGCTAGTTGTATCCTGGGCTGCATCAAAAACAGCATGGCCAGCAGATTGAGGGAAGTGATTCTGCCCCTCTACTCTGCTCTGGTTAGACTGCATTAGAGTTCTGCATCCATCTCAGGGTCCCCAGCACAGGAAGGACATTGACCTGTTGGAGCAAGTCTAGAGAAGGGACAGCAAGTTGATTAGAAGGATGGTGCATATCTCCTGTGAGGAAAGGTTAAGAGAACTGGGATTGCTCAACCTTGAAAAGAGAAGGTTTGGGGGTTACCTATTTGTGACCTTCCAGTACCTGAAGGGAGCCTACAAGAAAGATGGAGAGGGACTTTTGACAAGGACATGTAGTGACAGGGTAAGGGAAAATGGTTTCAAATGGAAGGAGGGTAGGTTTAGATCAGATGTTAGGAAAAAATTCTTTACTATGAGGGTGGTGAGGCACTGGAACAGGTTGCCCAGATAAGTTGTGGATGTCCTGACCCTGCAAGTATCCTCTGCAACATGAGTGCAGAAAGCAGAGCTGCCTATTCTTTTGAATCTAGAACAGCAGATGTAGGTAAGACACAATGGTGGCATAGTAAAAACAGAAAATGCTTGAAAGACTACAGAGGATAGAATGTAATGAACCCTAACCTCTCCACAAACAGTATGGACATTGAAGAGTGAGGCTTCCAATCAATCTCAAGATTCAAGTCTGAAACCCCTAAATCTCAGGTAAAGCTCTTCTCTGGATGCTTATCTGGGAAAAAAAGAATGTGATGCTCTGGATTATCAGCAGGAAGAGATAAGCTAGAAAGGTAATGTTGCAATGCTAGCCCTAATAAAGTCCTCAACAAATTTCCAAGACAGTGGCACTTTAAGTACTTTAGGTACAATTAAAAGTTATTTGAAAGTTTTTGAAAATAACTGATCCTGGCAAGAGATGCCTTTTCTTCTGTGAAGAATAAAGAAGGAGAATACAAAGTTTTTACAAGGGAGAGACAAGACTAATCACTGTTATTAATTTCCAGGAAAAAAGTGTTTTGAAGTACAATGTTGCTCATGCTTACCCAATACATATCTAACACCCCTATACTCTGAGCCCACTCATTATCACTCGGCTTCCCAATAGGAAGAAAAGAAAGTAACTAACCTCTCAGGAAGCTCAAATCCACTATTATTAAACATAGGTTTAAAAACAAATAAACAAAACCCCCACACCACCCAGGCAACCACAAATACTCTGCCACAATGCAGTTTTGTTCATTTATTGTTAAGTAGGGGATTCATTTTGAGATCAGATTTATTATAGTCACAGATATAAAAGTTCTGCAAAAATAAACTAGTAAGTAAATATGTTTATCTATTATTGCAAGCTGTTTGACTCTATGTCATTGTGCAGAACTTTTTGTCCATGAACAACCTTTAGTGTCAAGAAGAATCAATAGTCTATCTACCTATCTGTCTGTCTGTACATTTATCTATCTATCTCAGGAAAAAATTATTTCATGCATGAATTCCAGAATTACTAGGTAGAAATATTGTTATCTAAAATATATTGTGTAAAATTCTCACTCTGAGTAGATCCAGAAAATATCTTGGAGTCTCACTAAATCACAATTAACTTACTTTCCAGAAAAAAATAATGAAACAAAAAACCTACACCACCCCCAAAATACCAAAACAAACAAACAAACTAATAAAAAACGAAACATAAAAATGAAAAAAAACCCAACCAACCAAACCAAATCAAAACAAAAAACTCAAAAAAACCCCCAAACAAAAACCAACCAAACAAGCAAAAAACAGCGGGTAGGTCAGATGAAATGTCAATTCTATAAATTTCAAAAGAAGCAAGCATGGCAGTTGAACTGCCAGTAGTATATAGATCAATAAACAGAAATACAGAAATATAATCCTACTAGATTCCTCTAAGTCTTAGAGGGAATTTTACATCTATATCTAGTTTAAGTTATCAGGAAAATTATGTATAAATATGCACAGGACATGTATTTGTGAGTTTGCTATTCGTAATGCTCACGTCTCTATATAGCCCTACACTTCATAACATGTCCAAATAATAAAACAAACCTGAATGCACAGAAAAAGAGATAACATCTGTTCATTCATTCCTACCTGTGTGTCATAATGGAGAACCTGAGTATCAAGGTGATGTCAAATCAAGGTGGAAAGGACTTGGATTAACAACCATACAAAAAACCAAAACAAAACCCAACAACAACAACAAAAAAACCAACAACAAACCAAAACACCAAAAAAACCCAAACCAGACACAAAAAACCCAAAAACCTAATGGATTTATTCACAATACTTAAGCTAATGGTGCATCACACTTTAAGAATCCTGCCTTCTTCCTCATCTAGTGATAATAACTAGTAGGAGGCTTTCAAAACCGTAGCTAGCACTGCATGCACTTTGTTTGTTAAAAGGCTTTTATTTCCCATAATTGTTGAGGTGTCATTCAATTGTTACAAAATGCACAATTAGTCAAGAGCTATTTAGTCAAAACATTCAAAAGTACAAATCACAAAATGGGTTTCTGCACATTTTATCTGAAAAATCACTATTCTCAGCTGCTATCCAATCAGCATCACACTGAAGATGACCCATAAAATTTACAAATGAAGCAGCCACTGTAGCAGAAACTTTTGAGGGAATGTGGTCTTATTTTGTAGGAATACAGAGTAATTAATCTTATAAATCCAGAGATTTAAATTAAACAAAGCAGTCTTTGACTTAATTGAGTATTACTTTGCTGTCACAGAAATAGCCCAGCTATCAAGAAAAACAAAATGGAGAGAATCAACAGAAGAAAAGGAAGGGTAAAAAAATCTTAATGCTATTTTCCTTTTACTGAGAATAATATAATTCCAAGGCAACAAACTGTTCTACTTAATAAAAAAAAACAAACCTTCCACTTGCATCTTTGTTTTTTAGACTGTTCTCATGACTGAAACATGGGATCATGAGAACTTAACTATATGAACACAGGAACCCATGTGAATAGCGAGAGCATAGTAGTGTTTCTTGGAGAATGATACACTCAACTGAAATACCTATGCCAAACATGATTCTTCATTGAGGAAAGAACAAAAAAACCAAAAAAACCAAAAAAAAAAAAAAAAAAACAAAAAAAAAATTAAGGGTGGGTAAAAACCTAAAACACCAAAAACCAAGAAAACAAATGTTAGATGGCTGATCTTTACCTCAAACTATTTACCATCTTTAAAAAAAGAATTAGCTGACCTACATTTAGTTAAAGTAATGCCACAGTTAACATTCTTATTAATTAAAAAAAAAAAAAAAAAGCAGCATGATCCAAGAATATTTACTTCAGTGATTTTGGGAATGGTTACTTAATGTCTTGCTTGTTTTGCAACCAAAATGCTTACAAAATGGAAATGAATATAAAAAAAAAAAAAAAAAAAAAAAAAAAAAAAAAAAAAAAAAAAAAAAAAGATGTGTCCTTACAAAAAGTAAAATGCTCATTTGAACAGAAACTGAACAATTTTTTTTATTCCCTTTGGAAAGAGATGAGTGAAAATAAGACTGACAGATAAAGTAGCAAAAATTGTTTATAGAGGACATATAAGAAATTTCTGTTCTCAATGTTTTCTAACTCAAGGAAGAAAAGACGCTGAGGTTCAACTAAAAAAAAATACTTAATGGGTGGTTTGGGTTTTTTCACTTTTGCATATGTATGCATTATATCTTTTGCCTTAATTACAACACAAAAGTGTTCATACACAAGAGTGTTCTGCATTTTCATGTCCTAAAAAGTTATATTCTGTGCTGTAATTGCCATGTATGTACTTAAATATTTTCCAGAAAATCTAAGTAGTCTATAACAATTAAAAAAAAAATAAGGAAAGAATATTTCTGTTATATCACTGAAATTCCAAATATACTCTATTTAAAGTTGTGACTGACTTCAAATGCTGAGTATTCACCATTTATATGTAACACCTGTTCTAATTTATAGATTTTACTTAGCTGGATGAAACACTTAATCGTGATTACAATCAACAGAAAGGTAACTCTGAATTCTTATCTTTTTATCATACAGTTTCCTAGCTCTCATTGGATCATTCTATATACAGATAACATAAAGGTAGTGTGTCCAGTGGCATCAAAATAAGCCAAGATTAAAAAAAAAAAAAAAAAAATTTTTGGAAAAAAGAAACATTTTGCATGGAGCTAATCAGCAAAAGCTGTATATGTAATCAAGTCCTTAAAATTTGATTATCTAGCCTACTGGAATTTATTCAATTACAGTCTAATGCCTTAATAATTTATGTAATTTTTATTCAATTTACATTGTTTCTTCTAAGTTTGGTAGGGTACAGTCCTAACTTTATCTTTGCATAGTCAACTGGTTTTACCAGTTTTTATGCCAGTATTCAGACCTATCTTGAAAATTTTCAAGTGGTAGATAGCTTGCTCCTTCCTGTATCAACATCCACTTATGGAAGTTACTAATTTTAGCTACACATTATAAATATAATAAGGTTAAGGAATCATCAAAATCTTCAGCCTCCAAGTAAATTTAATTCTAGTGGTATGTTCTTAATGCAATTGGTTGGCTGAGTGAAACTCCAACAAGGCAGGAAGCACCAGACACTACTTTTGTAATCACCCAGTGTAGAACTTACAGCCTAATGTAGGTTAAGTGCCTCATTTGTTATAGTTTAGTTAAATACAAGTCTGTCTGTGAAATCATGTTTTGTGGTACACATTACAACTATTGACTGTGGAGCCTTTCAACTTAATCAGGAATTATTTGATCTTCCAGCTCTTCTTAGCACCAGGTTCAAAATTCAAGAATCTTTTCAATCAAGATGAGAATGGAAGGAATCTAGGCCATCACAATACTTCTGCAGAACCTCATTACTTCAGATACAGCATCAGTTCTCAGTCTCTCTGGCAAAGTGGCAGGGAATTACATGTTCTTCAGTGCCTTTCATACTTCCACAGATGACACCTTATTCTGATGCTGCAGGACGCACTTGAACCACTCATCCTTTGCTAACCAATTTATGCAGATACGTGCTTTTCTCTCTATGTCTCCTCTGTTATGGCTGACTGGATGCCACACTACATCCTATTGCGGAATGTGATGCATAGATAACCTGAGGTAAGTCAAAGTAAAAAAGTGGAAGTTTCTGTAGTTTCTTGTAACCCAAACTGCCTGTCATATATAGAGATATGTTGTCTCTGGTATCCTGATGCACCCCCATAACCAGGAGTTAAGGTCCCACTCACATCTGCAAGATATTATTTCTGTGCCTGCAGAAATAACAGTGAATAAAATTTCCCTTAGTAAAATCTACTTTGCATTACAACTTAAGAGAGGGAGAGCTAGTAAAAACAAAGCTGCTGAAGATGTGTGGTTTGCAAACAAGCAGGTTGCTGAAAAAGGGCAGTCTCTGCTAAAATGATTATTTACTATTTAGAATGCAGAAAACAAAAGAATATATGAGTAAAAAATTCTTTGAGGAAAGATTTTGCTGCTAGACAATTCAAACTCTGTCACCTTATGTAATTTTTTACTTCTACTAATATGTAGCCAAACAGTTATTGCTAATATAGCTTACTTAGATAAAGTTCTTGACAGTGCAAGGCAGTTCTACTAGGGACTGAAAAAGCATAATCAGGAAATTTCTTGTGTAGAGATGGTAACAACATAAACATTTTCCACCAAGAAACAGAAGTAATCCTGTTCTAGTATTGTGGAGGCACCGAATGCTGAGGTTGGAAGGAACCTCTGAAAGTTATCTGAGCCAACTCCTGGCTCAATCTGACTCACCTAGAGCAGCTTGCTTAGCACCATGTTCAGTCATCTTTAGATTCTTTCCAAGGATTGAGAGTCTACAACCTCTCTGGTCAAACCACACCAGTACTTGCTCCCCTCACAGTAAAGAATATTTTCCCTATGTTCTGAGAGAATCTGCAGTGAACAAAAAAGTAATGATATGGTAACGCATTTGCTTAGATTGACTGGAATTACTTGGTAAAAAAAAAAAAAAAAAAAAAGACACACTGGATTTTAAGTAATTTGCAAATTACAAAGCATTAAGGAATTTTCCTCAGGAGATCCAAGCATGATGGCCAGAAGAGATGGTAATCTATAGTATTCACTAAAGCTTCCTTTATATGTATTCAACAGTAATGAAATCTAATTAATTATATATAACCCAAGGTTTGCTTAGCATTTAAATGAAACAGAATTAATCTTTTCTTCAGTAAAATTTATTTCTGTTAAAATACCCAAATCAAGCTCAGACTACCACAGCATATCCAGACTTTGAATTGTAAGATTCCATACCTGAAATAGCTTGTAAGGTGAGCAAGTGAGCAACTGGGTATCAGGCATTTCTGACATGACTAACAGAGCCATGGAGAACGTAGCACACACTGTCCCATGATGGATCTTCCCTTCACTTTCACATTTGTTATATAGCCACAGTGTCTATTTAAGTTTCATTCTAGCTTAAATTAAATGCTAAAAATAATGCCTGCTTATGAAAGGTATCTCCTTAAATGCCTAAACTTTATACATGCAACAGTACATGGCTTTCTTTCTGATCAGAAACAGTATAAGTGACTTTTTCTTTTTTTTTCCTAGTTCTAGACATAACTGATAAGATTGCTTTCACATTTTAAAAAATTGCAGGTGTGTAGATTAGGCTCCTGGGATATTATCTAAGTTTATCACTCACATTTGAAAAGGGAAAAAAAGTATTGGTCTGCTACTGCAGCTGTTACAGTCAGGGCATATTTCTTTGACACAAAACAAAGTAGTGCAAAAAAATGAATTGTACCTCACCTGTGCTCAGCAAAACCGTAAGATGGAGAATAGTGAAGGTGAGATAAAATGTAGTTACCTTGTGAACAGTGATAGCTGACAGGTTTTGCAGATTTAAATATTTAATTCACTGAGAGCAGTAAGAGTTCACCCATTAACTGCACCAAAGAAGGCTTCACTAACACTCATAATGTGAATAAACACTTTGAAATTTGTGTTACCTGCTAAAGAGTCAATATATCTCCAAGAGAAATGCCACCCAGTAAAATATTCACCCTGGTAAAATGCCATCAGCCTGTGCTTAATATCTGCATGCCTGTATTTCACAGGATAATTTACATATTTCAAGGACACCCATTCCATAGCCAATAACCCTGATTAGGTGAAATCAAGTTATTTGAAACTGTGTTAGGAAAGAAATCCCAGCCTATTAATTACATCAAAAATGACCTTGGTAATACAGATATATTCACTATCCTCTGTGACATTCAGATAAAGTTGACTGCACTGTATATCAAACACCGTGATACTCTGAAGTGCAGTCATAAATCTGTGCCTGTTTATATATTTACCAGCTCATATGCTAGAAAAGCCAAGTGTTTATTACTTCCAACACTGCTATGCATAAACAGACTCTGATGAGAATGCATTTATAGTGGACTGCATGTAGTCAGTGAGAAGTCACAAAGGAGAATCATAGAATCATAGAATCAATTGGGTTGGAAAAGACCTCAGAGATCATTGAGTCCAACCCTTCATCCAACTCCCGTCTGTTTACTAGATCATGGCA
>JAWWEU010000081.1:75344273-75374953 GCA_035583155.1 Acropternis orthonyx | reverse complement strand
CCCGCCCCCCCCTTGATGCGTAATTTTTTCTGAAGTTTTCACCATATTTCCAAGGTGAATATGGCAGATTACCTAATTTGCATCTTCTCCAAACTAAATATTTTATTATAATAATTTCTAATCACAGAGAAGTCAACAAAAGAAAACTGAAAAAATTAGTAGATGGAAACTGCAATCTCTTGAACTAAACTCTCAACATCTTCAATGGAAAGAAGAATTACTCTGTCATCTCTACACCTGCTTTCATCTGCTCTCTGGGGCTCTTCCTGCTGTGAACACCCTAAAGGCTATTTCTTCTCTGAGAACACAGATCTCTTTTTAAGCTGCCATCTTACACACTTAACATTCTGTGCACTTGAGTGCTCTTATCACTTGCTTTTTGCTGCAGCTATAAATAATGTTAAGAAAATATCAGTGTCTAGATGCCCTATTCACATATATGCAATAGTATCAGCAGGTTTTACAAAACATTTATCAACATAACATTGGGAGTTTTCACTCTGCTTTCATTTGGAAAAGCAAGTGCTACTAACAAATGTTTTCCTCTAGACAAAGTGGTGTTCAATTATTCAAATTACTTTAGGCTATAATAGTTGTACTAAGCATTGTTCATGTTATTAATG
Source organism: Acropternis orthonyx (assembly GCA_035583155.1). Taxonomy (NCBI): domain Eukaryota; kingdom Metazoa; phylum Chordata; class Aves; order Passeriformes; family Rhinocryptidae; genus Acropternis; species Acropternis orthonyx. The sequence goes on along the minus strand of JAWWEU010000081.1, from coordinate 75,374,330 downwards.
TTGAATGCTGTTAACATCTTAAACAGTGATATTTTAATTCACTGCTTAGACAAAGATTTGTGAGTAAATATAATAAAGTAGAGAAGAAGTGGTGACTAGTTCATTAGATCCAGTCAAAAGTATACATAGCTTGCTAAAGTGATAAATTCTTATTTGAAGCAAAATAATTCTGTACAGTTGAGGCCACATATTGTATAATTTAATCAGGTTCTATGAATTAACATGTCAAAAAAAACCAATCCTTGGCCCTTTTAAAACAAACATTTTCTGTAGGGGAGAGGAGGATGGAATCAGTTCACAATGTACACATGCTGCAAGCAGAGAAGGAAAGAAATTTGAAAATTAAGTCAGAAGTCCTTGGTACTGTATCCTGCCTAAAATGGAATTTCCATGTGCCTGAAATCACATCCTTCTACCTCTCAAGATACCATACACTATTCTGCAAAATTCAAACAATAAACATGTTTTTAGTATTGAAGTTCAATTAATGAAGTGCAAATAATGTATTCCTTAAGGTAGTCTAAATTATTTATGTTTTAGATTTTACCATATTTGCTCAGATGGTAGTCCCTTATGCCTAGTGACCTGGCTTTTGAAGTCCAGCAGTCTCTGCTGAGTCTCTTTAACAGATCCCCAAAAACCAGTCTGTGATTTGAGTGGGGTTTTCAAAAAATACCTTCCACAGATTACCTTAATTTATGCAATAATCTCCTGGCAGGAACCAAGCTTTTTATGATTATATTATTATTTGACTATTTTGCAAAGAATACATGATTTAAAGAAGCAATGGGATTTCCACTTTCCCAAAGGATTACATTCTTACCAGCATAAAGAAGAGTGAAGATGGATAATAGTGAATATATATGGAAGTAGCTGATACTGTTTCATCTTCCCAAAAGGAACAAATGAACATCATATTTTCAGGTTTTTATTCTCCAGACTTCAATCCATCAAATAGATGTTTACAGCCTTAAACATCTAATCTTTTGAATAACAATAATAAATGTATTTAAGTAAATATTTAAAAATTACAACAGCACAAGTTGAAAAAACACAGCTGTTTAACAAAATTAAGTTGTAAAGAACTATTTCTTTCTATTAAATGTGTGCTAACAGTGAAAATATATAGAGAGTCACTTTCCATTGTTTTTCTTGTACTTAAGGCCACCTATTGATTATTTCACTTGACCAGGATTCTAAGTAGATTTAATATCTGTATTTATTTCAAGTGATACTTCCTATGCAGCTGGTAAGAAATATGAGTCAAGATCAAGTGTCTAGAACCGATTATCCTGGAATCGTTTGCTGGTTTGATCAACAAACACAGTGGTATCATGCCATAAATGAAGCTAAGTCTGTCACATAAAAAAGCAACAGAGGAACAGACGTTAATGAAGAAAACCAACAGTGACATTCTTCAAGTTTATCTATGTGAGCATGGTCCTCTGCAGTAATCTAATGATACAGATAAACATGATAGAATCTGATTATAAAATAATTTTTCAACAGAAAAAAAAAATCTTGGAAAGCAATTAATTTCACTTTCAGCTATTAACTCTATGAGAATTTTGGAATAAACAACTATATTAATTTTATGTAACAATTCATCTGTTGTTCAGTGATAATACATTTACTTTTTGGTCTTATTTAAAATTTTCATTTAGAATTTTAAAAAGAAAACTCAAATATTGTTGTTAATCCCATATGGAAAAAAACAAACAAACAAAAAAAAAAACAAAAAAACAAAAAAAAAAAAAACACCAAAACACCAAACCAACCCACAATCCTTTATTTCATGGCAGACTCCTTATGTAGACTTTTTACGAAGAAAACTGTTATTATTTCTCAAAGTTAGGCTTCAGAAGATGACTAATAGTAGCATATCGTCCCAGTCACTGGCACAAAAGTTGCATATACATGAAGTTTTGGCCTGGGAAGTCTGCTCTCAGTAAACGTATTTAAGGCATGGACACGGTCTTCTGTATGCTTACACTCACAGCCATCTGCTATGTGGGAACCGTTCCCATTCACAGGTGGACTGGAAATTTTCCTCAGAGTATTCATGGCAAGCAACAGCAACAATAAGCCAAGGCTTTTGCCTTCCATCAGGATCACTTTTTTGCTGCTTGTAGACACTGACATAATCACCTCAGCACACTGAGAAATTATGTTTCAGAAAGCAATATATGAAAAGTAGAAAAATATGTAATGAAAACCAAAAGTCCTGCTACCAGTAAGTTTTGTTGCAGTGGCACTCTAGAGAATAAAAATAATCGCTGTCGGTGAGAAGAAATATAAATGAGAAAGTATCAATATGATAGAGCACTCTCTACAAATAAAATCCTATGGCAGAAAATAGCATTAGAAAATAAGCTTTATTCTAGAGATGAGAGACATCCTTCAGAGAACACATCAGAGTATCTGTGTTTCCATAAAGGAATTTGCCATTCTGAATTCCTTCATGTAAGTGTAATTAGACTGAGATCAACAAATGGATTCCCAAACATCTTAGAAACTTAGGGTCTCAAGCTGAGTAGATGAAAACTATGGAAACAAAATAACCAGGAATCTGCTTGTGCAGGTTTTGGTTACAATGTTCACAAACTAATAGGACTGAATTCACCACTGAAGTTACATGGAGAGAAGTTGCAGCTTCTGTGAGTACATGGTTAAAAAATGAAGTTTGTGGGGTGAGCAATGTACTTTTCTTTTTGTTATATAAAATTTCTACTTTCATCAAAGTGGATTGCTTGATTCTGTGAGAGTATGATGATGACAAATCTCCTGAACTGTTTCCACTGCTTCTGTCTTGACATCTTCCAGACAAAAATAGGCAATGAACTGAATCAGTGTAACCGTGATTAATTTGAAGGGGAAAAAATACAAAAGAGGTTAAACTACCTCTTGATAATGAAGCTGTACATAATTGAGGCAAACCTAAATCATAAGGGCATAGTGATGGATAGGAAAAAAAACACTAATAAACCTACTAAAATGGTTTTGGCAGAATTTGTTCTCCAAATCTGCTGACACACCATTTTCATTACCTAAAAATACAACTGCAGTTCAACGTTGTTCCTACTTCATTTTATATTGAAAATCCAAGCAACTTAATTCTCAGATCACTGAAGAAGAAAACATTACTACTGTTAATACTGTGACAGATAATTTAGATCAATTTCTGCTTCTGAAAGTCAAAACAGGGTCTCATCTGTGCTGAGATGGCCTGCATTTCCCAAAAGACTCTACACCACACTGCACCTTATGAAATCAACTACATCCATACAAATGGGAAACAAAAGGTTATCTTTCTGATTTAGTACAGCTTTACCATGGTTTGCTAAGGAATAAATGTCCAAACAAGAGTAAGGTAGTACAGATTCCAGTCTTTATAATTCACACTTCCGTTTTGACCAGTAGGAAAAATGAAAGCATGTAGAAGCATTTCATACAGAGCAAGGATACACAAGCAGAGTGGGCCGCTCACCTTACATTACTTACAGAACAGAACTAAAAGGACCACTGATTTTACATAGTAAACTTTTTAAAATAATAATAATAAATAATTATAAAAGAAACACAAAAAAGTCACATTCATTCATGACTATCTGCAGAAGCCTAGAAGATAAGGGGCTAATGTGAATGTCTCAAAAATGGATAGTTGGCTTGAAGACAACCAAGTATTGTTGGTAAAAACACACTGTGTGAATGGGCAAGAAAGAATGGGATATGGCTGAAGAAGGGGGCCATACAGAGGTAGGACAGCACTTTCCTGGGATAAAGATTCTTGTTTTAGCTCCTGGAGATAAGCACAACAAAGTACAGAGCAAGTGTAGGAATGAGGTTGAGAAGTGGACATGGACTGCCAATGAAAGACCAACATAGTAGAGGGGGAACAAGACCATTGAAGACAAGTGAAGGCCTCTGACCCATTTGCAGAAAGGTCTGAAGGTCTGGAAGAATGAATGGTGCATGATAACTAATTTCCATAGAAAGCCAGAAACAGCTCAGGGGAAGGGGTAGAGGGAATTTATTTATTAAAAGGCATCCCCACAAAGTCCAGATGGTGCGCCTCCAGGACCCTGGACACCCCATCGCCTGCACCAACACTAAAGTCAGGATTGGCTTCTTTCCCTTTCCCTTTCCCTTTCCCTTTCCCTTTCCCTTTCCCTTTCCCTTTCCCTTTCCCTTTCCCTTTCCCTTTCCCTTCCTCTGTCCCTTTCCCTTTCCCTTCCTTTGTCCCTCTCTTTTTTTTTACCATACCCCTTATTCAAGATCCATCATTCTGGGTTTATGCTATAAGAGACTAATTTATACCAATCTCCATGTTGTGTGTATAATTCACTAACAAAACTTTTTAAGTTTTTGTAGATCCTCTGATTTTGTTGTTCTTTTTTTTGACTGAGTACAGGCATCCACAAATATTGGGTTTTCCCTTTTCCTTCAGGGAAAGATGCCACACTATCTCAAGTTCTACTGCTCAGAATCGACATATTGCCATAGAGTATTTCTTAAAACATATTACTAAGAATACAGGAAGAAAAGCAATTTTAACATGTATTTGGGAGAAACTAAGTATAGAAGGCTAATGAAAATATATTAGGTTTGATATTAGGTCACAGCCTCAAAACTGAATGTTGATTTCAAAAGGCAATCTCTGCAGAGAAATAGTACTCTGAAGAAAAGCAGATATTCAATGAATTGTCCAAGAGGACTCTGGTGAGGAAATATTCCTCCACAAGCACTTGTACAGGCAGACTGTAGTGCATTTCTCTCTTGGTAAATTTCATCTTTTAAAAGCTATTTTGAGTGAGGTATACATCTGTAACTAAAAAGCATATCAATATAAAGATATAATTCTGGTACTTATGTCCATTTGTTCTCTGTCCCTCACTGTCTCATAACTGTCTTTTACTTTCCAAGAATGGGAGTGCTTATTCTAAATCAGAAAAGTAATTTCACCAATCATATGTTGTAATTACTGTCCACAGAGCAAAGTCAGATTACTTCTTCAAACCTGCATCCAGTATTTAAACATTGGATGGTGTCAATTTACTTTATGGAAGCATAGCATCTTTACTATATATATATATATATATATATATATGACTGAGGATTAATTAGTTTTCTTTCCTGATGTTTAGACAAGGCTAAGAACATATCACAGTGAGCTGAAACAATCTTGCAAGAATATTTTCAGCAATTATCTTAACCAGTTACAAATCAAGAGTCCATCAAGGGATACTTAATCGTTTTTAAATAATGATCTAATCATAATGACTTCACATAATTAATAATAAACAAAATCTGAAAATAGCCATCTCTCATTAATCTCTACTGTGTAATTCATGTATATCATCTAGTTATGTAAAAATGGCATGAAAAGCCTGAGAAAGTAACAGAATTTTACAATGATTTCTTATCCTAAGTACTCTTTTAGAAGCAATAAACATTGAAAAAAAAAATCCAAGATAATATGATGATGGTAATGGGACAGTCCTCATTCAGTGGTAGTCAGCTGCAGTTAGAGAAATCTGGCTGAGTTCCATTCTTCTAATTGGAGTCCTCCTGATGTTCCAAAAGATCCAGCAATGGATGAGCAGTTGCACCTTGTGTCAAGAAGGAAAACAGTGGCCCTTCTTTGCCTGAAATTCTGTTAATTTCTGCCTGGAACACAAAGACTGACAGGGCCAGAGAGAGCATGAAAGGGCAAAGACATAAAAAATATACTGAGGCAATAAACTGAATTCAATCTTCCTGTGATTTTTTAAAAAAATGTTTCTCATGTTGTTAAGCAAAAGTGAGACCAAAAGGGACAGATATTCCTTAAAAATTAAAAAAAAAAAAAATACAATAGCAAATTCTGTACCTTATTTATCTACTTTTCTCCTCTATCTTTTGAACTGCTGTAATTCCTCTTCTCTTGAATATGCATTCTAACAGGAACATTCAATTTTTAATCTCAGACAAAACCAAACCAAAACAAAACTCTCAACCCCCCCAGAAAACTCAGAAATCTGCTTGCTGCCCTCTAACTGAAAAGACAATATAGGTATCATCCCTTAATAAGCACACAGATTCCTGCCAGGACTTTTCTAACAATTGTTTGAAAATATAGAGTATTCATCACATTCCTGTGTAGGAACACACAGTTCTAGACAGATTCCTTTTTTTGTCTGTAAAGACAGAAGGACTGTTTTAAATAATCAAATGTTAACTTCTTGTGAAATGCATCATTCTCCCACTCCCAACACACAGTACAAATCAATATTAATTCTGTGTGTTTTTCCCAGCACATCCTCTGCACAGTGTTCAAACAGTTTTTAATGAATCCTGCACTCTATGCTTATATGCTATGGCTTTCTTTGTATATCCAGAAAGGGACACAGGAAAGAAAATTACAGCAGACCTAAATGTAAGGTGTGTTAGGATGAGATAAGTTACTTTCAGAAAAGTAATTTCAATTATTACTAACAATCTGAGCCAGTGTTGCTCTGCAGGCTTCAAAGAGTACTTGTAAGAGCAAAGACAATGTTTTACCCACTGTCAGCAACTGTAGTTATGCAGGAATTAGCTGATACGAACCACCACAGAGATGAAAATAGCATTTATACTGGGAGTGCAAAAGAAAATGAGATGCTCTGTTACCTAAATTAGTTGAATTAAATTTTCATTGGCCTCACTGAATATCAATCACCCAAAAAGTTTGTCATCACATTGAGACAAAATCTTCTCGAGTTCTCATAGCATGTGTACCTCCAATCCCTTTCCTTTTACATGTATTTAGAATTGTATAACCTGAATCAACATATTAGCTGGATATAGTTCTTCAAAGTTTAAATACATTTCTACTAGCTACTTTTCTTCATAAGTTAATTTTCTGAATATACTTAGTAAAATCAACTGATGAGTTTTAGATTGTACCTGGATCTTGCAGTGCATCATCAGAAAGAAACAAACCAGAAAGTCTCTTCCTGCATTCCTTTAAAGCTAACTGATTGTGCAGTCTGAGTAGGAGTTAATTGCCTTCTATCACTGTTACATATATCAGTCGATTAAGTCTTCACACACCACATTTTTGTGAAACTACTACATTTTTAGATACATATTTGTTTCTAGACATATGCCTCTTCACCCCATTTGTTTTCATATGCAAGGTGCTAGTCCCTAATCTAGTCCCCTATGACACTCCTGCTACACATTTAATTGAAAACTCTTGCTATGAGTTCTTCCACCCATTCACAACTCACCCATGCATTTTTTTAAAGGGCATCTTGTTTTTTAGAATGTTTACATTTCTTCAGGATGCAAGAGAACAGCTGCACCACACACCAGTTCATGCCAATGCATCTTAGAAAATCTCAGACTATCCTGAATCGATATCATAAAGCCAATATAGCTGTCCCCAGACCAACTCGTCCTCTCTGGACAGCAGAGGCCCTTCAAACAGAGGTGATATTTCTTAGAACCATAACAATTCTTCTGATGTTACTAGAAATCTACACCATAGAAACATATCTTCATTTCTTTTGTGGCCCGTTTGTCTTCAAACTAAAAGGAGTGAATGCTAGCTAACAGCTATTTTTCCTTAGAGCTCAGGAGCTTCAAGTTCTGTTGTAGTACAGCTGATGTTTATTTTCTCATATTTTAGTATGATCTTACACGAAAGTGTTCTTTTACTAAAATAGCAAATATTTGTGAGAGATGGATTAATTATTTATTTCTTAAAAGCACTATGACAGGTATTTACTGAGCATATACAGCCTATTATCAGTTCACTGAGTACCAGATCTGTAGAATTCAGTCCTAAAACTAGTAACTAATTTAAACTGAAATTTTAACACCAACTCATATAGAAATAGTTTTGTTCCTTTTGCAACTGGTAATTCAAGGTCCCAAATCCAAATTTTCTTACTTTCATCTAAGTAAAGAGAAAAGAAAATATGAACCAAGGATAAAACATGTATCAAGGAGATATTAAAAACCTATGTTAAGTGTTCAGGGACTCATATTACAGTAAATTATAGACAAAAAAAACTATTAAGACAGTATGAAAACTTACAATGATTACTTATCATATGCTTCATTACTTAATTAATCTACTGCTTGCCTAAACATACTTTCAGAATGCATAGCATGCCATAATAAAAGTGAGGAAGGTCTGTTTTGCTCAGTAACAAAGTATGTGAAAGGAAGTCAGCTAAATCTTATCGCAGCTAAGCTTGTCTCCTGCTGACATAAAAGGGAACTGCACAGCTAAAGCTCTTCAAAGGCTTTGAAGATGTACAGCATTGTAATATTAGTCAAAGAGATCATGAATTTGAGCGTGTCATCTGATGAGTCCCTTATAACTGAATGTCTTTATTCCACCTCTCTGTGTTACACTTTAACCTACTCAATGAGATCATGCCAGTGTCATGCCACTGAAGCAGCAACATCTTTAACTATGACTCACTGACATCAACACTCTTGCTTTTTTAGCACACCAGAATAAAACCTGGCTTTGTTCCCTATAACAGCTTTTTCACTTTTATGTTAATATGATAAAAGAAAACACAGAAGCAACCCAAAATTATTCAGTAGTTAAAAGCGTGGAAAAAACTTCATGACATTCAATGACATTGAAAAAGCACCTGTAGCATTCCCATCCTTAAAATATGCTTCTATAACTTGGTCATACATAGCTGACACAATGCACACTGCAGTTACTTAGATGTAGCATGAACCAAAATGATGAGATGTAGTACAAAAAAATTAATATTAATCATTAATAAATTAATGTTAACTTTCTCAGCCTATGAGGAGGGTGTATGACAAAATATATTCCCTTCTTGTGTATGTTCGAAGATAGGGCACATGTAAGCATTTTGTGTAAACTTTTGAGTGACACAGATGTGCACTTTAATGTAATAGTTTCTGCACTTGTAAATTTTGTTTAACTTATAAAGGTATCCATTTAAACTTCATTTAGAGTCTTAGAGGTATATAAAATCCCAAACATTCCTAATTAATCCAGAGCAAGAACGGCTGTACAAATTTGCTCAACAGCTCGTCTGATTAAAAGCTTGACTTTTATTTCTTTGATTTCTAATACTCGATTTGTGTTTCATTTTTCCACAAGTTTAAGCCTAATTTTGCTTCCCAACTGTACGGTAGATATTGTCTTCTTCTGTGAGAGCTGACTGAATTAAACACTTGACTTTCACCATTCTCCCTAACAATTCAATCAGTTCAATCAACATCTATATTTTTTAGGCTTAAATTCATAAAACAGCATTAAAAAGAGGACATAATGGTTACTCTGATATTTTATAAGTTAAACAGTAGCGAATGACATGATCAATTTGACCTATCAAATTCTTGAATAAATAATCTTGGTACTTGTTCCCTACAGAGCAATTCATCTTTATTTTTGATATTGCCAAGTGATGAAATAAGATTATGTTGTTGGACTGGCTAATTAGAAATTATTTCCATAACTAAAATTGTATTTTTTATTTCATCAAATAACAAATAAAGAAATAAGCATTGCTAGTTTTCATGGACTATGACTGTTTAAGAACAGAAGAATATTTTGTAAACAGATCCAAACGTTTTAGAGACCAGTTCAAATATTGCCACTCAGACTGAAGCAACCTCTTTATCTGACAATTAAAATAACATTTATGTATTCAGTGAGGAAAAGAAAAAAAAAACAGAATTACTATATTTTGATGGAAAGAGACCTAAACAGTGCATCAATTCTCTAATCTCCACCAGCATGATTTTTAAAAGGTTAAGTCTGTTATCTGAGTAGAATCTCTAAGTACCATTTAAATGTAACACCTAACTTCCCCTCATTTTGCAGTTTTACAGTTTGAGTATTTTCTATAATTTCCCTACTTCAAATGTTTTCTCATCAATGCAATTTTCATCTTTAGGATTAGGAAAAAAGTAAAAGAATAAGAATGAAAAAGATTATTATGCCAGACAGCAGGTATAAAAAGACCACAAGAGAATCTGTTTTAAATGCATGGCTTACTAAAAGAAAATTAAAATTATATGAAGTATTTGAAATAGTAAGAAAAATGAGGCAATGTTAAAATTAAACAGGGGTATGATATTAGTAGAATCCAGCTGTGCACCATTTAACCATTTCTTAATTTAACTACTTGACACCGTTCTTGAGCACCTCTACTAGGTTAATGGAGTAACATATTTAGAGGAACTGCTCAATTCTTATTCCTACTTATACTTTATAATTTGGGAGTAATACAGGTCACTGAATGGCATTCTGTGAGATGCTGAAAGGGAATATTGACAAAATGCCTTTTTTTTTCCTTTTTCTTTTTTAGTCTTTTTTTTTTTTTTTTCTCTTTCCCCCTAAAATACTTATAGACAGACTTAAATGTGTTATAGACTTTAAGGGAACACCAGACTTTAGAGAAAGGCATTTTTTTATAAAAGAAAGTCAAACTAATGCTGAAGTAATCTTTAAAAAAATAAATATTTACCTAAAACAACACAAACACTTCATTGGAGATGAATTATGAAAACTATAAAAAAACATGAGAAGCTACTTACTTGATGACTAACCAAGAGCTTAGAAATGTTTTCTGTCAGTCTTGCAAGCCTTCACTGAAGATACCAGAAGCCTGACAATTCAGCAGCTTTCACTGAAACAGAACAACAAAATTTTGAGCATGATCAGAAAATAATGATTTCTGTGGCATGATATTTATATAAACAGACAACAGCGTGGACATTGGATTGTCCCTTGCACCAGGACATGTAGATATTAAGATGTTTGTTTATCCTGGTAAATCTGTAGAGTGAGTACTACAGCAATGTACAGATTTTTATTTTTAAGCAGCTGTTCAAAATTGAAAATCTAATTGAAATAAGTAAATGCACAGCAATAGTATTTTCAAGGTTTGTAAGTAGCTTGGGAGTAATATGTGAATTTGCTTCTTGTCAAATTTAGGGAAATGAACTAATTTCAGAACTGTGTGATTAAAATCACATGAATTACTGTCATAGAGAAACAAGGAAGCATTGATTCTGACACTGTTCAGACACCACAAAAATAATAAAATAATAAAAATAAACTAGTCCAAATTTTGCACAAATTTAGAACTGAATCTGTTTTAAAGACTACTTCTCTCCATTTGTATACATTACTTACCAACTCTTCTCAAATATGCACTATATTGGCATAATCTCATTAAAAACTGACTTTTCTTTGCTATTATCACCTAGCTAATCTCATAGTGTATGATAATAATAAAAATTAATAAACCAATGAACAAAAAGTTCAAAATATAATAAATCACCACAATATTATTTTTGCATTGTTCCTGTAAGCACCCTGTCAGAAAATCCAGTGACTTGCCTGTAGATTCTTAATCAATGCGAAATCATAAACAGAGTCTAGATATACCGTGTAAAAACTGAAATAAACTTATCCTTTTAATATTTTCTTTTTTTTTTTACTTCATCAGCTTTAATGTCTATAGATCTATGACAATGAAAGAGTATGCCTTAAATGGAAGATGAATTAGTTTTAAAAAAAGCATACGAGGTAGAGCATTGCTCAGTGTACTGTCAATTCTACCAGTAAAATATTTGAACTTCATTTGCATAGAAGCTTTGTTAGCTTTCTTAAAATGCACTGCTTGCTTTCAAATACTCATGAATCATTCATAATAAGAAATAAGAACACCACAGATAAGCCTAGACCTCTGTTCCACATGCAGGTGATTTTTTGTGGGTTTGTTTTTTGTTTGGTTTTTTTTGTTTGTTTTTTTTTGTTTGTTTTTTTTTTTTTTTTTTTTGCCACACAACAATATATCATCTTTCAAGTCAAGAAACCTTGCTATTGAAAAGCAAGTCCTCAAATATACCTCAAAGTCCTTCAGCAAATGTTTGGGTCAAAGTATCTGCAGAAGTTGCAGAAATGGCTCCACAATTATATAATTTTTAATGCCCTTCATTTGCCTCCTTGTAATACAACTGCTAAGTATGAGATCTCTAGTCACCCCAGAGAAACTACAAACAGTAACAGCTAGAAAGCCAGCAGTACCTATGTTGCACAATGTAACAGTTACAAGCCCCAGAACTAGGCTGCTGATTCTTGGTTACATCTGGGACATGAGACATAGACCTGTAACTCTTCCATACAACAGAAATAGTATCAGTTTTGCTGAGTTTACCATTTAAAAATATTATAAGATTTACAGTCCTATGTGTTCTTTTTCCACATTCTCTTCTCAAAATTAGGAAATTTCTTCATTGCTAAATTGTCTGGTTTCATATTTCCTGACTTTTTTCTGGTTCACTTCCACTGATCTCCCCTTCAATAATTCCCCTGCAACTGTAGAGCAAGAGAGTAGGTTTGCTTTTAATATCCCACTGGGGTAATTTGTCTCTAGCAATTTCTTACAGAAACTGTTATAGATAGCTTTATGAATTATAGTTTTGTTAGGAATGACAACTGTGTTGTTCTTTGTATGCATGATTCTGATGTGTTTCCTCCTAGTATTATGGTTCTGTTTATACACTGAAATATGCTGTTGCTGTTGTTGTTATTGTTATTATTATTATTACCATATTAATCCTCAATTGCTGTTGTCACAATTAATTCATTTCAGAGCTTGTTTCCTCTAAGCGACAGGATTCACAATGATATACTAAAAAATGGCTAGGTCATACTGCTTGTAGCAAATTCCAGTGACACATTTCAGACCATAAAGTTTATTTACCCTTTATGAGTTTCATCTCTAACCACATGGCTCTGTAATGCAGTCTGCCATTGCCATTAGACAAATAACAGGCCATTACTTCTCCACAGAGACTGTGCAGTCTCCATCCCTAAAATGTTTCAAGACCCAAGTCTTGAAAGACAAAGCACTCAGCCATCTGCTGTCAACCAAATAATTTGAGGAAGAAGGCTGGACTACATGACCTCCAAATTCCATTGATATTAATACAAATAAATGTACATATTTACCAGAACACATATAGTCTCTTTGTTCTTATTTCCTCATTAGGGATAATTATAAAGCCGTAAATATATTCTTTTTACTTGTTTTATGAAATATTATGGCTGAATTCTTGACTCCATGAAACTGGATGGGAAAACTGCCAGTGACTTTCAAGTGGAGAGTTTTTATCCTGCTCATAATAGACAAAGTCTAGTGAATACCAACCACAAGTGAAGTCAGGACTCTAGAGTTTTGATCACGTAAGTTCTTGTGAATGCTGTGATTTTAAGAAAATGCCTCCATATGCATGAAAGCATGTAAAGGCATGCCTATGCTGACCTATGCTGACCTATGCTGCGTATATGAAGTAAAGTCTTTGACTGTATTTCCCACAGCATTCTCCTTCAAAAGGAGTCTGAGAGGAGTGGCCTGTAACTCAGAGAGTTGCAGCCCTTCAGAAGGACCTCATCAGGCTGGAGAGATGGACAAAGAAGAAATATCTGAAATTCAACAAAGGCAAATGCAGGGTCCTGCACCTGGGGAAAAATAACCCCATGCACCAGGACAGGCTGAGGGCTAACCTGCTGGAAAGTAGCTCTATGGAGAAGGACCTGGGGGTCCTGGTGGTCCATAAGCTGTCCATGAGCCAACAGTGTGCCCTGGTGGCCAAGAAAGCCAGTGGTATCCTGGGGTGCTTTAGGAAAAGCATTGCCAGCATGTCAAGGAAGGTAGTCCTGCCCCTCTACACAGCCCTGGCAAGGTCACATCTGGATTGCTCTGTTCAGTTCTGGGCTCCTCCTCTCTCTAGCAGAGAGCTACAAAGATGATTAAGGGGCTGGAATATCTCTCTTATGAGTAAAGGCTGAGGCAGCTGGTACTGTTCAGAAGAAATGACTGAACGGCGACCTCAACTATATCTATAGGTATCTGAAGGGCAGGTTTCAAGACAGTGGCGCTAAGCAGTAGGATGAGGCAATGGGCACAAACTGATGCACAGGAAGATTTACCTGAATGAGGAAGGACTTCTTTACTGTGTAGGTGACTGCACACTGAAGCAGATTGCCCAGAGAGGCTGTGGAGTCTCCCTCACTGGAGAGCACAGAATATTCTGAGTTGGAAGGGATCCACAAGGATTGTCCAGTGCAACTCTTAAGTGAATGGCCCATACAGGGATCAAACCCACAACCTTGGTGTTAATAGTAGCGTGCTCTAACCAACTGGACTAATCTCAGGGTCAAGAACTGTCTGGATGCAATCCTGTGCAATATGCTCTGGGATGACCCTGCTTGAGCTGGGAGGTTGGAATAGACAATCCACAGTGATACCTTCTAACCCTACCCATTCTGTTATTCTGTGATTCTGTGGTTCTGTGAAACTGGCTGCTCGTGGCTTGGACAGGTACACTCTTCACTGGGTAGAAAGCTGGCTGGATGGCCAGGCACAGAAAGATGTGGTGAACAGTTACATCAATCTGGTGGCTGGTCTCAAGTGGTGTGCACCAGGCCTCTATACTGGGGCTGGCTCTGTTTAATACTTTTATCAATGATCGAGATGAGGGGATCAAATGCACCTTCAGTTAGTTTACAGATGCCACCACATGCTGAAAGATAGGAAGACTGCAGAGGAATCTGGATAGGCTGGATCTATGGCTTGAGATCAACTGTATGAGGTTAAACAAGGTGAAGTGCTGGGTCCTGCATGTCGGTCACAAGAAGTCCACACTATGCTACAGATTTGGGGATGAGTGTCTGGAAAGCTGCCTGACAGAAAAGGCCCAGGGGATTCTGCTCAACTGCCAGCTGAACATGAGCCAGGAGTGTGCCCAGGTGGTCAATAAGACCAAAGATGGCCTGACTTATATAAGAAATAGTGTGACCAGCAGGACTATGACATTGATTATCCCCTGTACTCAGCACTGGTGAGGCTGTACCTCAAATTCTGTGTTCAGTTTTGGGCCCTTCACCGTAAGAATGCGATTGAGGTGCTGGAACGTGCAGGAAAGGGCAACAGAGCTGGTGAAGGGTCTGGAGCGCAAGTCTTATGAGGAGTAGCTGAGGGAACTGGAGTTGTTTAACTTGGAGAAAAGGAGGCTGAAGGAAGACCTTATTGCTCTCTACAATCATCTGAAATGAGGGTGCAATGAGGTGGAGGCCAGTTTCGTCTCCCAGGTAAAAAGGTACAGGACCAAAGGAAATGGCCTCAAGTTGAATCGGGGGAGGTTTACATAAGGAAAATTTATTCACTGAAAAGTTGGTCAGGCAATGGAATAGGCTGCTCAGAGAAACAGTGGTATCACCATCCCTGGAAGTGTTCAAAAGATGTGTGGATGTGGCTTACTGACATGGTTTAATGGTGAACATAGTGGTGCTAGGTTAATGATTCAGATCAGTAATCCTAGAGATCTTTTCCAACCTTAATGATGCTATCATTCTGTGTGGGTGCCTAACACAAGAGAGAATGCTAACATGTTTGACATTAGCTATGGGGTGACCTTGATTTCAATAACAGCTGATTCATAAGTTTTATGTTTAACTGTAGGTTCATATTAGGGGATTTGACTAGAAAGCAGAGGTGTCACCTTCTGAGAAATATCACGAAGCATTTCAAATGCTTCTAGTCTCAATTCTATATAGTGTGATATTTCATATCACTATGAAAAAGTCAGTACGGACAAAAATAAAAGAAGTTATTGACAGCTACATTTACTAATGCTTTGCTAGAACTTTTGTTTCTACTGTCTCAAAGATGAGTCATCTATTAAGTCAACATTAGAACTTAGAACTCATTTATAGATCTTCCTTTCAGAGCTGAGACCTGAACAGGCCAGAATAAGCTGCTCTATCTGCAGGTCACATGAAGGAATTCTCAGTACCTTTCTGGCATTAACACTTTGTACAAAGCACCTACTGCCATCTTACTAATCTTCAGTGCTAAAGGTCTACTAAAGCAAAAACTCTGTAAATGATTTCTGCATGCATTACCTTTCAACTCTCCTTCAAGATAATTCTTTTGTGTGGGCAATACTCTCTGCTTGACATCTTAAATAGTTAAGAAATGATGTAGTTGAGAGCATTTGACAACAATCAGAATAGGCCAAAGCAGTAGTAGTCAAAAATCTTGCTGGGATACCTGGAAATTTTTTGTTTGTTTGGTTTTTTGTTTGTTTTTATTGTTGTTTTTAAAAGTCTTATAAGAACAGAGAACGAATATTGAGCAAGATAAAAAGTGGCCCTAAAAATGGAGAAAATGGCAAAAGTTGAAGCAGTCTTTGTTTATGTCTACAATACACGGATTCTCCTTCAGTGGATACCTGATGGAAATTATTTAGGAATGCAGTTTTACGAAAAGTCCAAGTGACATATTTAGGAGTTACAGTAAGAGAACTGGAATATCATACTGGAGAACTATACAACCTTGAAAAAGATATTATACTGTTTTCTAGTACATATTTTATAGTATATTTCATTGTTTTATCTTCAGTTTGACATTCTTGCATCCAAACGAACAAATAAAAAAAACTGGGTTACAACCTCTCTACCAACCCTATCTCCATTTCTGCCGTATATCCCCAAAAGGTTACTTGCATCTCATAGTATCTATATACTGGAATCATTCTGTTCTTTGTCCAGCAATGAAATGTCTCCAGAATTATGACACTTCATCCACAAGGCTATGCAGACTACACAGGTACCTAGATAGATAACATGATAGGGGAGACCTGTCAACAGCACTGTTCACTTTACATGCTCTTGCAACACAAATCAAACTTGAAAAAGAATTCAAAAGGGATACTATACAAACATGACATCATTGTTGGGTTTTTTTAATATCTTTTGGTATTGCAGGATTAAATTACTTGGGATAACCAAACATTTGGTCAATCATGATGCTTTTATTTCAATATGGCAGTGAAATGTTCCTGCTAAAATTTCTAGCTAGGAATAACAGCAAAGTTGGTTCATGATTAATTTTCATTACCATATTATTTAGCTGTATGCTACAAAAAAAACTTCACTGTACTTAATTTTATATCTAAAAATCAATATTAATCTCAACTCCATAAGAAAAGCAATAAACACCTGCACCACTTGCTCAAAGACAAATGAGCCAAAAGTGGGATGTGGTGAATGTTTGTGCATCAAACCTATTTCATTTAAAATGTTTCAGACTCAAATTTGTATTAGAAAGCAGAATCAACATATCTTACTAGCAAGCACATTCCCTGAACAAGTACAGAACTGCCTTCTTAAAAACCTAAGACCATTTTGCGTTTTAACAGTTGTTGGTCATAGTCAGTCTATAATGCAAAGACTTTCAGTAGCCAACAAATATGTATGATCTAAGTTACAAAATGTATTATCTTTATATATGTTTGTGTCATCTGGATCTATGTATTTCCATGTACACAGAAACATTCAGGTTTTCAAAATTACCACGAATTATGTCCTAAAATAACATAGGTCTAGCCTCCTTATTAAAAAAGGACCCCACCAAAACAAAACCCCACCAAAACCAAACATATACCCCACAGTTTCTGAACAATAATTCAAAATTTTATTCCCTTTGTCATTTAATATAAAACCTTGAAAACTTTTCCCTATTAAAAGCTCTTAATAACAGATGAAAGGAATCTCAGGATTTGGACAGTACACAAAAGGAATAGCTAAAAATATGATGAGCCTTGGTATAATTCCAAAACCAAATCACACTTCTCCAAGAATCTTTTTCATTGTATAGCTAAATTATGTGCTAGACTAACTAAATAGTAGCATACAAAAGAGTAAGTGCTTTTCAAGCTCTTAGTTTATAGAAACAGAGCTTTAATATTGATTCCTACACGTGACACCAGTTTATTACAGAAGAGAGCTGGGAGATTGGTTTCTCTTTCTCCCTCTCTCTGTTTTTCTTTCTCTCTTGGTGTTATGATCACTTTATATTTCCATGCAAAAAGAATGGAAAATGAGTTGATCAAGTTACCAGAAAATTATGCTTTTGAAATGCAGTATTGGTGGTTATGTCCACACGTGGTTACACCTACACCTGCGAACTAAATAGGGTCAGTGCATGGAGTAGGCAATGCTACGCAACTGCCCACGTTGTTTGATTACTGGTATCCTTCTCAGCATGTTTTTAACTCATGCCCAACAGGTTCCTCCTCATCACTGACTGTGCACAATTTGGTCAAGTGCTCAGTTTGCAATAGGGAGGTGGAAATACTACAATCCTGTTTTTGCAAGAAGAAAACTGTAGTTTTCTAGTAGTAGATAGTCTGAGTGAACACTCCTTGCTCACACCATGCTCATGTTAATGATAATGTCAACAGGACATAAGAAACTAGGCAAATAATATGAGCAGGCAAGGGGCTTGAGACCCTCAAAATCAAATTACTTAAGTAATTCACCCAAATAAGTTACAAGCTAAAGTACCCTAAATGACTAAAGTCTGTTGAAACTTACAAAGTTCTTCCTATTGGAAAAAAGTATGACCTTTTCTTTGGTTTACCACGCAAGGAAAATAGTTTGGTGCCTGTGAGTTGAAAAAACAGCAACAGGTTGCCCTCTATATTTTAACATATAATAGTGTTTGCTGCCAGAGCAATTATTAATTGTTTAAAAAAAAATATTTGAAATAAAAATTACCCACATATGTCCTTGCTCAATGTAAAGAAAATTTCAAGTTTACTCTATGTCATAAAAATATGGCTTCATTTTCAGTTCCCTACATGCAACCATTTACTTTATAGTTGCTTACAAGTTCTTTGTATCACCGAAAAGAGTTGCCACTAATTCATTAAAACATTAGATAAAACAAGTCATTAGAATGGCATATGGAAAAAAAACAAACAAACAAAACAACATGTAGAAGTGCTAATATAGCGTAATGGCTCAGAGGAAAAAAGCGCAAAAGCTTCACTTTGGCAGTATGGGTTGAAAACTGAGTTCTTCAGTATTGTCTGTTTTCTTTCAAGTCAATGAGATTATTAACACAGATTTCAGTGCTATGGTCATGCCAAAACAGAACACTGTACTGTCAGGGATCACATTGTTTGGTTTGCAGTATGTTTTTCTGCAAAGATAAAAAACCAAACCAAGCCACTACTTTCCCACACTCTTATTATTACACTATCAAATACTTAAAATGAGAAAGTTTATTCTCCTTCATTAAGCTTACATAAAATATTAATAACTAGGAGAAAAAGTCCTGTAACCTTAGGTAACCTAACCTTCAGGCAAAAGAATATTTGAAATGCTATTTCTGTCAGTGACTGTAACTGAAAGACTACAGTCCTATTGTCTATGCCATACATATGCATGCATGTGTAATTCTCGAAGAAGAAAATGGAGAAGTGTTCACTTTTTAAATGCAAATCCATATATTGTTCAAGATACATTATGCAAACTTGATTAGGCAAATCAAAACCAGTACTAATTAGATGTCAAGACTCAGTAAACTGAAATGACACTTTAAATAATATTGTTCAGCAACTCACGGAGCAGAAAGAAACTTGAGTAATCCTACAATGAAGTTACATAAAAGGTAGAGAGGAAACCCCACTATTATTTTCTAACATACCTTTTCCCTCATATCCTGAAGAAGGGTCTGGCTACCTCATTTTTTACAAAATAAAAGTAATGATAAGGAGAAAGGAAAGCAGGTCATGCCCTGAGTCCCTTCTCTGCCTTTGAAGCCTCAGGTTTATAAGGAAACAAACACAACTAATGTTTTTGTTACCTAGTGTTATCTTCATAAGAGTATATGATAAAACAGTGTATCCTCATAAAAGAGAAACTCTTTATGCAAAATCACAACTGTATAGTTAGGTAGATTTTAATAAATTATCATTTAATAACACAAGATTTCATGTGAACTGCACCTAGGACAATGTGAGATCTTGCTTTTCCTCATCCATTACCGTGTTGGCTATGACAACTATCTTAAGGCGTTTCGGATCAGTTATATTTCCAACTGAACTTTTTAAAGCTTTATGTTAAGCTGCAATTTCCTTTAGATATTTCTTTCTCTAATTGGTAAGATTTCAATGACCATTCATTGTCTTACTTTGCAAATGATCAGTTCACTGCTACATACATGAAAAACAGTTCCTTTGTGTAGCAAGCAGACAAGTCTTTGAGCATAGAGAGTAGTATACGCAAAAAAATTTAGAAAAAAAATTGTAGCTATGAAAATTATTAGAAATTGAGACAAGAAGGTTGTCCCACAATACTGATACTGTCCTCATGTTAGAAAGTCAAGCTGACTTTGGTGGGAACTACCATCGTTCAGTTCCACTAACAGTTAGACAAATTAAATTTTAACATGGCATCAGTTTTAATACTACTTATTTTAAAATACAGCAGAAAACATGTGTTATACCTTCTCCACAGAGAAAAATGCTAACACATCTCTATAACAACTGAACAGCCATCTGGAAGATCATACTCACACTGCAAACATATGCATATCTACTTCCTTATATAGAGTTGCAGCTGCTTCACAGCTGCTGAGGCAGCAGCTTCATCAGCACACACAAGGTCCCCAGAGGTCTTCACCTGCTCTGATCCCTGTGGCAGGTTTCACTTTAAAGCATAGGGAGAGTGCGGGTTGGCATCAAACTCTATGTCACCCACACACTATTCCTTTCAGACTGTCTTGGTTTCTAATTTCTGTTATGACCATCAGGATGGACAACTTCCTGGTACAAAGCTGTACAGAAGCCTATTGATTGCTGGTGCCATAAGCTGATGATCAACTAGGCTTGCAACTTGCTAGCAGTCCTCCTGAAATTGCAGTTTATTCTCCTCTCTGCATCAATATGAACTTCAAAATTTGGGGTATCTCGAATGCCTCTGCTTCAGTAACAAATTTATAAAACATATTAAGTATGTTTTCCTAATTCCAAAGTGACAAAAAGGAAAAAGAAATCAAAAGCAACTTAATGACCTACAAATATATAGGGGATAGGTTTTAATGTCCATGCTTGGTGTATTTCCTACAAATTGTATCGAAACAGGAAAAACACTTCTGTGTCTTCAGTTTATTCTCTGCACAGTTTTTATTTGCACAAAGAGACCGTCTTTCATATGTTGCACTCCAAGCAACCTGTGCTAGTGGGAGGCTCAGGTCTGAGAGAGGAGGCAAAGTGAATTGAATCCATATTAGAAACCTTCCCAAATGCCAGCATGCACATAAGTAAGCCATCACTTCCCAGTGTTAATAAGTTAATTTTTATTGAGTTAAACCAACAAAGTGGGCACCTGTACTGAATTTATTAATTTTCTTTTCCATAAATGAATACAAAGAAGCCATTTGCAAAGTAGTTCTCACTCTTTAACAAAAGAAATACTGAAGCAGCTGAAGTCTTTATTCTTATAATGACTGATTTCTTTCCAATATGTGAAACTCTCATTCACCATTCAGCACACTTTGGACTTCTCTTCCTCCTCAAAATTACCTTTGTCATTTTTTGCCTGGGATTCTTCATACAGCTCAGCTGACAATCCATACTGAGCTTTTATAAAACTTTGTTGAGAAGAACCTATGTATTTACCATCTGTGGTCTCTCGAGATGTTGTACTAATGTGACATCAAAGTCTAAGTTTCAGTAGAATGCCTGTTTCTAAACTGCATACTAAAGGGTCTATGTCCTAAATGTGTAATTTCTTATTATGCAGAGGCTGTGAAATTGCCATTTCTACACTTCTCTTTCAAGTAGCCATGACGTCAACTTACAGTAAGCTACTGAACACCAATATTAATGTTTGGATTAAAAATCTCTTTAGAACAAAATGATTAAACTTTTAATTAGACATGAAAATCATAATCAGATCCTGAAGTATTATCTATTACTATACATTACTTACTAATTTAGCAAATTACATCATATTTTCCCTCTGCTTCTCTGCATTTTATTACAGGGAGCACATAAAGTAACACCTTTATGTGACAGTTTTGGGGTCCTTTGGTGTGAAAGGTACTACCTAAACACCTGCAATATCCTGAAATTAATTTATTGTGATGTATTTTATCACAATTACCTGATCAGATTAAACTGATGTTAACCAGCATAACTGCCCTTCCTTTTTTTCTGTCTCAAGCTGAGCTTTATAGTTCTGCCCATAGTGCTCTCCAATTTAAGCTGATGTAAGCAGGTGTGATACACATGATAAACCAGACTTGGCAGGTTTTAGTCAAAACTCACTGTAAAATTAATATGACAACCCTTTCTCTAATTTCTCTATCAAGTGAAGGGTAAACCAGTTTATCCTAACTGTCATCAGTTATTCCCAATTTAGTTCACTGAGTGGTAATGTGAATGAATAGATTGGCTCACAAAACATAAAAATAAAGGAGGAAACCATGAGAGGTTAGAGAATAGGAATGTCTCATGGTATCACCACTGGATTAAATGTAGAGTTAAAATAATGACATCACAAACAACAATTTAGTGTTGAATATAAAATGGAAAATTTCAAAGATTCATAATGAGCATGTTTATCCCAATTTTCCCCTGAAAATGCAAGAATGAAAGATTAATTGGATAGTCATGTCAATTTCTTGATTTAATACCATAAAACGTGACTTGACTTAAAAAAAAAGTAACAAATCTTTAAAACTTTTAAAGCTTAGGTAAAATTTTAGTACAGATAGAAATAGATAATTAGTGGTCATAAAAACTAATTATAATTTGTACATGTATAGAAGAAGAAATAAAAAAACCTGCAATTAGTTTGTGAAATAAAAGCCAAAAAATCTAGAGTAAAAGAAACTATAGAAGTCTGTTGATAACATAATTTGAAGATAAGCATATCGGGGACTACACTAATTGATATTTAATCATCACGAAAAAGGTTTCAAAACTCAAAACTTGAGCACTGAAGTACTAATTGTTATAAAAGCTTCTTGTATAACACTTAAGTGTATAACACTTAAGTTTGAAAATATACTAATAGTCACAGAGTTTTGAGTAACATCAACCAACAACATCAAGTAAAATGTGTCAAGCACTTACTGGAGACCTTTCCAATTTTGCCAACATAACAAATCTGTGCAATCTTCTTGACCTGAAAGACTGCTGATGAGTTATTAAAAACAAAACAAAACAAAACAAAACAAACAAAAAACCAAAAACAAACAAACAAACAAACAAAAAACCCAAAAAAACCCAAACCAAACCAAAACACCTACACAAAAACATAAATGTCAGGAACACAGCACAACTCGACAAATTAAATAAACCTACTTTCCTTTTAAGCTTACTACTTACACAAGACTGATTCTAGCTACACTAGGAAAAATGCAAAGCTTATTCTTTCATGCTCACACAGACCCCAGTTAATTTTGGCTTGTCTTACAAATGAGGAGATGCCTTCAGTATGCAGAAGCAAAGAGAACTAGAAATACTCCTGCAGTTACAGATTATGTGGTGCACAAGTCTCTGAAAAGAGACTACATTTCACTGCGAGCCCTAGTGCTCCCAAATATGAATATATTACACATCAACAAAACCTGAGCCCACAGAATATCAGCAGTTCATCTTGGTAATCTGTGACTTTGTCAGCTTCAACTAACTTGGCACAAAATCCATAATAAAGATAATGAGAAACTATTCTGGGAACAAACTGCAGGTATATCTGGTGGGCAGCTATTCTATTATAACTACACCAAATAAAACAAATCTCAGAGATGTACTCACAACTCCATTCATTGACTTTGCAAAACCAAAAGGCAATTCTGTCAGTTACATTTATTAATGGCTGCAGTGAAACCCAGCAGCTCTCCTGTATCCAATCTCCCCATTAGACCTATATTTTACCAGAAACATGAAATGATGTTCTTCACAAACCCCAAAACACCTGGATTTACAACACAACAAACAATAAAAACTGTGACACCGATTAACCGCGTGAACAGTCTCCTTTCTTTTCCCTGAAGCCTCCTTTCTTGGTTTTCCTTTGAGCCAAGGAGATCTGCGGGGAGTGCCTTGTGCCTGTCTGAAATGCTGTGTCCTTAACTCTTCTTGGCATTGAGACCAGCTAAACAGTTCATAATCTGCAGTGTCAAGTTTGAAATGTTGCAGGGCTTTTTCACTGTTAAGATCTTAACTATGTTTCTTCTTGGAGGCGGAGGCATGAATTAGTCCAAATCACTATTCCTCCCCCTCCCACCACCCCTTCCCCCCCAATTTCTTTCCTTTTATTCTGCAGCATGTAGGTAATCCTGACACAATAATTCTTGTAGAGACTTGAAATAAAATATAAGGTACAAGAAAGCCACATTTAATTGCAGGTGTTGTGAACACACAAAATTTGAATGGGGGCCCAACAGAAGCATCATGTAAATCTCTGGATGAATAAGGAGGACCAAATAGAGTAGAAAATAACAGACAGTTTATGAAAGCAGTTGGAGCACTAAAATAAATAAGGCAATAAAATTATTGGGAGGACATGTTAGCTTAGAGATAATTCTCTCCTGTGTGAAACATTTACAAGAAAGTTAAAACTAGGCAAGGGGAAGTAAAAGGCAGAAGAAGATCAATTTCATTTCACTTCCACAAACTGAACCAACATTTCAAATTGTCATAAACCACTTGTTGTTAATTGCCATTATTGATCACTTCAGTTGTGTGGCTGTGTTCCAGATAGCCTCTGTTACTCAGCTGTGCTGCAATATGAGACATGTTTTGATTCATGCATTCTTAAATTGAAACTGAACCTCAAATTTTTAAAGCCTAGGTACTGTGTCTACCTCACAGTTAAGGTCTTCTTAGTCCAGCTACTTAGCTTCTCTTCACCCATCCTGAAGAAATGTTGCCATCTCTATTTAGCATAACTCACCAGTGAAAACAAAAAACCCACATTCAGTTCTCCATTTCTCTGGGACATCCTGAAAGACCCTGAAGACTGATGCCTACAGCAAAACAGGCTGACAAGTCAGTAATGCCATTCATTTAAGAATGTTTTTCTTCATGTAAAATTGCTTTGAATGTTTTGAATGATTTCACTTCTTAATAAACAGTGACTGAACTGGAAGACTGTAATGCATTTTTTTTCTACTTGATTTCTAGGCACAAAATAGACTCAGAGGTGCCGAAGTGCTGCACACTCAGGGTCTTTCTGAGTACATTAACACACAACTGAGGCAAAGCCTGAGTTTCAAGATCTTTAAGAGATCATTCTAGCAAACATGAACTTACTGAGTTGGAATTTTTATATGTATGCAAAGCCAAATCTTCCAACATATATCTGGTAAAGCAAACAGAACTTACAGAGTTCTTATAACTGAAGTAAAATTCACAGCCAGTATGTTATCATTATACAGAACATGTTTGTGCAAACAGAGCACAGTGCAGTGCCAGTTATGAAGCCATTTAAATACATGGTGAGCTACTTGGACAGAAATCCTGTCTTGGATTGTAGACAAAAAAGCAGAACAAAACCTATAAAAGGAGGCACTCACACATGAGTAAAGGAACAGTGTCGAAGTGAGGAGCACATCTAAATGTTAGCCTACAGTAGTTACAGAGAAAATACATAACATTTAGATCCGATCCTGCAAAACAAGAAAATGTCACTTGAGTTAACACCCAAGACTGCAAACACTGTTTTTTTTAACTATGCAAAAGTTAAAAATAAGTGTAATTTTCAGTGATAAGACTGAAGTACAAAGAAAGCAGTATATATATATTTAATATAGCTTATTAAAATTCCTGAGAATTGGGCTGCTCTCCAATTCTAGTATTCCAGAGTATCTGAAGAGTATAAATACTGATCCAAATATTGGTTTGGGAAGTAATAATCATTTTTGAAAGTGAAAAAAGTATTTGCTCTTCAAATACATGTGTAAAAATGGTTTTGTATTTCTTAAAAGTACACAAAAACATGCAGCTTCACATAAATCTAAGTGTACAAGACACTAATGGTCTTTAGTTTGGGATGGGTTGGGTTCAGGCCAAAGTTTGGTAAGATTTGGTATAACTTTCCTTAATAGTTAAAAACATTATTAACCCTAACAATATCTTCTCTTGTAAAATTTCTCACCAAGTCACATGGCTGTTGCACACTGAAGTCCATGTCCACTAGCAGGTGAAGAAAAACTTCACTTTGTGGCTCTACTCAATGGCAAACAGCTCATCAAGGTGAGGTAGAGATAAGTTTAAATTGGCTATTTCATGTTAAATTCACCAAAGCTGCTTTTGCCACAAGTACCAGTACATACCTGAGAGCCCAGCATCTTATCTCCAGACTAATCTGTAACGGATCGGAGCTGCAGAATTTCAGTTTATGGTCCCAGAAATAACAACATATGCAAGTCTCTGTGAAGCGTGAAACCTGACACAATGCAATGTCTTCTTTTCAGTAAAGTCAGGATTTCATGAAAAGGACTTACCAGGACTAGACTATCCTACCTGTTCTTTGTTAAATTATCCTCCTGTCATGTATGGAAAGGATACCATTCCATAAAGTTTATTAGTCTTCATCAATTTTACCTCAGCATCAAAAAAAAAAAAATCCCCCTAAAAATCAAGTATAGGCTTTAGACTTTAAATGTAAATTAATAAAGGTTGCTTACAAAGATGTGAGTCCCAACTTAAACAATTCTACTCAAGTCATACAGTGAAGCATTCCTTTCTCACTTTTACCCCTTTAACATCAAAGATGGTGTGAGTATGTGTTCAGGTTGCCTTCATCAGAAATCAGAACATACAGATGTACCTTCTTCAACCATAACCTTTGTTATTTAACAGCTTGACCTCAAACTAGCATTTCCTCTTCTGCTTTAATTGTGTCACATAAAAAGTGATGCATGCAGTGCACAGGCTCACAGCAAATCCAGCATCTTTAAACCAGAACAGTATTTTAATTCAGAAATGTACTCCATAGACTTATTGACTGCAGATGTCCTCTTAATGCTTTGACTTTTTGTTGATGTCTAATGCAAAAATATATAATTTAATTTTTGATAACAAGAATAAAATGTCATTGCTGCATTTGCTTTTCCAGAGTAAAGGAAAATGTTGCCATACTACCAGTATAAATGCATAGATATGTTCAGGACTTCCAAATAGCTGCAGAGATAAGAGAACTCATGAGAACACAATTTGCATGCAAGGGAAAAAGAAGTTTTCAAGTTAGTGTCAAACTGTCTTTTAAATTTAGTCATCTAAATCCAGTGTTCCTTTAGTGTGTGGGTATATAAGAAATGTATCTTTTACTGACAGCACTGAATTTCAAAGCTTGTTTTGCAAGGGCTGGATTTTTTTATATACATAAAAACAACCATGTCTCCCATTTTAAGAGGAAAATAAATTTTCATTCATGCTTCATGAGTGATAACTTTTTTTTAAAAAAATATTTTTAATGGGGACATATCAATTACCAGACATAGAGCTGTAATCCATGTACTGAACTGTTCTCTAGCTTTTCAAAGGTGTCAGAAATATGAATTTTCTCCTAGTTTGCTGCTGTATTGCAAGTTCTCTTAAGAATTGTTTCATAACAAGGAAGAACAAGGTTAAATTTCTCATTAAACATTAATTGAAGATTTAGCTCCTGAATAAAATAATTCTTGATTCTTTAGCAAATTTGTACAGTGCCCCTGAGGTACCGCAATGCCTTTAAACTAAAACTAGCACTAAGAGCCTTATATGCATATCTGCATATCTATGTTAATACATTAAGGTCAAATTACAGTATATCAAGTGCTGTTAGTAATTAACTGTGGTCCTGATACAGTTCCCTCCGAAGTAAATGCAAGTCTTTGCTGATTTAAACAGTAAGTCGAGTGAAATAACAAGTGTAAAAAAGGTGTGTACCAAATACTCAAAAATAAAAATCACTGAGATTGAATGAATATAGGGATAGATTGTCATAGTAGTTACTCACTTTGCAGATACTCTATCAGGTTTTTTTCCTAAAATGTTGTCTTCTTCACATACAAAAGACTCTATTTTTTATTTTCAAATTAAGAGCCAGAACTAACAAACAAGAAATATCAAATATACTACAATTTTAAGTCTTTATTTCAATTTATACCTGTTTACTCAGCTTTAGCTGCACAACACAGCATAAAGCCACTCTTCATATACATCCTTATTTAAGCTGCCCTTTCCTCTGTGGGTTCTAGACTGTTCAAATTATGTCACCTGTATGGTGCAATACAAAGCTTCAATGTTCACACTGAATTTAAGAGCTAAAGATGGGAATGGAGAGAAGTGGAAGAATAATGTATGCATGCATCTATTTCCTGTCTAGAGACAGAACTGGTGAAATTTATGTGTACTTTTTTCAATCAGGGAGACCTTAAATGTTCTGAAGTTGTGCTATGCCCCACTATATGAACTGACAGGAAAAAAACATCAGTCTTATTTTTAAAAATACCTACAAGTATGTACGTGCTATGCACCCACACCACTAAGTGAAAATAAGGAGAAAGCAATGTTAATGATAGGCTGAAGAAAAAAAAAAACAAAGCCTTTATTGAAAAGGCACAGAAAACACCTGCTTGTTTTGCACAAAAAATAAATAAATCACAACAAATTTATATATGAAAAGAAATATTGCCAGTTTTCCCAGTTATCTGTTTTCCCCTTTTTGTTCTTCAAATCTTGTAGAACTGACACACAATGTCTCTTCAGACAGGAGTGAAAGAGATGCACTGTAATTCTTATAAGAAAGTATAAGACCTTATTAGTGTTCTGGTCCACTCAAACATTCTTTCACAGTGTAGTAGACATTGTAATGTAACGAACTGATAATAGAGAGTTTTGCTTCTCTGTTGCCTTGGTTAAGTTTGCTGAACTGCTGCAAAGCTGAGCTCCTTGCAGGAGCTCCAGGAGACCTCCTTCAGACCACCGAAGGCAGACAAGCAAGCCAGAATTGTTACAATCCAAGATGTGTAGGGAAACTCAGCTCACCATATAAGGAACACTGAGAGAACCCTACCTGGATACTGAAGGACCAGCCAATCGGTGCCAGGAAAAATTTTGCCTGGATACCAGAGGACTGGCCACTGAGCACCCAGGGGTAGGGCATTTAAGGCAGTGCACAGGGTTGCCAGGTGTCCAGTCCTGACTCCCGCTACTGGTCCTGCTCCTGCCACACCCTGGTTCTGCTTCTGTTGTTCCTGCTGTTGCTGCTGCTCCCCGGACTCCTGCCCTGACTCTTCTATGACCCCGTTGACTGCTGATGCTGAGGAGACATCCTGCCTGCTTGCCTGCCCTGCTTCTTCAGCCTGCAAGCAGCTTATCCTGGTGGTGCTGATCTTTCCTGCACTTCTGACCATAGCCTTTCACCTTTTCCTCGTTTCTGCTCTCCCCAGTTTTGCCTTTGTTTTTGTTTGCTATTAGAATAATAGTTAATTATCTGTTTGGACTCCAACATTTGGTATTGAGTACCTTAATCTTGGTTCCAGGTACAATTTAAAGAACGGCTTTGCCCACCATATCCAAGCGGATCACGACACACACCTACACTTGTTACCAATTCTCTTTTTACATCTCTGGGAACACAAGACCATTGCAGCACACAAGGCAAGGGATCTTGTCAGGCAGTCTCATAGGCACCGTAGGAAAAAAAAGTGGTTAGCACACTTAGTGTGCTTTTCCAGTTTCAAAATCATCAGGTCTTCAGTGACTTGGAATGAATTCAACCTCTGTAATGCTTACAAGACTGGGTTTTATTTATTTATTTATTTTCCTAACCAGGCTGAGCAATTGTGTATTTCCAGTACATACATGTTTCCAGAACTGCAAATATTCTTGTTCTTAATATAGAAAGATTTCAAGTTCAATTACTAATTTTAGTGTGATTATATTAAATACAGTTTATTTTGAGGTCATTCTGAGCAGTTTGATGAAGATGAAATGTATCAACTTTCTCACCCCAAAGCCTTTTCCAGCAAACCTTAATGTTTGGGTTTTTTTGGTTGGTTTGTTTGTTTGGTTTTGGTTTTTTGTGTGCCTGAGATGCAAGCAGGTTGAAAATGAAAAAAAAAAAAAAGAAAAGAAAAAGAAAAAAAAAGAAAGAAAAAGAAAAGAAAAAGAAAAAGAAAAAGAAAAAGAAAAAGAAAAAGAAAAAGAAAAAGAAAAAGAAAAAGA
>JAWWEU010000081.1:75306823-75341710 GCA_035583155.1 Acropternis orthonyx | reverse complement strand
GAAGTGAAAAATTACATCATATTCTGACTCTTCTTTTGATTAAACATTCCTCTCAAACTATATCTTACCACCTGAGCAAACCACACAGCAGGCTGCATAGTGAAAGATATTTTCTAAATTTACAAGTACCCAAACATACAAGGGAAAATTAAGTAGACAAAATGGGGGCAAGTTTTAAGACATACTTTTTTTCAACATACTTTTAAAATGAAGATAAAAGAAAGTTAAGAAAACTGTGTAGTCTTTATAGAGTAAAGAGCTTATCTGCCTAACAAAAGCCGAGGATAATGAACAGGTCGATGCAACGATGGTCTTACTTGGTAAAAGAGGGTGTCAGGAAGAACAAAGAGTACTTTCTGAAGAAATGTAACAAAGCCAGTCTCAGCAGAAAAGTCAACATTAATTTTGTTTCACTATTAAAATGTGTGATTTCTCCTGTCTTCAGACATATTTATCTTGGAAAAGACCAGGAAAATTAAGAAGATTCTTGAAGAAAGATAAATACTGACCATGTAGCCTATAAGTATTTTTGGTTATTGATATCTGCTGTAAGTACAGTCTTCCTTTCAGATTTATTTTTGCTTAATTTTGCAAAATATATCTCATTGAATTCATACAGTAATAATTTCATAGATTAATATTTTCAGCTATTGTTATCCTGTTAAGTTTTTCTGTACATTTATGTATCATCATTACTTGAAAATAATTTCAGTCAACTAAGCATAATGGTTTACAACATTGTTTCAGAAAAACTAACAGACAAACTTGATTTAGGCAAAACTGCAGAGCTCTACTTCCTGTGGTTCTCCCTCATTTGCAAATTAGTATGAAGACAGACTTGACTATTCCCTAAAAATGCTTGCTTCCATTTATTGACACTTTGTATTAGCCTTTCTTCAAAATGAGTGAACTTGCATGAAGTGCAATGTAGCAGAGAAGACACTGAGTAAAATGGCTGCTTCATAATTAGATGCCCTTGAGAACATACATGTAGACTATGAAATAAACCTTGGCCTTCCATGATGCCCTCCAATTTTCATGCTCAGAATTTTTTCAAAGATGATGGGGAAGGGGGCAGCAGGTGAGTGGTTTTCAGCTCTTTTCCCAACATGCTGAGACAAAGTCAAACTCAGCAACTGGAGAGTACTCCCCAATGTGAGTCTAGATGGAGCCACACAATCTGGGACTACAGCACTTAAAACTGCTTATGACCTAGAGAACTCTCACATGGCTTTCTTCTACAAAGTTCTCTGAAAATTAAGTGCAAGTTTTCATGTGGTAACTGTAAGGTTAGTGAGGCTTTCATTATATATTTGTAGGAAAGAAGTGTAATCACTTAACAGCATATCTAAACCTCTCAGGACTTTTTTGTTGTTGTGATGATAATTTACTATTTAGGTGAAGGAAATACATTCCTAATAATTTTAATGAGATCTCCAAATGGTATAAATATCATCTGTATACACATTACACTTTTTCTAAGTAATTACTTTTCATTCAGTATCAGACAATAGGCCAAGAGGGAATAATGCATAGACAGTGCCTAAGCACAACTGTGTATTCTGCTTGCAAGGAATAAAATCATCGTTCATTTACAAGTAACATGGCTATTCCTTGCCTAACCACATAACAGGCATTTGTTTCATATACTTTACTGCAACTGAGCAATTAAACAGCAAAAATGGTGATTTTTTTTTTCCTTCCATGTTATAGAATTTGTGGTTTATTGGTGGTCTGTTATGTATTAACTATCTCAAAGTTCTTCAAATACAATCCTCTTGAAGGATGAACCACAGATACTCAAAACAACAGCTGAGATATTTAGCTGCATTTAGTTTACTGAGTCAATGGCACTGGCTTTCTTTCTTATTTGATCAAGGCACTTAGAGTTTTCACTTCAGTTACAGGATGCATTTGCTTAAAGAAATCCAGTTGTTAATAGCTAAATATACAGCTTTCCATGTGATATAAGGTATATAAATGTACATATTATATTAACATGAATAAAAGAATGATACCAGAAATGTGGCCCTTTTACTGAAGGAGGGTATCCACATGGAAGAGCCTGAGATACTTACTGCCTTTTTTGCCTCAGTTTTCAATGCCGCATTTTCCTCAGATCCCCCAGATTACCACACCAGGACACTGAGCTCTAGGGGTAAAAGTGCTCTGATAGTATGGGAAAAGTAATTTAGGAACCAATGCATACAAGGCTGTGAGACCAAATGGGATGCATCCCCAGCTGCTTAGAAAGTCAATCAGTCAGGTGAGGTCAATCTTCACCAGCTTCAAAGGCTCATAACAATTAAGGGGTTGCTCATCATTGGGTAAGGGAAGATCATTGGTGGGGAGGAATTGAATTCAGGGAACTTAGGCTAAGCAGACTCATCTTTAGTCCCTGGGAAAGTTATAGAGAACGGCCATTTATGGGACGTTGTTTTTAGGCTCTTGAATACAAGGTGGTTGGAAACAGGCATGCAAATTTACCAAGGCAAATTACTCTTGACTAACTTGACTTCCTTTTTTTAAATCACTGCTGTCAAGGGAGGAGCACTGGGTGTTGTATACCTTAAGTCTTTGATGCCATCTCCTATAGAATCTCAGTATTCAATCTGGGAAGAAATGGACCATATGGAAGATTTGGTAGAAAAACCATTAGATCACTGAGCTAAAAGAATAATGATCAGTGACTGAAAACTCAACTGGCAGCTCATTACCAGTGGCATTCCTCAGAGGTTGATACTAAAGTCAAAATTCTATACCTTCATTAAAACCTGGACAGGGGAAGAGAATGCATTCTCAACAAGTTTGCTACTGACATCATATCTGGGGATGTGATCCAGGTGTTGCAAGGTAGGGTTCAAAGAGTGCTCAACAAGTAGACGGAAGGGACAGGCAAAAGCTTCTTAACATATTGTTTGTTTTCTAGACACTGAATCAGCTTGCCCAGAAAGACTGTGGAAACTTTATAATCTATGGCAGTGAAAGTTTGCCTGGACAAGTCCTGAGAAACCTGACAAAAATTCTGAAGTGAGCCCTGCTGTGAATAAACTAGCTAAATTTTTGAGGTCACTTCCCACTTAGGTTATTCTGTTATTAGAAACTTCTATCACTATAATACAGAGGGTTCTAAAGTATATACCTGAACTGTTAAACAAAATCCATAACAACAGTGGTAACTGTATGTATATCTTCTATTATAAATGACCATGTTATGAAGTCTTGTAGTAATATGAATTAGGAGAGCATTCTTAGTGAAAGAGCTGGGCTTTCATTAATGTTGGCCTGACATTTGCAAAATTGATTTGTTTTGACATTTAGAGCACTTCTGCTGTAGTGTGGGCTTATGTCTGACATTAAGCAAACTAAATTACGGTGGCTTTTGCTTAAAAGCTTCCCATAAAACACTGTTATTTTACAATACATATGACATCTGTTCTAGCAGAAGCAGTTATGTTTTAAAAAAACATAGGAGACATACTGACTTATGCGGAAACAAAATCCTTAAATGAAGAATATCCAAAGCATTAAATGTTAGCCCCAGAAAATAAATGAATGCTCACACAACTTGTAGGCTTAGTCACAAAACTTGGAATCCAATTAAAAGTCTGAGGTAATGCACCAGGAACTTTATCTGCATTTTTATCTTTAGAGAAAAGAATTGCTTATATTTTAAAAAGAAACAGGAATAACCTAGGAGAGACTAGATCAGACACTGGATCTCTTATTTTAGCAGTACTGCAGACCTTTTACTCATATTGGTTTACATTTTAAAAGCATAAAGAGATCAAGTTAAAAAGAGATGGTTGTTTTCCTTCTGACTGAATCATATATAAGTGTTCATTGGTTATTAAATTTAACTGTTTTCTTCTGTTCCATTATAGTGATTCAGATGTTATTTTGGATTGAGTTTTCTACTACATAACCACAATGTGTATAGCAAATGACAGGTTCCTGTGGAGTTTGTATCTGAAAGGTGTACAACGCAGGATCTAAGATTGTAATCCACAGTATTATATGCTCTTTCTTACAGATTAGAACTCCAAAAACTAAGTTCAAGGAAGCTTTATCATTAATCATACATGCACTGAATTTACCAACAAAGAAGAACTATTCCAACACACCTTAGTTTTTACCCATTTTTATTCTCCCATGGTAAAGGTGGATAATGGAATAGAAGCACCACTGCACTGATAGAAACCCCTTGAGAAATCCCCACCCTTACTAACCATGGCAGGTTTCTCCTTGCTGGGTACCTCCACAGGTAACACCCTCTGTCTATATTAAGCAGCACACTCCATCCTACCTTTCTGTCAGCTCAGGAGTGACAACAAAGCCAGATGGAGCCTTTTATCACCTTTGCTTTCTGTATTCTCTTCCACATTATGGTACCTTGGCTCATTTGTCAGTTTCCTGGGATTTCCAGATGGTCTTCCTGAACTCTGCTAGACAAATCCAAAACTCTTTAATTTCTAAGATCAATTGAAATCAAACCAATGTGGTCAACACAGATAGTCCACATGCAAAAGTATGTCTTATTAATTTCCCAAAGTTTTGGCTCAACAATGTCAATACCACAGAACTCAATGAGGAATTGGGCCAAACTGGAAATGCACTTTGGTCTATTTCTTTCTTTTTCAAGCTAAACAGAGCAAGTGACTGTGTGCATGGTATTCTTTCACATGATTATTTTTTCCATGTCTTATAATTTATCTCTGTTACCCAGTGCACTCATTTTACATCTTAAAATAGGTTTTGACATAAACATGGTATTCAAGGTGAATTTCTGTCATCAGCTCTATGACATTTACTTTCACAGCTGCTTTGCAAAATTTGTCCGCCCTAATATTTCCTGTCAGCTCCTTCACTGAAGTGTCCGCTTTGACATACTGCTCTTTTGCATAATTATTACAATTAAATTTAAGAATTTACTTGAATATAAATATAATTAACTGATTTTTTTTCCTGAACCAAACTGTACTTGTCAACCCTACAAAAAAACCCAAAAAAAAACAAACAAAAAACCACCCCAAAACAAACAAAAAAAAAAAAAAAAACCCCCCCCCCCAAAAAAAAAAAAAAAAAAAAAAAAAAAAAACCACAAAAAACCCAACCTGTCCTCATTCCTGGATCATCCTTCCCCCTAATCTTTTCCAGACTTAACAAAATTAATGTTTCTTTTGAGAGCTATGACTTCTTCCCTCTTAGGATATTCTCCTTTTTTCTTGCTATCTCGTAAAGGAATATGCAACATCAAGCTTGTGAGAATTCAAATATAATTTTTTTTTTTTTTTTCTGAGGAACAGCTCTAGAACCTACATTATCTATAGTCTTACAGCTTTACAACTTTTGCTAAATGTATTTTTATGTCAGTTCATTTGCAGGAATGTACATATATTGCAATAGTTTCCATATTAAAAGAAAAAACCAACTTGCCCCCCCCCCCCCAAAAAAAAAAAAAAAAAAAACAAACAAAAAACCCAAAAATTGAAAACATGAACTGTACTATTAAAAATTCTATTTAAACTGACAATTAAATTGTTTTTCCCATTAACTTTACTTAAATCAAACTATGTTCTAAGCTTTAAAAAACACATTAAATAAAACTATATTTTAAATACTGCTAAATTTGAAAATCAAACATGCTCAGTGTGATTATTCTTAAGTGACTGAGTATTGTTTTTTATACCTGGTAGACTATTAATATTTTTCTTTCATTTTTTGATTTTAGGCGTGGAATGAAACAGCTCAAGAGCTGAAATACATGAATTTGCATTTTAATGCATTTCTCCAGATTGATATGTCAAGCCAAGGACATGGTAAGTTTACTCAGGCGGAGTGAGCCAACATTTATGAAATTTCAGTTTTAGAGGGAAAGAACTTGTATCAAAGCTGTTTTTTATACTGCTCTTAGCTGACATTTTTCACTACCAGTGACATGACAATAACTGAAGTTCAGGGACAGTTGAAACCTCAAAGCAACATTATAAAATACCATTACACAACTATTAAATTGACAATTAAATATATCAAGAGCACCTTAATAAAAACCAACCAAACAAAGAAGCAACAAAACAAACAACTAAATAATTAGGGGTTTTTTGTTTTTAACTTGCAGTTTTTACTGCACACTAATGAAGATGTAAGAAATCAGTCGTCTCAACATCACCTCCAACAGTGTCAAATCATTGTCCTTGAGAAGGCAATTATTGTAGTACTTAATATGTGCCTCTACTGATCTGAAAGAGCAGTACCACTTATATTTTCTAATCATGCTAAGAAATCCATAAACATTTAAAGCGTTCCAGATTATGCACTATTGGTTTCCTTGCCATTTTCATTTCCAGTGACTAATGAACTTCAAAAGCTAAGCATTAATTTGAAAGTCCATAGGTAATTACTGGCAAGTAAACTGAATTATAACTCTACGACTTTTACACCACTCAGTATATGATTGTCATTGTTATTCAACACTTGTAGTTACTTTAACACAGAATCAATAAAAATATGCAGTCTATCAAGATGGGCAAACTTCAGTACTCTGATACAGTATAAAATGCATATCAGTAAGCTAGCAACTACGTAATTGTGCCTTTAGTGAAACAGCACTTTTACATGCTGTTTGATAAGTGCACAGTATCTTCAGGTTACTGAGACTTACATGCTGGATTGTAGTGCTTAATTTTGGTGTCTAATGTTAACTGATGGAGTTGCACTTTGTTCTTAAAATTTACATTAAGAATGAAATGTTAAAGCTTCTAGATCTTAAAAGATCTTTTGTTGGTGTTGTTTGTTTGCTTTTTTTAGTTTGTTAGATTTTTTGTAAGTATTTGCCACTCCCCACCCTCAAACTAAAAAAAAAAAATCTAATTAAAAAACACTTCTTGAACAAACTAAAATTCTATTCCATTCTAATTATTTCTTACTAGAAACAAGGACAATGTGCTTCATTTACAACAAAAGTTAGAATGAAATCACAAGCCTTGATTCCCTTGTACTTTTCTTTGACAGCTATGTAACCCACTAGAACTGTCATTGAAAAGTGAGCAAGAAAAACTTCTGATTTTGATTACTGTGCTTTATACAAACATTAGGTATGTATAAATGAAATGGCATGGAGTAAAAAACAGTAGACAGAAAAGTCTTCTGGGTTGCCCAAACTAAAAGTAGCAGAAGCAGCTATTTCCAAGAGGACTGTTAGTATAAAATATAGCAAGTCCTTCAATGAAAGTAACAGATAAGCCATGGTAGGCACCTTTCTGACACCTGAAGGGTTTGGGTTCACTATCAGATTTGCAGGATGTGCAGTCCTAAGGGAGTGCAGGTATGACTCCTCAAAACCAATAGTTTCTTTCTTTCCCACTGATGGGCTTCAACAACTTAAAAACCAAGAAAACAAACAAACAAATCCCCCAATACAAAATAAAACCAAGTAAACAAAGAAGTTAAAACAAACCCACAAAAAAAAAACACAAACAAAAAACCCAAACAAACAAACAAAAAAAAGAAAAAAAAAGAAAAAAAAAAAAAAAACATAAAAAAACCCCAAAACATAACCTTGCATCCACTGGTAATCCAGGGAGAAGCAGTTAGTGACCTGCTGAGCCACTTAGATGCTCACAAGTCTATGGGACCAGAAGGGATCCATCCTAGGGTGATGAGGGAGCTGGCAGAAGAGCTCTCCATCATTTATCACCAGTGCTGGCTCACCAGAGAGGTTCCAGATGACTGGAAGTTGGCCAGTGTGATGCCCATCCGTGAGAAGGGCTGGAAGGAGGATCACAGAAACTACAAGCTTGTCAGCCTGACCTCAGTGCCTGGCAAGGTTATGGAGCAGATCATGCTGAGTGTGATGACACGGCACCTATTGGATTTAGGAGGGGCAGGTCCTGCCTGACCAACCTGATTGAAAAATTTATCCTTTTAACCAGGTAACCTGCCTAGTGGATGAGGGGAAGGCTGTGGATGTAGCCTACCTGGACATAAGCAAAGCTTTTGACACTGTATCCCATAGTACACTCCTGAAAAAGCTGGCAGCCCATGGGCTGGACAGGTACAATCTCTGCTGGGTTAAGAACTAGCTGGATGGTTGGGCCCAGAGAATGGTGGTGAATAGTGCTGCATCCAGCTGGAAGCCAGTTATTAGTGACATTCCCCAGGGATCAGTGTTGAGCCCAGTCCTGTTTAACATCTTTATTGATGATCTGGATGAGGGAATAGAGTCCACTATTAGCAAATTTGCAGATGACACCAGGTTTGGGAAGGAATGTCAATCTGCTGGAGGTAGGACTGTCCTTGCAGAGGGACCTGAACAGTCTGAATAGATGATCCAAATCCAATAATATGAGGTTCAACAAGGTCAAGTGTCAGGTCCTGCACTTTGGCCACAAGAATCTGCTGCAACACTACAGGATGGGGACAGGGTTGCTGGACATTAGCCAGGCAGAAAGAGACCCGGGGTTGCTGATTGAACATGAGCCAGCAGTGTGCCCAGGTGGCCAAGAAGGCAAATGGCATCCTGGCATCTATCAGGAATAGTGTGTCCAGCAGGATGAGGGAAGTGATTCTTCCCCTGAACTCAGCACTGGTTAGGCCACATGTGGAGTACTGTGTCTAGTTCTGGGTCCCTAAATTTAAGAAGGATATTGAGGTGCTGGAACAGGTCCAAAGAAGAGCAACAAGGTTAGTGAAGGGACTGGAGCACAAGTTCTATAAGGAATGGCTGAGGTAGCTGGCATTGTTTACCCTAGAGAAAAGGAGGCTCAGGGGACACCTCTCTACAGCTCTCTACAACTACCTGAAAGAAAACTGTATCCACATGGATATCAATCTCTTCTTCCAGGCAACGAGTGATAGGACAAGAGGACATAGTCTTAAGCTGTGCCAGGAGAGGTTTAGGTTAGATGTTAGAAAGAAGTTCTTCATTGAAAGAATTATTTGGCATTGCATTGGTTTGCCCAGGGAGTTGATGTAGTCACTATGCTTAAGACAAGACTGGGTGTGGCACTTAGTGCCATGGTCTAGTAGGTAAGGTGGTGTTAGGTCACAGGTTGGACTTGATGATCTCAGAGGTCTTTTACAACCTAGTTGTGATATTACACTGCTATTGCATTTCTAGGAACAAGCCAAAATAATTTTTTTTTCATTTTGACACCATCAGATAATTTCTGCTTCCTCTTTGAAATAGGTTTACTGACAAATGACTTTCAAAATAGCTGACAATGGCACAAGAATGACAGCAAAATTAAATAAGCCTACCAACCCCATATAATCAAAATTCTCCAGATGTTGAACATCAGTGTTGACAAAATCAAGGCAACAAAGTTAAATCCCCATATCTATTTTGTACTTGTTTTCTTGCCTGAAAATGTCTGCCAAGACACCAGCTAATGAATATCTTATACTGAATTTTATCATAAAGATGCCTTTTTCCCTAGAGGGTGTCTTAAGATAATAGAGAGGTTATTTTTACTTGATGGAGATACATGGAGAGGAAAGTAATTTATTTTTATTTTCCTAGAGAAAGAGACAAGAAGAAAACAATATAATAGGTAAAACTATTATAATGAATTACAAAATTTCAATACTTTATACAATTCAGCATCAGAACTGACAGTAAAATGCTTTACAGACAAGGAGGATATAGTGATATGTACATAATGTACTGGCAGATAATCTTGACCTATATTTAAAATCTGCACATCCGGTTTCTAGTAATTTGGAAACCTATGTGAAATAGAAAGTTTTGAAATTACTGTGTGCATGCAGAATCAAGGTCTTTAGAGTAAAGAGATCTGACTTAAACCTGTGGAACTTTTCATCATACTCTAGAACAATTAATACAAATTAATTTAATTTAATACATTATATTAGAAGATCACTGAAAATAAAGGTTACTCTTGTCAGAAAAACAATAACAAAAATATGTAACCAAGCAATTAATTCTAATGGGTTACTATGCACTGAAATGCGTTGAAATAAAATGAGAGATGAGATGAGAGATTCTAGTACATTTCCTGAATGAAACAAACTTCTGAAAATCAGCTTTGGATTACTGCCACCCTCTTTCTTCATTTGCTGACTTTTCATACTCAGCACTTTACCCCAACATAATGTCTGTTTACATTACAAGAATTTTAAAAGATTAACAGATATTAACAAAGTCACTCAAGAATCGCAGTCTAATGAAAAGCAAGGCTGCTTGAGTGTCAATATAAAATGACTGACATTAGTAGTCAGATTCAAACCCCACTGATGACAAAGAGAAGGTCAGTCTTGTTTTTATCTCATAAAACTCAAAATATCAGTCATAATATCAGACATAAGATTTCAATCCATTTAGCAAAATTAAAGAGATGTATTTTAATAAAGATAATAAAACAGCACAAAAAAAATCACCTTGTTAAGATTTTATGTTTATAAGTTTTTAAAAAAATATTTATAGAAACAGCTGAAGACTGGACTTTTAGCAACAGAGGCGTTGTTCAAAGAACCAAAGAGTGAAAGTCTGAGTGACAACTGAGTAAGAAAACAGCCAAGAAAAAAGAGTCCATCATCCCTTGCAGGCATTTCAGGGAGGACTACAGAGCTGTCTTCTCTGACTCTTAGGAAGATTTGTTTGTTGTGTTCCGCTCCCATTCCAAGCTACCAGAAAGGACACCAGCAAACCCTCCTCTAAAATCAGGTATGCAAAACTACTGAGACATCACAGCACAGTAAAGGTTTCTCTTTCAAACACACTGGCATAGCTCCAGCAATGTTTCATATCAGATACATCCAAGCAAACATGATAGGTCCTTCCATTAAGCCAGTGGGCACAAATTCCAATCATATATGAACAGACTGTGATGTAGCTGGTATGCCATTATGTATCCCTTTCCTAAGCCAGTATGAATTTTTTATTGTTAAGTAGGACAGACTGTGATTTTGAAAATTCAGTTGATTATAAAATCAAAATTCTGCAGCGCAGAAGTCAAACTTCTCTACACAAAAGGAAACCCCATGGTCTGCTAATAACTAAACACAAATCTGCTGAACTTTTCATCATGTAGGGAAGTCCAACAACATTTCTGAAGCTCATTAAATTGAAATTCCTACAGAGAACAACCTATGGGTATGTTGGCTAAACTGCACAGATTTTAACTGTGGCTGTTCCTGAAGTGCCCAAAATTAATCACTAAACACTCTTACTGTTTAAAAAAACCCACAGAACAAACTAACATAAATCATAACCACAAATAAGCAAACTAAACCCAAAAGATGAAATACAAACAAAAAAAAGCCACTGTAGCCTCAGCAGATCAGCTAGTTTCCTTTGTCTTCCCTGTATGAATCATGCATCCTCACACAATAATGGATGCACTCAGAGCTGCTAGTGCGAGGGCATGTTGTTAACTATTGCCAATTATCTTCATTTCCACTAGAAGGAAGGGGAGCGGAAAGCAGTTGACAGTGCAAAAGACTGAAACTTTAAATTAGACATAAATTGCAATGCAGTAGACAGAAATTGCAGTCCTAACAGTCTTAATAAATACTGGCATGTATTGAAGTGCATGCAACTCATTGCCTTACACAATGCAAACAAGCCTGACACTCCCTGGTTGCCATGGCAACCACAGGATGCTCCCATTTTAAATTCTGCTGCAGTGCTGAGGCATCATTTCCACTGCTCAAATGCACATGTTTATTGTCGAAGAATTCTGCTACTACATCATCACATTGCAAGGTCACAAAAATAAAGAAATTTACAACACACAAAAATTATGTTCAAATTTCAAGTGCCTGCCTTAGAGATACTAGCATTAGACACAAAGTCCTATGAATATAAAAAGTTGCACCAACAGTCTAAGTGGAAAAACCACACATACCACTCCTTCTTTCCTGTGAGGAAAAGAATTTTCAGTTGGTTAGTACATAAGATTTTATGAATGTCAATATTCTAGACTACCTGTACAGTGCCATTCTTGCACACTTAGAAAAAAACCCTCCAAGCTAATTTACAAAATACATTGCAGAAAGTTATTAAAACAGGTATTACACAAACCCCCCATATGTTTACTCTGTAAGACCCATGAAGCCTAGATATGCTATAGCCAGGTTCTCATATTCTATGGTCACAAACTGCTGTGTCTGTGAGTGCTCTAATGGAAATGTTGAGCAGAAAGTATAATATAATCTTAGCACGGCATAAAGGAAGAACTGTGATCAGTGTACACTTTCTTGTTATTCATTCATCAGCCATCTCAGAATTTAAATTGCTATCTGTAACTAGTCCAGGCCACATGAAAAATCATGCTCTTCTCTAGAAGTAATACTAGAGTGTCATCCACTGCTATTTCTAGTCTTACATAACTATAAAAGAACACATCTGCTACTGAGGATTAAAACCGCCCTTGGTCTTTCAGACATGTGTCAGGACATGACTGTATCAGCGCTTTAGTTACTCCAATGAGTAGACTGCAAGAAGTAACATGAATACAACCTTGGTAACAAAAGCACTTCAGCTATTCTAAGTCCTCCTCAACACTTTTTTTCCTCCCCCAACATTAACATATTTAACATTTTGGCACACATACTTCATGCATATAATATTTATTTACTAACTGTTCCCAATATATTCCTCCACTCTAGTCAG
Source organism: Acropternis orthonyx (assembly GCA_035583155.1). Taxonomy (NCBI): domain Eukaryota; kingdom Metazoa; phylum Chordata; class Aves; order Passeriformes; family Rhinocryptidae; genus Acropternis; species Acropternis orthonyx. The sequence continues at coordinate 75,329,076 of JAWWEU010000081.1, read as the reverse complement.
ACTTTAATCCTGCAAAACAAGATAATTGATCTCAGAACTTCAAACATTACTAATTTTTACTGATTTGATGTGTTTTACCACCCCTGTAACTTTCAGAGTACCTCAGGTGTTTGCTACTTCTCTTGAGTTCCTGTGACGTCCCATGTTAGAAGCCACTTTATGTTATAACTCTTTGATGATATATGTCAGAGGACAACATTGTCTTAAACCACCTCACTGAAAAATCCAGCATTGATCTTTTATACCAAAAATACAGCACAATTGAAAAAAAAAAATCAAGAAATAAATTAGTTTATTTTAATTACCTTCTTGGTGCATAAAAAGAGTTAAAATTCTCACTCAGAACACCACTCCAACAACAAAAAAAATTAAAAATAAATAAATGGGGATGTTGCATTCACATTGTTAATAGAGCATGAGGCAAATGGATGCAGGTCCTAAAACAGTCCCATTTTCAGAAGCTTGTTACCTCCAAACAAAGACTTAAATACCCATTTCTTAAAAGGTATTTTAAAATTCATTCAGAAACAGTTATACAGAGGTTTATACACATACTTAAATGTTAAGAGTTCTGGATTTGAATCCATTCTTCAAACAGATTTTAACCAAGGGCATATTCTACCCCCGCTTCTAAGGGAAGGGTTTTAACTTGAGCATGACATTTGTTATGGTGATAATTTCTTTGACTCTCAGATTCATTTCTATGTGACAGAATATTTAAACAGTACTCACTAAACAGAGGCCTTCTCATTTCTGCTACTTTTACTCTTCATTTGCACATTAGCTGAAAATTGATGTCATCTTAACACAACCTTTACACAATCAATAATTCTAAGCAAGTTTCAAAAAAAGTTGTCTTACCTATTCCACTTCTAAATAGGCATAAATGCACAAACAAAGGAAAAAAATCTCCTGTGGAGGCGGCCAATAGGTCAAAACACTCTGAGTTCAAATATTAGATTTGCTGTTAATCCCTGCAATATAGAAGCAGTGCTCCAGCTCAATCAAATGCAATTTGAAATGTCATTGAAACTGTTTTCCCCTCAGAGAATGACTCACCAGATGCCAAGGATCTGAAAACCAACCAGTAATCAGCAAAAGATTAAGTACAAAGATTCACCTGTTACACGTACAAGGGGAGGGCAGAAGGGATCCCAAGGATAACATCTCCATTCCTCCTTGCTGTCCTCTTCCCAATACACTTGCCCACGCCAAAGCACTCTGGCCATTTTTCAGGCAAGTTTTAAGAAAAAATTGGTTTTCAGAGTAGAAAAGCCTTACTTGATTCTTCAGTGTAGAAGACTGAAAGTTGTGTTGAAAAATTTTCTATTCCTATCACTGTGAGACTCAATAGTGAAGTTATAAGAAATAAGAAGAATTTCTAGTGAACAATAACCTAAATAAAAATGGAACAGGGATTAGCCTTGTGGTGCTCTCCAGCATCCCTTTTTGATGAATTATATCCTTAGACTAATATGTCACTATTTATTATTAATAAACATGCAAGAACCTGAAAACGTGTCCCAATAATAATTGTATTCTGACACCAAAGATGGAGTATTGTCCCTGTCATGTTCTAGAGCAAAACCAATAACAATGATTTCATTGTCACTGCTCATGGGATAATTTCTATAAAAGAAATACTAAAAAGTTATGTTCTTGTATGACTGTAAATGTATTTGGTTAAGTATGTTCTAATTATTTTAAAAATGCTACATAGATATATGGTGGTCACAGTTTTTAACAGGGAAAAAAACCCCAAAACTTATTATGATACACATGCAGTCAATGTTGGCTGTTCACTAAACAAGAAGGTATCCTTGTTAATCTCAAACTTCAAGTCAAAACTTCCTGAATGCTTTTTGATATGTTATGCAAAACATTCACTGGTACAAAACTAACATCTCAATTTATGGCCAAATTGACCACTGTCTTTGTAGAGAGATTTCAAGTGTAAATAACTTACTTGAAGGTTGCCTTTTTCTATGTGTTTTTTCTGTAAGAATAAAATATAAACAAGTTGAAAATTGAGTACATTTCAGGGTGTTTTCTAAAGGCCTTTATTTGCAATGATCCCGTAGTAATGTAAAGGACAAAAAGAAAGGACATATATATACAAGTGAAAATGTCCTACTGAACTTCTCTTTCAATGTCTATGTTGTCCCAAGACAGTTATCTAAATAGGTAATCACCAATGCAGTAGTTTAACTTAAGATGCCTTAGTTTAGAGATGTTCTTTGTCAGCCTCTTAAATTTGCATAACTTCAAGAACTTCTATAGGTACAGCACATCATACTTGCTGAGGCTCTGCAAGTAGCTGCCTGCTAGCAAGATATCAAGAAAAAGTATTTTGCGTGTATTTCAGACTACTTGAGAAACAGCACAAGGATTTCAAGAGCTGAGGAATGTCAGAATATATATACAGTATTTTTTCCCTGAGACAATAGGCATTGTCAGGAATTTGTAGGGTTTTTTTCTGTCTTTCCAAAATCCTTATTGTCACACTAGGGTTTCTACAGCACCATTATTATCACATATTAGAGAGAAAGTATATGCTGCTCCTTAAATCATTTCTCCATACTTTCTTCTGTAAGACAGTGAGAAAGAAGCAAGTAAACTGTAGCTGTTCAGTTTACCCTCAGCTTGTTTTTCAGAGGAACAGTGTGATTCTCTAAGTATGCTAGCTACACAGTAGAGGTGTTGCACATCAACAATCCTGCTATGAACATGGCTCACTGTGGAAGATGTCAAGAGGAACAGACTAAAACTGCTTTGAATTACACTATTTGCCCTCAGAGCTGCATCAAAACTTGAGAGGCATGTTCACAGAGTTAATCTGGAGTAAGCTTAACACCCTACCATATCTCAGTTTCTCAATTTAAATTCACCTGGCCATTCAGCAAAATCTTGCATGTGCTACCAAAATCTAGGCCATAAAGTTAGGCTATGGCTGGTCAGTCTCACAGATCCCTTCTGCCTTTGGAACCTGTGCACCTTTCCATCTCCATGTAATACTGGCTAGCTATACCTCCTTAATACCTGCCTTCCTCATCTGCACTGCCTCTCCTGTCTAGAAAAATAGCGGAAATCTAAAACTGCATCCCAACCATTTCCTTTAACTCCCAAAAGAAACAGACAGAGATGGCAACCTAGATGTGAGCTGTGATGATAATCATAGCAAAGAGCTAAGTTTCATTATGCAGAATCCTGCACAAAATTTACAAGTCTCTTTTGATCAACTACTACAGCTACTGCTGTACACAAATTTCCTGTCACAAAGAAAGAAGTAATCATTCAGTATCTCCTGTTTCCTAGATGAAAGATTTTTTCCCTCAACTGTGTAGACCTTCTCAAAACCAACAGCACATGCCCAATAATACCATAAGGTCTCAACCATATAAAGTTGTGTCACATCTGAAGAACTACTTTGATTTATCCAAGAGAAAAAAATTAAGGAATCAATTTTCAAATGAGACTTAAGGATTAGGTACATATATTGTATATTAATGAGCATTAGTGTGCCCATGATAAATATCTAAGCATATTATAGTGAAAATTACTACATGAAATCAATGGTATATTATATCCTATATAAAGAGCTAGTACTAATTCATCACCCTATGTGACTTCTTAAATATTGTTCCCTATAAATCCAAAATATTTTTTTCAAGTTGTACCTAGCGTGAATCTGTATGTCACTCAAGCCAGTCAGACAAAAAAAAAAAAAAAAAAAATCCACTGCTTTATTGTTCTTACTCCTTTTAAAACTATATTTAACTATAACATGATTTATACAATTTTAAAAAAATTGCCAACTACATATTTAACTCTCCTGCATTCTCTTCTAAAAGTCACTGTGAAGTAAAAAAAAAAAAATATTTAAAAGATTTTAATGATTTAGCTGCTATTAAAAAAACCAAACATCCTATATTTTGACAGATCTACATGTAGACATGTATAATTATTAAATATCAACTGATATATTTTTCTATTACATATGTACAATGACTGAATAATCCCACAAAATAATCAGATAGGTCAGTCTGGATAACATCACAGCAAAAGCTGTAATATTTATAGGAAAAACAATCCCTAGAGGAATATTTGAAGCATTCCCAATGACTTTCAAGTAAATAAGAAACAATGCAATATTTCTTAATTAAGTAATAAGAAAATTAATGTCATAGAATTTGAATGTTGTAGGAAACAGTAGTTATTTACAGATACCAAGACAACAATATTGAGACCTATGCCTTGAAATTATAACAGCGTGAATTTTTTCATAATTAAGACTTCCAAGACACAAATACAATAAGCTACACAAAAAAACCTCTAAAAAAATATAACCACAACCAAACAAACAAAAACAACAAAAAACCCAAACCAAACCAAACCAAACAAACAAAACCATAAAAAAAGCAGGCTCTGCAACTTCAAATAGCAAGTTACTGATGAGACCAGTTGTGGATGCTGTGAACAAGAAACTACATTTCTCTTTGAAAATTGCTCCATGCCACATGATATGCTGCACAGTAATGGACTGAGTCATAGGTAAGAATGCAGAGATATAGAAACAGCTTGAAGTTCTTCTTCTAAGAACAGAAAATGTGATTGCTATTACTAAGGAGGGAAACAGAAGAGTGGCAGAATTCAGTATTTCTCAGAATTAAGAGGTGTGTTGCACTGTAAAACAACATGATGTTTGTTCATTCATATATAGCTATTGTTCAGAGTATTTTAAACTACATATGAAAAGGGAAAATTTAAATATTTAATAATTTGTAAAAATACAATTATTGTTTCAGTCACATCATTTTCCGTTTATGCTTAGTAAAAAGAGAGAATATTTGATTTGCAGCTCTGCACTACATTCCTTACTTGGGGTTTATCTTAAAGTAAAACTATCCTCAAGGAGCCCATTTTGCTTCTACTTATGGTGAGTTAAAAGTCACTAGAGATAGGACTTCCCAAATCAGCAATGAATGAACTACTGATGAATACATCCTGCACAGATGGAAGTATTGTAGCTTGCACAAAGCGAAGGTCTTTTCTGCCTCTCACACCACCCCACCAAGCATGCTGGGGGAGCACAAGAAGTTGGGAGGGGACACAGCCTGGATAGCTGATGCCAACTCATCCATACCACATGGCATCATGCTCAATACATAGAGTTGGAGGAGAAGAAGGAAGGGGGGGACCTTTGGAGTGATGGTGTTTGTCTTGCCAAAAAACAGTTACATGTGATGGTGCCCTGCTTTCCTGGAGATGGCTGAATACCTTCCTGACCATGGGAAACAGTGAGTGAATTCCTTGTTTTGCTTGTGTGGGAGGTTTTTACTGTACCTATTAAACGGCCTTTAGAAGTGAAAAAAACTTGTGGGTTGAGATACTCTTCCAGTTGTCTCCCTGATCCTGCTCATGGGGTAGTGAGTGAGGGGCTGCATGGCACCTGTTTGCCATCTGGGGTTAAACCACAACACCTGACAGAGTGCCTCACTCTCTATTAAAGCTCCCAGCTGATCTCAGTGTAATATTTAGCCTGAGTTTGATAGGGCTGCTTTTCTCTGAAAGTCATACAAAAAATTTACACATATAAAATTTAAGAATAGGAAATGTAAATCCATTTTACATTTGAACCATAAGCTATGACCCTACATTTTGGTAGATAACCTTTCTTGCACATTTGTTGCCTTGCACAAGAATAGGCCTTTTGTTTTTCTGTTTCACTAGCCCTGTGAATCCTCAACTAACTTTTTTTTTTAAATAGAAAATACAAGTTTGTTGGATCAGCCACTTATAACAGAATATGACATAATGACAGACTGCATCATTCTTTATAATAACATGGGGAAAACTACCATCTCCTCTTGGGAACTATTCACAATCTTACAACACATAAAAGGACAGGATTATTGCAGTAAAACATGGAATGTGTCATAATGTGGTTCATCCTTTATCCCAATAAAGATCCTTCTGAATTGTTTTGGGCTACAAAAATACTCATATGTACAAAGACAAACACCTCTGGACATTCATCAAACACGCGAGCATGTAACAGCCACACAGTGTCTTCCCTCTGAGGCCCTCACTAATGATGTCCATGTGAAACGGACAATTCTGTTATTCCCATTCCATTACTTGATATATACACATGATCACACAACAGCTGAGTAATGGGAGACAATCAAGAAGCCCTGACCACCATTTGTGGAAGCTACTCAAAAGACATTATTTTCTCAAAGCAGTTAAACTTCAGGTGTAGTATTAAGGTAGTTTCTCACATTCTGAGTACATCAATTAACAAATTATTTTTCATTTCAAAAATAAATACTTATAGAAAAAAATATAAGTGGAAAAGAACATTTTACATTTCTGGATTTTAACCCATAAGTTTAATTTTCAAGTGTCTTTCCAATTTTTTTCTTGAGCAAAAGCAAAACTCATTTTTATCTAATTACACCTCATCTATTCAAAATAACATAAGCCCTATACAAACATAAAAATTTTTATTGTTGATTTAAAAAAACCAAACAAAAAACAAACGACCAAACAAAAAGGAAACAAAAACCCTCGCCACACATCAAAACTTGTTAGTTTAAATTATTTAGAGCTTTAACATTTTGCTGACAGGTCTAAAGTCACACTGCAGAGACATAAGACCAAAAGTCTAATACATCTTCATAGTCACTCATTTAAAATATCTAACCTGATTTCTTATTATTCTCTTGAAATATTTAATCTTATTTGTGAATTCGTCTTCAGAGACAATGTAAAGGATATCAAGGAGAAAAGGCTGCTCCTACCTTTGACTGCCAAGCATAACACTTGTGATTAATTAGAAAATAGATTTCTCTTTTCTGATGTTGCAAAAGACCCCTTTTAAAAAAGAATTAAAATAAAAGGAACACAAAACCCTATTTATAGAAAAAGTGAAAACTTTTTTTTTTTTTTTAGTAACTGCAATAATGCAACAGAATAACTGAAGGACAAAATAATGTTTAAGAATCATCTTATGAAATGTCATTCACAAAACCCACTGCAGTCATCCTGACATCACTACTGAGAGCCTTAACCTGTGAAATATGCAACTTCACGAAAAGAAGGTATGTGTGTCCTTGATGGGGACTGCTTGACACCTTCACACTCACCCAAGTAAGATATACATACTGTACAAATACAGGGAATTTCCACACTACGGTATTTCTAAAGCAAGTTAGATACAATCACGTTTGTTTTCAGCTGGAGAGGGTTTCATAAACATAAGATATTGAATTTTAAGGTATCTCATGTTTCTCCTTAATTTCAGGTTTTCAATTTGTTGAAAAGGTCTTTTAGAAATCTTAAATTGTTTTTGGAGTTGCCTCTAGCTGCAAGACATCTTAAAAAGGTGACTTATTGTTACAACTTGCCAATTACTTTTTGTAGTTGGAAAAATTAAGTCTGTGTACTTTAGAGATAATAGATTTATAATAACAAATGTGATTTAGTGCACAAGTTTCCCAGTTATATGTCATTATTGAATAAATATGTTTCAGTAATTGTCCCTTCTGTCTAAAATACTATCAGCTTTTTGTGGTCTATACTGAGGAAAAGATTCTTGCCTTGGATTCTAAACTATATTATTTGCTGTAAAAACTTCACTTTTAAAAGCAATCACAGTGCTTACCACACAGCTATACACATAAATATTCAATTATGCCTCTATAGTGGATACAAGTAAAAGTAAATCCTTTACAGACCTTTTGCTCTTCAGCTAAATCTTCAAGCTTTAGAATAGATTTGTATACTCCATCTGTTTCTAGTCTTCAATTGAAAACATTCAGAAAAAAAAAAAAGGCATGCAATGACAACTTGATATGTTGAAACCTTTTTCTCTATTCAGAGAATACATACTTGACAGCATTAGCGAAACCTTTCAACACAAACAAGCAAACCCTCATCCCTGTGCTGAATCAGTGGCTGTTAATGGCTTTCAAACCCATTAGAGGATATTATGATATTTTAATGCTGCAGAGCCTGAAGTAAGTCTTCCCTGAATTGGCTTCACTGTATAATGTTGCACTTGACCTTTTGTGTCCTGCCATATAAAAATTTTTATTCTATCAAATTTTACAGAAAATTACATTTCTTGTTTGCATTATTGGAACTGCATACTACTAAAATGCTTTTATAGTAAACTCAAGATTTTATTCTTTATGGTCATTAAAATACAGACATTCTTAATGCACACATATACACGTGCATGGAATCATACTTCTCCCTTCCGTTGTAGTCACTTAGGAAGCACCCCTAAGAAGTAGAGATATTTTTTTAATTATGCAGAAATTTATAATGCATATCAAGTTGTATAAGAAGCAATTTTTTTCAATTAGAATTTCATTATTTTAGTTTTTCAAGAGTTCCAAAAACATGAAGTTATCAGTGTTGGAGTACTCCATCTATTCATAAATCAGGAAAGATCAGAAAAAAACAGGTTCAAATTCTGTGTGAACCGGAAGAAACAGTTTTTTGTACAATACACTCAGTTCTGAAAGATCATGACGTATGGGTTACTGTCATGTACAATATCACTAATTGGTAACAGGTTATGTAGTGGTTAGATCTATGTAGGAGATACCTATTGTGATTTGTCTGTGCCTCCAAGCCACCATAAATCTAGAATTCAGATAATGCCAATATATATCCACTATCAAACAACTAACATCTAAGTAATATATTATGCTATGAAAATGTGACAATCTTCTGAAACAAGGATTTAAGAAGGAAAAGAGCAAATACTGAGTTATAAAGCTTATGTGACTGAGCTTACATGTGTGTCAAATGCTTCTGAACATTATTTCAAGTTCCAATACAGAGAATATTTGAGTATGACAAGAAAAAAAGGTAGTGAGTCATATTTAAAAGAAGTAGATTTCCAGGACACATACTTCTTCATGTATCTCTATGTATGTTCTTCACTCTTTTTCTATATATCCCTACATATATATTTGTGCCTTGACTGACAGGGAAAGGCAAGGGAACAATATTTCTATTTATTTTAAACAGTTTGAAATAAAGAACACCTTCCAAGATTCTTAGAGTTTAACGTCATTTTAGGCATTATACTACAGGCTGACTAATGTCTCTAACAGATTTTCCACCATCTTACCGAAATATTAACCCCCTTTCCTTGAAACCACAAAAGAATTCTTTTCTTTCCCAATATCAAGTTTATTAGATTCCAATTACTGCACCATTTTCCACCCTCACACTACACTCTTAGGCTACACAGTCAGACAGACTGTTGTTTCCCCAAATAAATACCTGCGTACAGTGAGCTGTAACACCTGTGTTCAGTGAGCCAGTTAAGAAAGGTTATACACACTGGCCTGAGAGCTGTGCTACAGTTGGATTAGATGGATTTGTGTCAAACTGCCATTGTGGGTTTGATGTTAGATGGCTGCTTCCTATGCTGCACCCTACAAATAACACATCTGGTATCAAAACAGAATGGGGTCTAGCATTCTAGAATTATATAGAATAAATGTTATTGTTTAGTTTGACCTTGGCAAAATGCCAAGTCTCTCAGAGCCGCACAGAGTTTCAGCAAAGGAGTAAAAGAAAGAAAAAAACTTAAAACTGAAACTGATATATATACATATATTTACACAAATTTACATGTATATGTATAACTATAAAAGACAAACCAACAATAACTTTATGAAACTTCCCTCCCAACAACACACAGAATCCACCACCCAGAACCCTAGAAAAACACACCCCAACGAGAGGGAAAGAGCAACCCAAACAAAACAAAAGTATTTTACTTCCCAAAGGCCAAAGCCACTGTGAATTTCTCGGCAAGGAGCAGCGGTGAGGCCTGTCGCTTAGAAAGCAGCAGCACCGTGTCCTCTCACATCACACGCCAGGAGGAAAGAAGGGGAGGAGAACACATCTCCACTGGTTTTTATACTTAACCTGACGTCATATGATATGAAATACCTAACTGGTTGCTTAAGTCAGGTGATACTTGTCTCTCTGGACCTACTGAGATCCCCACAGCCCAAAACTGAGGCCTGCTGAAGACCTACACCAAGGCCTTAATCTGAGTTTTTTTGGGATTTATCAAACCCATCACAAGGATCTTAAAGCACTTCATTCTTTGACCTAATACTTAGCCTGCTTCACCATCATAACAGATGACAGGTGATGCAGGCATTGCTAACAATTTTTGTAATGAGCAGGACCAATTTTATCAAAATACTTATTTTAGTCTGCTGTCTGTTGTTTTTTGTTTTCATAACTAAATGTAGCATGATTTATGTGTGATTTATTTATGTATTTATTCAACTATATAAAGACAAGAAGAAGTTTCTTGAAACTCAAAATATATCAAAACATTTTTTATATTGTAAAGACTCCAAGTGTCAAAAATTAAGTACTGTTGGATCAGAGTTTAACACATGCCCAGTCATTTTGCAATTCAAACTTCCTTCTGTGGTTACCTCAGTTGATGAATAAACTGATAAAACTATCCTTAGTAACTAAACTTCAGAGTAATGGGAAACCTACAGGGTTAATGAAAGGACTTTCCCACAAGTTATCATGTTATAAACTCATCTAAATTCACTTTGCAATTCTGACAGACCAGTGGAATTAGATGGATAGCTGAGTGTGTGGGGCTTGAGGTACTGATAAAAAAGTAGAGTCCTCATTTGACTGGGGAAAGGGATGGAGCATAGTTCCATTTGAGGCACCTTGCAAAAGTTTTCAGATCAGTGAAAGAAAAACAAATCCACAAAGAGCACTGAACAAACAAAAAAACCCACATCTCCTTATCTATCCTGGGTATTCAATGAGCCTCAAAAACAGCATACTGCATCATACTTTCAGTATTCTCAATGTGGAACACCATTATCTTGAAGTAAATGTGAATTTGTTTTCATTAAGTTCCTACAATTTTATATGCTGTAATGAGACAGCATATGAAAACAACTCAGAATACCTCTGAGAATTTAGAGAATAAATAAAGGAAATGTTACACTATCTAGAGACCACAATGAATACCAAATACCTCAACCTTCCTTTAGTTTGGTAAGAAATGTTAACAGGATATACACAGACTGTTTACTGGAGAGTACTGAAAGACAACAACACATTAAAAAAATGTTCTTTTTCACTAGCAAGGTATTGCTAGGGCTTCCAAAACAATTCTACACAGGAATAGTATTTGATCCTCAATAGGCAAAAAAAAAAAAAAAAAAAAAAAAAAAAAAAATCACTAGGTCTTCCATTCTCCTGCCTGTGAAGAGACAGGAAGTTAGTCAATGGGGAAAAAAGATTGGCAGAAGGCAATTCACTCAGAGACAAAAAGGTACAAACCAAGGATGAAGTTCAAGCTTGCTACCTACCTCTAATAAGAGCAACATTTCTTTGAAGAATTTTCTTTCTAACTAAAACAAAACCTTTGAAAAGGGACATCAGTTTTGTGCTAGACTATTATTACCAGCTTGTGATCTCATTGCCAGCAAGAATAAAACCAAGATCTGAATCTCAATAATGGCATCTTAATTTTGGGGCTGTGCCCCAGCTCATATAGTAAATTAATTGCTTAATCTGTAAATATTCAAAGCATTCACACTCCTGGAAAATAATCTGGGGAAATAATTCAGGCTTATTTCAAGTTATCAAAAATTGACATGGAGAATTATAATTTTGTTGCTTTTCTTCCTATTTATAAGAACAAAAAAGAGTGGATTCTTCCAGCATGATATAGACTATATTTCTCTAACCACTTCTTTCATTGTAGTGTTGCTGCCTACAATGAAAATAACTATAATGACATACTGCTTGGAAATTGAATGATGCACAGACATTTGCAATTGGTTTTTTACAAGGTAAGTTTTTACAACTTTCCTTTGTTCAAGTTAATATTGTCACTGCACTTACTACAGAAAAGGGGATACAGAGGACTGAGCCATGCAGAAGAGTAAAATGAATACGATGAATTAATAGGAGAAATTAGTTATTCAGAACTCACAAAGATGATTGACATGTTTTACCTTAAAAGAGTGCTTGTTTGTCATCAATATTACTTCATATAATTTAGAAATACTTCACAACCATTTTGAAAATAGACAACTAGCTATATGTAAAATGTTATGCCTGCTGCTATTTAATAAGGAGAAAAATATGTTCCATCAGAGAGCACTATGACTACCAGCAGTAAAGGCAAAACCAGTTTGTGAGCAGAATGCTTGGGCAGGAGATTATTTGTCCATTTTGGCATTAATACAGCTCTTAAAAATATCATTATTAAAGAAATAAATGGATTTAATTAATACAAAATTACATTCTCCAAGATGGAATTGGCCAGCTGAGTTACAGAAAACACCTCACAGATCCATTAGAAATCAAACACAGTCTTACAATTAGGCATTAAATTAGCTGGCATCATATGAAAGTGAAGATAACACTGAGAAGGACTCTAGCATTGACAAATTATACTTGAAATATTAGCCAATGGGTTTCAACAGAAGAAAAAAGTCTCATTGTTTCTTCTAAATATGTTAACTGTATTTGTATACTTCCTGTCTCCAACCTAATTAACAGTACCACCTGTGATTTAACTGTATGGGAGTAAACTCAGCTGAAGGGTTGGATGGTTTTCTTGTTGTTGTGGGATTATGTTTTGTTTTTAAAGGGTTTTCAGTTGAGGGAAAAAGTGTTTTCAGTTGTGGGGGGAAGAGGGTGTTGGAGGGAGTGGTGATCACACACCATTACCAGAACAACAGATTTTTACTATTTTCAAATATATTTAAAGTCATGTACATATTTAATGGTGTATAATTTTTCCACTCTAATATGCAGAAAATTACTTCTTCTAGAAGTTCTGCTATTCACAGATGTAAGTTTCACATGGCAAAATAACTCCTAGGTCAAGGCTTAATTCAGTGATATAAAACAAATTAATAAAATAAGAACTGCAGTATTTCCAAATGAATGAATAACAAGAGGAGAATGGCGCCTGTCATCTAGTGGAAAGTATAAAATTCTATTTGTCTTCAAACTTACAAATTACATACAAAGAATAATTTATGCAACTTAATAATTTACAACATAATAATGATTTGTAAAACTGAATCATTGATGAAAGAATGCTATTCTTTAAAGGAATGCTAAATGAGAACATTCGCTTCTGTGTGCTGCAGTTTCACCTTATTTACAGAATTAATATTATAATCAAACCTCCTTCTTAGACAGTAATTACCCCAGGAGAAGGCTATTCTCAATGAATAAGGGGCTACTGCCTGTAAAATAATATCTATTTACACAACAAATATATAGCATACTATCCATGTTTTCTTTATGAAAAAGTGTTTTTTCTACTTCTCACTATTCACATCCTTCCATTGTTACCACTGATGTCTCTTTTTCAGAATTGCTCTTTACACTTTGCTCCACGCATTAAGACAAAAAGTATAATTTACCTTACCTCAGGAAAACAAAAAAACACGTTTTCTTACGGATTAGTTGTAACTCAGTTCACCACAAGTCCATATGCATCAGAAGAATACAAAAATACCCTTGGGAGCATAGGCAAAATGTGCGTGTTGGCACATATAGTCATGTCACCATGAACTTCATATTTTACAAACAGGCAAAAATGTAGAAAACATGCTCTGTTCAGGAAACACCATCCCAGGGACTGCTCAAACACTGTGTGTATGTGGCATTTGGGGATATTGTTTGGTGGTGAACAAGAAGGTGCTGGTTAATAGTTGGACTTGATAATCTTAGTGGTCCTTTCCAACCCTAACAATTCTATTGTTTTATGATTCTAAACTAATCTACTGGTGTAGCACTTTCTCTTAATTCTTGCCTTGGATAAGGAAATGGTAATACAATCATCAGCTGATACAACTCCCCACATCCAAGAAACAGAAGGGCTCAAATAAGTAGCAAACTCAGAATAGGATCTTTGTGTGCTTCATCCATTCTGTCCATTTAGTTTGATTTTGTCTGTTTGCTTATAAAGGAAAACTTAAAGGCAGTATTCACAGATTTTCCAACATTGTTGAGTCACAAATAATAAATATGGGATGTATCCATAATGATATGTCTACTGTATATGCAAGCTTAATTGATCTCAGGAGGCTGAGCTCAAAAATTGCTTGCAGAATGACATCAAGGTGTATATGCACTTGTCATTTTTTCTGAGATTTTTCTAGAAAGCATCTGTGTGCTAACAAAAATGGGGATGAGAGAGTGTGGAAGAATATAGTTAAAACAACACATAACAAATGCAAAAATACACATTGAATCATGAACAATGCAGCTTCAAAAGGTTGTAACAGAAAAGATGACTGAGGCCAGGGATGTGTTTATTAAGGCATTTAGTTAAAAACTTAGTTGAATAATATTTGTTGGGTAGATGGAAACAAGCAAAGGAAATTTATTGCCCTTCCCACATGCTGTTGTTACATGGTGCCCAGATGTAGAAAGTAAAAGTAAACCAGATTATTGAATTTCATTTTATGGCAGTACAGAATAGTTTAATTTTACCCTGTTTCATCCTACATATTTAGAAAAGATAGTCCTTAAAGAAAAGAAAGGAAAAAAATGATGCTCATGTAACCAAGAGCTATATTTATAGTTAAGCACAACAGTAATACTGAAATATTTTATATTTATATAACTCCTCCATGGCTGCTTTTAAATAAATGTATTAATTTTATTTTTAATACAAATGGATGAGGATGTTATCTCCAAATGATTCCTGATTCAATTTTCTTCTCTCACTAGGGTATGAAAATCCTTGGCAACTGGACCAGTGGAACATAAATTATTGCTCAGCTCCCCAGTAAATTATTTCAGAGTATCCAGAGAATACACAGCATAGCTCAGTAAAAATCAGACTCCTTTGAAAGCTGACATCAAGGGGACCCCAAAAGAAAGAAGAATCTTTCAGGAAGCTATCATTTGGAGTGCCTTATCTTGCACTCTTTTTGTTATTCAATACATGCCTGGGATTGAAGAACTGAGTTCAAATGAAA
Source organism: Acropternis orthonyx (assembly GCA_035583155.1). Classification (NCBI taxonomy): domain Eukaryota; kingdom Metazoa; phylum Chordata; class Aves; order Passeriformes; family Rhinocryptidae; genus Acropternis; species Acropternis orthonyx. The sequence continues at coordinate 75,314,041 of JAWWEU010000081.1, read as the reverse complement.
CAGAATTTAAACTTGAAAGAATAGCAGAGATAGTAATTATATTCATCATAAACATCATCCCAAAATGTTGATGTTAAACCACACAGCCACAAAATTGTCCTTTCAAATGTGGGGGGTTTTTTTGCCAAATGTTTCCCACAAAGAATTCCTCACTGAATCAACCAGTTGCAGCCACTGCTACAAAGGGTGAAGTTATGACTTTGCTTTATGTTCTCACAACAGATTTTCCCCCGAAGCATTCATCCCTGAGTGCATCAAGTCCAGGGAAGCACCACCACACAACAGCCTATCATATCATGCAAACAAGAAAGCTAACGATTAAACAGCATGTCTTCTAACAATACAAATACATGAAAGAGTAGTATAAGGATAATATTTTCTCTGCCTGAATGATTTATAATTGGAAGCAAAAGGAAAAGAAACTTCATTTAGTTATCATCATTTAGTAGTTCACGGAACTGTTGCATTACACTGGCAAACTTAATCTGCAATTTTCTATGAAAAGACATCTTCCCTAGTGGTTCCAAGCAAGGTGATAATACACAATATAATGAGGAACGACTGATCACATGTAATTCTGAAGGGGAAAACACTCTCCTTCACTTTCCTTAGTTAGTTTTTACCATTCAAAGAATATTCAAACCAAAATGGTGTAAGCACCTTTTTCGCTGCTGTTTTCACCTTGGAGATAGAGGGTAACTAGAAGTTACTGATAAATATTAGTACGTTGATGGTTATATAATTTTTAAAAAGGCAATCCGTATGAAAACATAAATTGCGAGCAACGTGTCCCAGTGCTACCACACAAATTTAAAGTTGGTTTAGATAAAAAGTAAAAGGAACTAACCGATACTGAATATGTTTGCAGACTTCACAGAATTGTAGAATCATACAAAAACTTGGGTTGGAAGGGAGTTTAAAAATCATCTAGTTCCAATCCTATCTCCATGGGCAGGGGTGCCTCCCACTAGATCAAGTTGCTCAGGGTAGCATCTGTGATGGATGGCATCATTGATTTTAGACAGAAAATGTTGACACAAAGGAAGCACAGAAATCTCTGATGGCATTGTCTGCTATAATACGTTTACTTAGTATTAGGTTAGAAAGCTAAGCATTACAAATTTTGAGACCTGAATATGACAGCCGCATATTACAACTATTCTGTCTATTCAACCACAATCAGTTTTTTTTTATTTAAGCAACCTTAAATACAGCCTATACACAATAATGTCTATAATTTTCTAAATAGCATTTCCAACATACAAATAAAGACATACAGTCACACCAGTTTCTAAATGATTGGTAATGTGAGATTGGTTTGGGGGGGGGGGTGTGTTTTGTTTTTGTTTGGTTTGGGGCTTTTTTTTTTTTTTTTTTTTTTTTGAGACTCTAGACTAATGAATGCTTACCTCAATTCTTGAACACAATATTTTGTCAGCAAACACTTCCAGAAATTTCTCTCTCGAATGTTTATCCCCTGTTACTATTTATGTATTCTAAAAGACGTAATGGTTACTTTGGCCTTATTTACTTTTCGAATGGTTTAGGTAGGAACTCGTGTTTATTTAATAACAGAACTGAAGATTAAATGAACAATTTAATCTCAGCGATTAAGTTGCTTCCCACCTCCTTCACTTAGCTAACATAATAATTTTGCAGAATCCAATAAAATACTTTCTTACAGTCACATTTGCTCAATTTTTTCCAGTCAGGTTGCTTACAATATATACTGCTTTCTTTCTTTTTTTTTTTTCATCAGTCAGATATAGTGAATTAATATTCCAACGAGTATGGTAGATGGTAAAATCACATATTTTACGCCTTGAACAGAAGATTAAAAAGGCTGAACCCAATAATGAATTCCACCAGATGTTTCACTTAACTAGATAATACTTCCACAAAACAGGGGCCAGGAGATTCCTGTGAACTAAGGCACTCGCATGATAAAAATAACATGTTCTTCCTCTGATTGAAGAGCTGCCAATATATTTAAAGGATTATTAAGAAGTTTTAAAGTCTTAGCAAAGTTAAATGTAACAGCTTATGGTTCATTCTGAGACAAGGAATCCCCTGGATGCTGCATTTCATGATCAAATAAAGATGCAGTGGAAATAAATAGAAACAAAGTTATGCCATCCTGAAACACAGAGAAAAACAACCAGAAGAAACTAGTTATGTTTTCTTAATAGCACTGAGTTCTAGGATCTTACGTTCTTTTGGATAGAGAAGTTAAAATCCATCTTCAGTATTTCCATTGCCTGAATTTTCTGCAAATGTAATGAAGTACTGCAACATTTATCTACAACTTTCTCATTTAATAGTATCTAAAGTTTCAGCTCAAGTAATAGGATACCTAGACACATAACTCAAAAACTGTAAACAAAATTTGTTTGACAGAAGCTTGTGGGGTAAAGCCCTGGAGGGAAGACTTGCTCAGGAAAGTTGGTTAATATTCAAGCTAACAAGTGGTCCATCCCAACAAGCAACAAGCCAGGCAAAAATGCCAGGAGTCCTGAGTGAGTGAACAAGGAGCTCCTACTAAACTCAAGCACAAAAAAAGAACCATATAGAGAGTGGAAGCAAGAACAGGTCACTTAGAAAGAATACAGAGATGCTATCTGAGCATGCAGCAAAGCCATAAGGCTAACTAAAGCTAAAATTTAATTCAATCTGCCCAGGGATGTTACATACATCCCTGTTTTTAACACGGGGGGGAAAGTCTAGGGAAAATGTGAGCCCATTGCTGAGTGGAGCAGGGAACTTGGTAACACAGGACCAGAAAACACTGAGGTACCTAATTCCTTCCTCTCATCAGTCTTTACAGTCAAGACCAGCCCTCCAGAATCTCAGGCACTGCAGATCAGGAAGACTGGAGCAAGCAAGACATACCCTTGGTGGATGAGGATCAGGTCACAGAATACTTAAGTAAATTAGACATGAGCCTTACTGGGATGCATCCATGAGTGCTGAAGGAGCTGACTTTGAACTCTTAAGGTGATTAGGAGAAGTGCCTGAAGACTGGAGGAAAGAAAATATCACCCAAGGCATGGAGGAAGACCTAAGGAACTACAGGCTAGCTAGCTTCAATGCCTGGAAAGGTGATGGAGGAACAAAATCCCTAAACAATTTCCAGGCACATGAACAACAGAAAAATCACCAGGAGAAGTCATGGCTTCCCCAAAAGGAAGTAATACTTGACTGTCTTGAGAGACTTCTGTGATGAAACTACTGGTCTGGTAGGTGAAGAGAAAGTAGTGGACATTGTCTACCTGAACTTCACTAAGGCTTCGAACACTATCTCCTGTCAGATCCTCATAAAGGAGTATGATGAAATATGGGCTGGGTGAGCAAACAGTGAGTGAGGTAGACTGAAAACTGACTGAAAACCTGGGCCCAGAGGGCAGTGATCAGTGGCACAATCTACTTTATCACACTAATAGTATGTCAGTAACTAGCAACCTACAATCGTCTATACTGGGTCCAGTCCTGTTTAACATTTACATTAATGATACGGATAACAGGACATTGTATCCTCAGCACATTTCTTGATGACACAAAACAGAGCAGCAACTGATAGGCCAGAGGTCATGTTGCCATCCAGAGGGACATGAGCAGACTACAGAACTGGGCTGACAGGAACCAAATGAAGTTCAACAAAAGGAAGTTCAATGAGATGTGCATCTGGGGAGAAACCCTATACACCATCATAAGCTGGGGAACATCCAACTGGAAAAAAGCCTGGCAAAGAGAAGGAGCTGAGGGCCCTTTAGTTAAACAGGACCCAGCAATATGTCCTTTTGGCAAAGAAGGCCAGTGACATCCTGGGTTGCATTACAAAGAATGTTGTCCCTAGGCTGAGGAAGTTGATCTTCACCTCTACTCAATAGTGGTGAAGATGAACCTGCAATTCTGTGTCCACAGAATCATAGAATGCTTTGCATTAGAAAGGACCACCAGGTTCTGTCTAGTGCAACAAGAACATGGACAAACTGGAAAGATTCAGTGAAGGTTCACAAAGATGACAAAGGGACTGGAACATCTCACCAATCACAAAGATGAGCTGAATGGACTTCCCAAGGTCTTAACTTCAAATGTTAACCAGTACTGAAAGTAAGCAGCAAAGATGTTCTACAGGACTTTAAAACAATGAGAACTACTGTAATCAAAGCAGCAAAGGACTTCTGCCCTGAGATGCCAAGACTAAAATTCTCCAGGGACATCAAAACTGTCAAACACTTCCCAGAGATCTTTCTTTATCACCCTATCTTTTACTGGCTAGGCAGTCCTCTACCCAGTTTCTACGGGATAGCCTCCTCACTCAATAGAAATGTTAGGTGTCTTGTTGCTTCATTAGTTACATACACCCATACCTCCTCTTCAACAATTTGGAAGGGAATTTGTATAACACATAGTGATCAGGCCAATGGTTTAAATTTGCAGACCTAAAACTACTGAAAATCCTAATACTAAATATGTTAATATTTAGAATTAAACATTAAGTACATCATAAAAATGTATAACAGATATTCGTGCAAATGCAGACATTTAGATCTAGATGATGCACTCAAAACTTGTATTAAATATCAGATAGCCTTTAACTGTAGCACAAGCTGCCTAAAAATGGTAGGTCCTTTATTGATCTTAGTGATCTTATTTCTAACTACAAGTGACTTGCTATTTTGCTCAAAATAGCTTGTCTTGCCCAAAAAACCACATCAAGTATTCCAGATACAGACAGCAAGCTGAATTGATACATTTTGAGGATATATTATAGTCCTTAACCTTACTGTCATTTTGCAACCTGTGACTAGCCAAGAGCTTCCATGTCTGCAGTAGACAAAAGACTCTCTCAGTGCTTCATAGAAAATCATCTAAATTAATTCCTTTCATATTTCATCCTTTTCCTCTATGATTTGAAACAGGAAAAACAATTGAACATGGTATGCAACTTACATAATTTATTTGACATGTTCGTAATAGATACTATGATGTTCCTGCACTTTCTTTGTTAAAAAAAGTCACAGACTCTTCCTTTACAAGCCTTCTTTCCCTAGCAGATCCTGTCACAATTCAGGATGTACTTAGGCAAATTTTACTGTGTCCAAATATCATGAATTTCAGTAACCCAAAGCTGCCACGAAAATCAGAATTTATAAGCACTCTTTTTTTTTTATCTCACCTCATGGGGCAGCCATATAACTATGGCAATCACTGTGTGGTCTTTGATCACAGGATAACAGAAACTACATACTGTGCTAAGAATGTGCATCAGAAAGAACCAGTGTGCTGTTTCCTCTAGCTCTTTGATAATTTTGATAGATTTCGGAATTTAAAAAATAAAAAGGTGCCAAGTAATGACTATTTAATGAAATGCATTAGAAACATGAACATCAACAAGCAGGAAAGAAAAATTCTGCCAAAAAAAAAAAAGTTATAAAAACTAGGAAAGACAAAAGGAAATTCATGTTTGCTTGTGTTTTGGGTTTTGAGGTATTTTTTGTTGTTTGATCAGGTTTTTTTTGCTTGTTTATTGTATGTTTTAATTTCGACTGTGATTTAATACCTTTATCATCTAAGAGTATTGCTATTCACTCATTTCTCTTCATGGTTCAATTTAATAAATAAAATATATTTCTAGGCAGGAAAAGAGATTTAACACTAGATTTAATTAGTCATTCTTAACATTCTTTACAAGTTTTCTTCTATCTACACATATGCTATCACATGTCAGGTCTATGCTAAAACATGTCAGGTCCCAATATATTAGGAACTTGCAATTAATTCATCCAAACATTTGTTAAGTGTATTTGTACCTCTATTTTGAGACATTATTTTTTCAGAGACATATACATACACACATAAAATATCAAAAAGGTATCACTAGATATATGTGCCTTAAAAGCAGAATTATGTTTTGCTGCAGTTTTTGAAAACAGTGACTTATTTCTACGTGTGTTCACAGTCATTATCTTCATGCAATTCCCTAAAATATTTTATTTAAAACTGTTTTGTTATTGCTACCTGCCTGAGTGACTTCTGAGATTTTTCTTTCTCAGTTTCTCAATTATGGATTCATTCAAAGAAACAGATTTCAATTTTTGGTTTAAATATGGTCCAAATACAGTTGAAATGTTTACAGACTGCATACAATTCTTGTGAAAAGTGTTATTTGCTTTTTCATAGTACTTTTTTTCCTGTTTTCTACTGGGATTCTGTTTGTTTCTGGGAGATAATATATAGCAGTTACAGCAGCTGTATTTCAGCTGCTACTGAAGAAAATATCTGTTCTAGTATTTCCCATATTCAAATTAGTACTTCCAGAGTTTAAACCATTTATTTGAGGCTCAGTGGAGCCTGTGTATTGAAATATTACACCTTACATTTTACTGACCTGTAACATGAAAAATTCTAATTTGTACATGAGTTAAGAATAACATCTTACATCAGAAATCTACTTAAGTGAATATCTTATAAAACTCTGCTTAGTGTAAGTTCACAGTTCTACTCACATTGATTAAGTCCATTGATTTTCACCAACACTCATATATATAATTCTTCATATCTTTCACACTTGCATCTCACAACAGGCTTGAGAAATCACTGAAACAAGCATATACGTATAACCTTAGGTGGTGTTAAATTTTCTTCTGACTACAGGGTATTGTATTTCCTTAACTGCCTGTTCAAATACAAAATACCATTTCCTTTGGCTCCTTATTTGCTTTCTAGGCACCTTTATAAGGTGTCAGCTGGCATTCCTGGGTTCAATGTTTGCCTTCTCAGCAACAGGAAAACCTGTTGTGATGAATGTCTATTGCCTTATGCCAGGAGTGTAGATGACCTATAAGTTTTGGGTTTTCTTATCTAAATTTGGTGTGTGGTAAAAGAGAAATGTGCCCAGACTTATATGAAGAAATTTTACAGTGTAAACACTGAATTGCCTAATATTCTGTAGAAGTAATCCAGTGTTTCTACACTACTCCTTTTCTTAACTCCCTTAGAAAGATCTCTTGTAATACAATCAAATAAAACTTCAATTTAGTTTTAATATCAGCTCCTATAACATTTACCACTAAATTTAGTACTTATTGATATTTAGCTGTTGGAAAAGCAAAGAAAAGATGACTGTCTTTTACTACAGTCTTTTTTCTTCCCGAATTACATTTATTCAATTAGCTGTAACGGGGGGCAGGGGCGGGGGGGCGGGATCAATTTTCT
>JAWWEU010000081.1:75294064-75306813 GCA_035583155.1 Acropternis orthonyx | reverse complement strand
CGCCCCCCCCCCCCCCCCCCCCCCCCCAATTTTCTTTTAACAAATCTTTCAGCTATAGAGTTTGTACACTGTAGGGGTAGATAACTCTTTTCTGGAAGATATTGCTACCAAGGAGGCAGTTATTTTTGCTAAGGACACTTTCCTTTCTGGAACAAGGCATATTTTCCAGGCAAAGTTTTAGATGTTTCTCCGCATACATTCCCCAGAAGTTTACTCTGTTGGTATAAGACAGATAATGCTCACAGACATGCACAGGACATTAGCAGCCAGTGGGGAAGCTGAGGGGGAGGAAACCATGATAAAGCCAGGGAACAAACAGAAGGTTTGCCTTTTCTCAGGCCCAGTGCTGCTCACAGCACTGCTAGGTTTTAATTTTTAAGTTTTCAGCATCTTCACCTCCAAAATAAAACTTTTTGAATCCTTTCTGTTGCTTTGGCATTTCTTTGGGGGGAACACCAGAGTATATTTTGCTTTACAGCACTCAACTGCCTTACTGTAACAAAGTCTTGGACCAGTAAATTAGGCTTTTTGTGGCAACATAACTCTGAGTTAAGTGTCACATTTATATAATAATATATTACTACAGATGAATAACATACAAAATTAATTCTTTTTAGTCAGTTTCACTGCTTATTCTTTCCATCATAGAAATCACAGGATTTGGCTTAAGACATCCCAGACACAGAGAGAGGAGTGTGAGGGATGTATCCATGCTGGTGTAAATACTGGTATTTTTAGTCTGTGTTTTGCCCAGCCACCTGTGGGAAATTATGTTTTCCTTGCCAAGTTATGGGAAAAACACTCTGATAAAGGGAGAACTCTGTCCTTGAGGGGAACATTCAATGTAAACTAGAATTAATTGGGCTCACACAATTGGTTAGTGAGTGCCCAAGGGCACTTGAAGGAGAAAGGGAGGAAGACAGGGATGAAGTATGCCCCCAGACCCATTTTATTGGGACTCTCTGGAGTGGACCACGCTGGGAAATTCTGATGCTGTCACACAGGAGCAGTGAGAGACCACTTACATAACAGAGGGGAGGGGCCAGGGACCTCTACCTGGAGGGTGATGGCCACACTCACTGAGGTAGACGTCCCCCATGGCAAATGGATAAAAGGTGGGTGGCTTGTTCTCAGGTGGGGGATGGGGATGGGGATGGGGATGGGGATGGGGATGGGGATGGGGATGGGGAAGCGGACAGGGACAGGGACAGGGACAGGGACAGGGACAGGGACAGGGACAGGGACGGATGGGGAGCTACACATGAACGGACCATGTTGTCTCAACAGAGGCACCCATCAGCGGGGCAGCCTCTGAGGGTACCGCCTCTACCTTGGAAGGACTGGGCATTCTAAAGTTGGTAAGAAAAATCTGTGTAAGTAACACCTGGAGGGGTCCTTACAGAGGGCGTGCGTTTTCTCTTCCTCTCTCTCCCTTGCTCTCCCCCTTCCTCGCTGGGGATTTCCATCTTACTTGGTCACCTTTTGTAATAAAATACTGTTTAGGTTACATTTACAATGGTGTTTGAGTTTCAGTTCTCACGTACTTTTTGAACTCTCCCTGTAACAGGTGAGGAAAATGAAAGTTGGAAGTGGGCAAAGAAGTGAAAAGTAGGATCAGGAAGGGGAAGGAAAAAAACCCCCAGGATAAGAGAGGTGAAGAAAGAAGGCTGTGCTTATTTGTGATCTTCATTCTTATACTTTACCATGTAAACTTTCAATTATTTAATTTTGTAAAAATTAGGCAGGTTGGATGGATTTGCTCCATCTATTACATATTAAATAATCTGTTGCAAGCCTCAAGTTCGGTTGGTTTTTTTTGTTTGTTTCTTTACTTTTTCCTTGTGGATTTTATTTTAGTTGTTTTGTTTTGGTGGGTGGCTTTTTTTTTTTTTTTTTTTTTTTTTTTTTTTTTTTTGGTACAACACAATGGTTTTAGTGAAACTTTCCCTATGGCTGATGTAAATTCAGGAGGAACAAAGCATCAGAAACACTCAGCAAACAGCCACTCACCAGCTATGCAGGGTATTCACACAGCTCACAGAGCTGGTATTGTCTCAAGTCAAAATTAGAACACAACAGGTTCTGGTGCAAATTAATAATTTTGAGCTCTCAAAGTCCCAGTAATCCAACACTTTACCTTTCCTCCCTGAAAAACATGAAAAGTTTTATCATCTCAACTGTTTGCAAAATATCTGGAAATTCAAAAAACTTATTTAGAGTCGAAGAAATAAATTTCCATCTTGAAATGTTTCTATTCATCAAGACTACGCTCAATCAAGTACACTTAAGAGATGCGAAATGGACTCAGAAAGTAAAGCTATAGACGGCCACTAGTTCTCTTTGCTGTTCACACCCACTGATATCCACTAGTCTTTCCTAGTGAATAATTTACCAAACACAACTAAATTTGAAAAAAAAACAAAATGAAAGTCACACTGCTTTCACTGATAGCCATTGACTTTCAGCAGTCTAAGCGTTTTGAATAGTGTAAATGATTGTATCATTTAACTTCATTTTTCAGAGTAACAGCAGATTGATAGTATTTCAACTCAAACCTGGAAAATTCTGTGCTATCAAATTTTTCCTTCATATTAAATGCTTCATCTTCCCTGTCATGCTTAATATGTGGGGTGTTGCAAATATGAAACCTTTCCCAATCATCACTGAAAACCCTGGCTCATCTGCTTTTTTTAGTCATAAATAATGAGCCAGTTTGCATGATTAATACAGGAAGAAGACTTTGTACAAGCTGCATAGTTTAATTGAAGCATAAATCATGCAGCTGGTTATAACTTAGAACTATTATAATAATAAATGATTATATTTTCTCTACTTGCTTTGCATGCTTAATATTAAACTAAATTAATGCTCATCTGGTAGCCACTACATACCAGTGATTGTAATCAGCTGCCAAGATGCTATTAATCTAGCTGACAGGTGGTTCAGAAAGTTGAAGTACCTATGCTTTTTAGAAATAATTATTAGTGAAAAGCCACAGAGAATCCTATGTTCAGTGAATAATTTCAAGTCTGTGGTTAATTCTAAACATAAAGGTACTCCTACTCTTTCAGCATTGACCCAGACACACAACTAACTCCCTCCCTCAATATGTTTAGAATTGTCATTTAATGATTTGGCAACAAACCCACTTGGCCTCGATGTTCAGTTTTTGGAATCAGTTATATTTGACTCCAGTCTATATTCTTGATCCAGCAACTGCCACAGATATGTTTCAAAAACAGGATATGCTTTCTGACAGTTTTATGGGCTTTTTGTAGCAATGAAAAAAAAAGAAAAACACACCAAAAAAAACCCCCATACCTAATTGTCTACTCTGGGAACTGTTAAAGGAGGAAGATTCCTGATATTAACCCACTTCAGTACCCAGTCACTTGATAACTTTTCGTCTAAATGTAGAAATCTCATACAGAGGAAAATTTTATATGTTTCCAGAATGACAAGTTTCCTTCCTACCACAGATGAACTTCCAGAACAGTGCACATATCTCCCTTAGAAGAGTTTTAACTACAGGTTTTTTTAGCAATGACATTTATATGTTTCGTGCACAAAAAAAAACCCCCAAACAAACAAGACAAAAACAAAAAACCCAAAACAAAACAAAAAACCAAAAATCTTTTTCTCCAAAGCACTTCAAATTTTCAAATGTTCATGCATGTTTACTAGTGAGTGCTTACTGGTGCAGCCTGATTCATCTGCACCACTTCTCCATGCAATCTGTCAAGTTTAATTTTTGCCTTCATCAAAGTAACACCAAAGATCTCGGATGGGAAAAATCTGAAAATTTTAGGAGAATTCCTCAAATTTTCCCCTTTCAAGAGGACAAGTAAATGAAATAACAGCGGTGTAGGTTGACCTTGGCTGAACATAAAGTGCACATCAAGCCACTGTATCACTCACCTCCTGAGCAGGATACAGGGAGGGGGGTGGGAGGAAATGTGATGAAAAAAACCCTTGTAGGTCAAGATGAAGGCAGTTTACAAAACAAAAGCAATGTCCAGCCACTTCCCAGGAAGCACAGATTCAGCATGCATAGCAGCTGGTCTGGAAAGCAAACATTGTAAATAATGAATGTCCTCACTTCCTCCTCCTTTGCCTTAAGTTTTGTGTCTGAGATGACGTCATGTAGTATGGAATATCCCCTTTGGTCAGTTTGGGTCAGATGGCCTGCTTATGTCCCTGCCCAAGATCTTGTCCACCCCAGACTGTTGGTGGAGAGACAATGCTGATACAGTGCCATCAGTGTTATGGCTCAGTAGCAGTCATAGCACATGTGTGTCATCAACACCTTGCTAGCTACTAATACACAACACAGCACTATGAGGGCTGCTATAGGAAAGATAACTCCAAAGTCATATACTCAGTAACAATACTGGATTGACTTAAAAATATGAAGTTCTATTTAAATAGCACAGGAAGAAATTCTAAATTCTACAACTACTGAAACACAGAAACAAACTCTACGTTAATGTTGAGGACTTGCTCTCCTTTTTTAAACTTCAAGTTAGGCTGGATCACTAAGGACCTTTCATAGTGTAACTGGCCAGAAGGAGCAAACACCTTATAACTCTCTTTTGGAACCTTCTTTCCTCATAACCTTAATGCACACTAGGTTTAAGTAAAACAGATTTCTTTGACCTTTTCATATGGGAAATGCTATCAAGTGAAAGAACTACCTAACTTGAGCTTAGTCATTCAAGACTACTTAAAAACCCACAGCAACAAAAACAGACAAACAGACAGTGGTTTTCCAAACCCTCCTATGACTACAGTTGCTTTTCTCAAGATGTATTTGGTGAAGTGTAGGAACTAAATTCCACTGGATTTTTGTTTTTTGGTTTTGTTTTGTTTTGCCTTTTTAACTAAAGCTGAACACAAGAGTAACAGAAAATTGCTAAAATAAACAAAGAATCAAGCATGGCAAAAAACAACACTCTACATACATGTTGAAAATACCTATTAACTGATAACACAACAATTGGATGGAACTAAAGTCACATCCTGCAGGTATCAAGAATACCATGTTGCCTACAATCCACTTTCAACATTAATATATCAATAAAACATGAGAGAATTGAAGGAATATTTGAAGAATGAATTGCAGTACTAATAGAAAGGCTATAGGCTTTTTATATGTACTTATAAAATAGAGCAAACAACCAATGGGATGATTTCACAGATTAAGTTATCATGACTAACTTATTAACTTCTAGAAATACTGAAAGACTGTTATAATCAATGAATGGGGGAGTTTTCCAGAACATATTGCTTCCTGTAACTACCTTCCAATGGAGGGGCAAGAAAGTGTAGGATTATCAGTTTCAACTTTCATCTAGTTTTGTCCAAACTTCTTCACATCATATATCTATTGACCTAAATAATATCTAAATTACAATAGAATAAACTCTGTATGTTCTATGCATGAAAATAAGAAACTATCAGGTTGCAAGGCCAATTTTTCCATAACATTCAGTGGCATAAAATTAATTACATATATATATAACCACACTTTCTTAAAAAAGTAAAAAATCCTCACATTATTAAAATTATCTGTGAGTAGAAGAAACTTGTTTCCGATTTATGAACACAGAGTTGTCTACAGTGCATTTCAAAGGATGTCTCCATATTCTAAAAACCTAATTTATTGTGCTATAGATAAAAATTGTTGAAGTTGCAAATGCATGTTGCATATGTAAAACATTTATATCAGAGTTTGTGTGTATGAACTTTTGCATTTATTGTCACTTGATACATCCTTCTTAATCAGCATCATTCACAAGGAACCTGGCAACATTTCCATAGTGTCCATTATCTTATCAGCCTGTATATATACTATAGATAAGTAAAATTTCTCCAAATTAACTATTGGCCAAGTTTATTTTTGATATATGTAGAGTATTTCCTCAGAAAGTCAATTAACTTGGTTTTACTATTTCCACAGCCACAGTATTTATGTAAATTGTTCCAATTTTATTAGCTCAAGTGATTCAGATCAACTCCAGGGGCGCTGCAGGCTATATTGTGACATACCAAGTGGATTAATAAGAACCAAGCAGGGTTCAAGACAGTTCAGACTATATTCTCATCCTCACAGCAATGTGAAACACATGTGAAACAGAAATTATGTCACACGTCAAATTGTATTGGTTGTCCAGTCTCTTAGCACTGTAAAATTGTGCCAAATTCATGTTAACAAAGTATTGTCAAAAAGGTTAATCTTGTACAGTGAATTAGGTGATATTCCCTGTAAGTGACACTACTTAACCAAGTTCACTTGGATGAATATATAATTAAAGGCTCCTATATTAGAAACTAAATGGTCTAATTTTTATTTATAGTCCCTAGAAGACAATGACTCCTGATATCAGACTGCTTCTTTAAGCAAGTAAAATTGAACTTGAATGTTAACTTTTAGAATGTCACTTTGAAACACTCTGGTTTGCATGCAGCATTTTGTTGGGCTTACTCAAATTGTCAGGTCATCAGGTAGTGAGAAGAAATGAAATTTTAGAAATAGACTTCACCCTTTTAAAATTTCCCTGTATTCCTACATCTTTTTCTGAGAAACATTGGCAACAAGGTTTCTTTTCCTTCTGGATGATAAAGACTGAATAGTTTTCTGTCATGTCAGGCTCTGCAAATACCGAATGGTGTTTCTTACTTCCAAATAGAAAAAAGAGGACCCAGAATTACACAGAATATATTTACAAAACTTTAACAAGATGTGGTAGAGAAATCTGTACCAAAAAACCCACTCCACTCCCATTTTCTTATGACAAATTGCAGAAACAGTATGTTGGAAATAAGGATAGTTCAAGGTATCCTGGAAGAGTTTGATAACCTGATTAACAGTATATGAAACCATCTTTTTACTATGAATAAATCAATGTTTACTTTCCAAGGAAGGAGTCTGCTTCACCATAACTCCAAAAATTTGTTAAACAGCACCTGAAGTACATAGTGCCTTTGTTATAAAATTTTAACTTGTTAATTTCTCAAAAATTATCTGGGTATCTAAATATCTATTATGTTTATAATTAAATATTTTTTTTTAATTTTGTACTCAAAGCTACAGAAAAAATGAGACACTAAGAAAATAAAATGACATAATAATTTCAATAACATTGTAAAGAAGGACAAAACATTTTCCCCACATTTTTATTGCATAAATAAATTATATTAGCATATAAAATGTACTTGCATTTTTTGGGGGGGAAAGATAGAGAATCAACTACAGAACAATTCTATACCAAACAAACCAAGGTATTTGGTTGTTGGCTGGAGGAATTCTCCTGTGAAGAAAGGCTGAGAGAACTGTGACTGGTCAGTTTGGAGAAGAGAAGGCCTCAGGGAGACCTTTATTTCAGCATATATAAGGGGTTTATGGTAAAGACACAGACACATTTTATCAAGGTATGTAGTAACAGTACAAAAGGTTTAGTCCATTTATATTGGACATAAGGAAGAAAATATTTTAAGGTAAAGGTGGTCACATGCTACAGCAGGTTGCCCAGAGAATCTGTGGATTCCCAGTCCTGGAAGTGTTCAAGGCCAGGTTGGATGGGGTTTTGAGCAACCTGGTCTAGTTGGAAGGTGTCCCTGGCCATGGCAGGGGGCTGGAATTGGGTATTCTTTACAGGTCCATTACCACTCAAACCATTCAAGCATTCTATGATTTCTTATAGCAAAAATGTGGTTCATTTGATTTTCACATTTTTATCTAAAGACTAAAAAATATGAAAAATGAGCTTTCTTAAACAGAGTAACAAACAGAAAATCTTCTCATGAGTTCACTGTAAAGAAATCACCAAGGAGATTTTTAATATATATAAGATTACACACAAGACACCAGAACTTGCAAGACTTTTTTCTTCTTTATTCCTAAAACATGATTAATTTAAAAAAAAAAAAAAATCGGAATCATACTCTAGACATATTCTGTGGTAATTTGTATGTGGATCACTGTTCTATTTGGCCTGTTAATATACACTCTAACTGATTGTCAAAAATTGGAAATGTAAGAGGCAATAATCAGACTAAAAGCTTTTATTTCTATTTACATCTGTAGTGGGTTGACTCTGGCACAGCATCAGACTGAACCCAACTGCTCTCTTAGTCTTCCACATCAACAGAGGAGGGGAATAAATAAAACAAAAAAGCTTGTGGTTCACGATAAAGACAGGAAGATTACTTACTGCTTACCATCACAGACAAAAAAAAAAAAAAAAAAAAAAATAAAAAAAAATTTGCATCTTGAGGAAACTTAATTTAATTTACTGCTGGCTAAAAGTAAAGTAGGATGCTGAGAAACAAAACTTAAACATGTTTTCTTCCTCTTCTCTCCTTTGTTCCTGCCAAGCAGCATAAAGGGACGGGGAAACCCCTGGGTGACTGAGGTTGGAAGGGACTTCTGGAAGATATCTGGTACAACCTCATCCTACTCAGACAGGGCAATCTATAGCTGATTGCCCAGGATCAGGTCCAGGAAACTTTGAATATGTCCCATGATCAAAACTCCACAAGCTCCTGGGAAACTTGTGCCAGAGCTCTGTCATCCTCACAATAAAAAATATTTCTCATGTTCAGAGGAAACCTCCTGTCTTAGATTTTGCACATTGTCTCTGGCCACCACTGAAGAGAGAACCAGTCTTAGCCACCTTTGTATCTTCCCTTCAGGTATTTATACACACCAATGAGATCCCATGGAGTCTTCTCAGCTTTCTGAGCCTTTCTTCACAGGAGAGATATTCCAGTCCTTTTGTCATCTTTGTGACCCTTCATTGGGACTCTTTTCAACTTGTTCATGTCCTTGCTGTTCTAGTGAGCCCTGAAGTGAACACAGTACTTCAGTGCTAAGTAGAGGGGAAGGATCACTTCCTTCAACACTTGTTCCTTCTGCAGTCAAGGATGCCATTGGCCTTCTCTGCCAACAAGGACAGAATGGCTCATTTTATTTTGGTGACCACTATGACCCTTAGGTCCTTCTCTCTGCCATGCTTCTGTCCAGTTGGGTGTCCCCCAGCATATACCAGTGTATGAGCTGGTTCCTCCCCAGGTGTGAGACTGCACTGCCTTTGCTGAATCTCAGGACCTGGACACCCCATACAACACAATGAGATATATACATTTTATTTACATATTTTCAGAAATTTGCTTATTTGATAAGAGGGGCCAGGAGCATGACTACAGTATACCAGGTTGTAATTTTAGTTTAAGTATACAGGATGAATGCTTACTTCTGCACAAATACCTTTCACATTTTGAAATAAACATCAATTTTTTTCTAATTGAAGTTTTTCTTCAATGTTTGATTTAATTCATAACATATTCCTTAAACATAAAAACCCAAACATCTTTATTCATTCACCAAAACACACATGGAGTCCTATGTTTTAAGATTTGTGTCACAGAATTACAAGTTTTATGTAGCATGAATTGGACCTACATCAGACATGTTAAGCTGTGAAGATTTGCATTGGTCACAAATTTGACATAGTATGTAGCTTATGGGGAAAGTTGGGAGAAAGAACATAAACTAATCATTGTATATTCTTTCTCCAGCTATGTCGTCTGCCTAAGCTCCTCTACTATTGAAAAACAACAAAAATAAAACATGAGTCTCCTGAACCTAGTTGAGTGCAAATCATCTTTCACGTCCTAGTGTAAGGTAGCTAAGTCACCCTGGTAAGAAAGTATGATTGACCCACTCTACTCCCTTTTCCCTCAGCCTCGATTAATGGCAATTTATGTTTCACTTATTATTGCTACCTCAAAATATATGTTCTACAGTGGTGCAATATCTTATATTTGACAGCAACATGTAAACAAGTTGCTTGTGGAGCTGGCGAACTTAATTATCTGGGTTACAGTGAGACATTTATCAGCTTTTTCCTCAGAGGGCAATAGGAAGAAGCCTGAATCACCTCAACCTCATTCAGCTACTAATAGTACCAAGGATATGTTATGTATTTAAGGAAATGTACAATAAATATGTAATTTATACATTATCTAGAATTAGAAGTTATTATATTTTGGGCAGAAAAATAAGGTGATCTATTTATTCAAGACAACTTAAAATTCTTTGCACTTGATACTAAATACCAATATTTAGCATTAACAGCATACAGGTTTCAACTGGTATCATATTACTCAGTTATAGAATGTCTTTGGACAACTAGCTTTAAACAAAATTAAAATTACTTTGAAGTGAGATAGCAGCACTTGCAAAAGTAGTCTGAAATATTTAATTATACAGTTGTTTCTTTATTTTAGTATAATTTTATTCTTCCTTTCATATAGAATGAGTATTTTAAAATAAATTTGGCTCCTATATATTAGCACTGTGGGTAATTCAACAGAATAAACCACAAGTTACACATTCAGCACTAAAAGTGCATTAGTGAAAACAAATCTAAAGGTTAACCTCTAGGTTTTTAACAAGCCATATGGATGAAGGCATATGTGCTTAACATAGCATCTTATCCAGAATAATGACAGAAGAATCATTGGGGCAAAAAGCCATAACCTGCAGAGAGTTAATCACAGTCATTAATTACTTCACCCCATTGGGGTTTTTTTGGTTTGTTCTTTCCAAGATGGAAGTACTGACAGAAATAGCCTTCATTGTTTGTTTACTGCATAAAGTAAGATCAAATCACCATCACAACTTGTTGGCGATCTGTGAAGAAAAGTTAAATAGTCGACTTTACTTAAAGACTGAATGTCTCATGAACCCAGGTGCTTCACAAGATAAAAAGCATCTCAACTCAAGGCTGTTGGTTCACAGCCAGATTACACCAGCTAGCACCCAAGTTTATCATTGTTCCATGTTTCTAAAGTAAGACTGGTAATGAATATCCAGGTCATATCAGAAAGATGTTTTAGTTGACAAACACATAGTTTAACTTCATGAGTATCCTTACAATAAGCAGCAGTAGAGGACAAAGAAGAATAAAAATTGAAGTCTCAACATTCTCCCTTATGGGTGAACTGTCTGCACAGAGACACTAAATTGTCATCACTTTTGTTATCCTGTTTTGTGAACAACACAAGGAATAAAATGCACACTACCTTTGCAAGACAGACAAAACCCAAAACCCAAACTTGCAAATTTTCATCCCTCTCAATTCCTGAAAGTCAACAACACAAATTTGCTTTAAAAATAGAAATTATGATAATTCCCAATAGAATTATGATAGAATACAAAGAAGATTTGTCTTTGTATTAATAATTAAAAAAAAAATCTAATATTGTAATGATCATGTAGTTTTAAAAATAAGTTTTCTTTTAGTTTTAACCTTTAAAAGCTTTTTATTTTATACAGCATGCAGTGAAACTTACAAAACAGGAGAAAGGAAGATTTTATAATTATTGTGCATAAAGATGATTGTCAATTACATTGCATGAATAGTGATGAGTGTAAGCTTCAGATGTGTTGTGAACACCTTCAGAAAAGGTGTTGGGAGGGTTCAGTGTAGGAATTATGGTGTGTGTTTATTGTTTGGTTTGTTTGTTTTTTTTTCTTTTTCTCCAGCCAATGCACAGAGCTAAGTAATCAAATCACCATCTGTATACAATTTACAGGCTAGGAAATACATTTGGATAATGTATTTGCCTAGAAGCATGTTCTCAGTCTACCAGTGTGCCTGTGTTTCAGGTCAGGCCTAGGAATCAGGAACACTGCTGTTTTAAAGCAAAGAATGATATCCTGAAATTCCAGTTAGCTCACTTTTATTTCTCTCAGAAACATCAGAAATATTTCAGTCCCAAATTTCATGTCTGGATCAAGACTTCCATCTTTATGTTACTGAAGTTACAGCCTCATATCTTAGTAGATCAACTTAGTCTGACTATTGTTTTCTCACTCTCTCAGCGTCCTTAAGAGAATAGATGAAAGAGAATTCAAAATAATTTTCCAGGATGACTTTAAGCACTAGTACTTCTCTTGACAACTAGCCGGAAAGCAAAAACTTGTGTTTAGATGTTCAAAACAAGACCTAAAGTTTTTACCTTTTATGAAAGTAAACTACTCTGAATTCTGGCAGCAGAAACTCATCACTACTACTTTAAAATGGTTTAGTAGCTTTTTAGCACTGGACAACACTACATTTTTTCTCCCATAAAATGGTTGTTTTTCATGAACTGGCTCGAGAACCCACAAGACTAAGATGAATGCAGTCCTCTTCTCTTTGTTAGACCTTTATAAGAGGATAATTATAAACAGAGAAAGGACAAAAGACTTCCTGGATCCATAGTTTCTATGGAATTTAAACCACCATATAAATCAATACAGATTTACACCACTAAGTATCAAAAGTCATGCATTAATGATAACATCTTCAAAATATTTAGCTTTTTGCAAAGTTTATGTGAGGTCTAAAGAGGGATTACAATTGTGAGAAAAATTTCTCTTTTATTAAATTTAGGAAAACAACAGAGTCCGGGGAACGAAGAAAAATAACAAGTAGGAAAAATTTGCTTACAACACGTGTCTTCCTAAATTTAATAAAAGAGAAATTTTTCTCACAATTTTGGGGGCTCGTCCGGGATCACTGTCCACCAGCCATAGCAGGGGGGCTCCCCTGCTCCTGGAAGTCACGCCCCACCTCTGTTCTGGCGGCCCAGGGGCTGGGATCTTCCCTGGGGTTGGTTGCAACAAAGGACTTGGGGCAAGAGTACCATGAAAGAAAGAAAAACACCAAGAGGAAAAAGCCGGCAAAAGATTTGAACCG
>JAWWEU010000081.1:75272247-75293964 GCA_035583155.1 Acropternis orthonyx | reverse complement strand
TTCCTACTTGTTATTTTTCTTTGTTCCACGGACTCTGTTGTTTTCCTAAATTTAATAAAAGAGAAATTTTTCTCACACAATTCTTCAAATGTATTTCTCCTACGGCTGATTTGTCATTAACTACTTAGAATAAAGGCAGATATTTTCTAGCAGTTTCCTCAAATTCCTTCAATGTTACTTCAATCTTAAAATTTCTTTTTTTTTTTTTTTTTTTCCTTTGTAATCTTTAAAAAAAGACTTCACATCTCTTCCTCAACACTGAGTTTTACTGCTGCACTTTGGTACTGTTTCAGTCTCAGTTGGGGAGTGGGGTAAGGGAATTTTCATGTGGGAAGAGACAGAAAGGACCTAAAGCAAATAATGAAAGGCAGATTAACTAAATGCAGGCAGTTTGAGTTAATGATGTCTGTTTCCATTTCTGAAGGACTTTCACCAAAAAAGGAAATGTGATATTATTTCAGATGGTACATTTAAGTTCTCCACATGGAAATGTTTATGTCAATTGAACAGTTCCACTGAACAACAGATAAGTATGAGCTTAACAGAATTGTTCCACACTTTATTTAAAACTTCAGAGTGCCATCTCTGACACCAAAACATCACACAGTCTTCAAGAAAAAGAATTCTTCAATGAGTTTCTAATGGCTTTCCAGTAACTGCACCTGTCACAAAACACAGACACTCCAGAAAACAAAAGCTTAGATTTGCAAGACAAAGGCTCTGGTGATAAGTATCAAAATATCTTGATTATCCAGTATGTTCTTACCCAAAAGATTCCAAACTGAATAGGCTCACTGTTTCTTTGAAATCACCTTAACAAACATGGAGCCACCTGAACACTTACATAGGCATAGTGAGGCATAGATGTGGGGTTTCTGACACACAATACATAATTTGAGCCCAAAGTGCTTTGCCAACCCATTTTCCCAACATTTTCTAGATCACAGTAGCTAAAGACGAGATGAGGCCAATGTAAGAGTCTGCTGTTGCAACAGAAATGTTCAACGGTTGCCAAAGGTTACATATAAACGTTGGATAATCTGATAAACATTGATGATTAGACTTGTGGCCAGATTTATTGTTAGGAAGAAATACTCTCTCAAAATCTGACAGTGTGTTTTAAGCATTTTTAATTTTTGCCTGTACCATAAATTTCTTACAATTATCTGAGGTTTTTTTCCAAGACAGGGACATGTTACATTTGAGCTCTGATACTAATTACTGGAGCTGTCCTTTACTGTATCTTTCTTTTGATTGCTACTTTGTTACAGTTCAAAAGTATTCAGTGGTTACTCATAACTCTCCTACTCTTGAGCATCTCTTGCATTGGTTCTTGTGGTACTGAGGGACAGGATGAAACAGCAAGTCCCATATGACAGCTAAGATGTGATCAGCAGCTCCAGAGGCAAGTTCATTACAAATTAAACAAACCACCTGAAGATTTCCAGTGTTTCCTATTCTCTGTATCCTGCTCTGTCAGATCTCTAAAGGATACACTATTTGAGAGAAACTGAAACAGTATCCTGTAATTGACCATGTTTATACACTAGCTAAGGCAGAAGAGTAAAGAAGGAATTACTGCAGAGCTCCTTGTCTCTAGAATGCTAATCTATACTCTAAGAAAATAAAGATCATAAACACAGGGACAGCTTTACTCATCCACAGTTTGTGAATCATTTTGTTGAAAGGTGACAACAAACTCTGAAAAGAAACCTTTTTCCTTGAAACAATTGCTATAGCATACATGCTGCATTCCTAAGATAGACAAATGGTCATCTATACAGTTACAATTTTACAGTACAAAGTCATACATTCAATTTTAAGCTCTTGTTTCTTTGTGTACAGTTCTTTTGTCTGCTCCTAATTACTTCTGATGGTTCAACTGTCCACAATAGTAAAACCAAAATAGATATGAAACACACAGTGTCAAATTTATGAATAGGCTGCTGCACCTGAATGCATCTTACAAGTTTTCCTCCATGCATTGTCTTTTCTGGTGCCATAAACACACTTGAGAAGGAGAATTGCTTCAAGGAAAGTCTACTGAATCTACAGAGGGCATCTGGCACAACTGGTGTTTTCCTCCACCCTAGAGATTAACACATCCTGTGTTCCTTTTAGATAATTATAAATATGCTGGCATGCCTGCCCCTCAATGACC
This sequence comes from Acropternis orthonyx, assembly GCA_035583155.1. Taxonomy (NCBI): domain Eukaryota; kingdom Metazoa; phylum Chordata; class Aves; order Passeriformes; family Rhinocryptidae; genus Acropternis; species Acropternis orthonyx. Next base: position 75,291,803 of record JAWWEU010000081.1, on the reverse strand, counting down.
ACCTTAAACTTACCACAACAGGTAACACATCTAGTCTAATAGCAGAACACCACCACTCTTCCCCTCCCCATATTTTTCTTATTGAAATCCTGTATACACCAACTACCTCAATGATACACGCCTTACAAATGAAACAAAACAAAACAAAACAAAACAAAACAATTTTATGGTGTATTCTCAGAACATGCCTAGGTTTGAAAAACTGCTGATTTAAGAAAAATCATCTCGGTACCCGTATTTCTTTTTTTCCTGGCAAATATTTGATGTCTCCTAATGTTAAACTGCACAGAAGGAATTGGGGTTTTTAATTACAATTTTCACAAGAAGTCCCTCAAGCACCAAGAGGCAGAATTTCTCAAATATTCTCATTGTTTAGGAGAAAACCTGAAAAAAATTCTGCAGACTATATCAAATAATTCCTTTGAGGCACAAACAAGTAAAACTCTACTTTCAGAAAGGAATCAATGATCCTTGTGGGTCCCTCCTATCTCAAAATATTCTGTGATTCTGTGAAGGTAGCTTTGCATATGCCTTCAGTTACCCTCCACCTTCAAGAAAAGAGCATGACATCATAATATTGCAAGTATCTTGCCTTGCCTACCTTCTATGGAAACAGAAGTCATGGGGGTCTGAGGAGAAGCAGTTGTGCTTTTCTTGCTTGCAGAGATATTCAAGGACTTGTACATTCTAGAAAAGTGTTCTGGGCCTTTACTAAGCTAGAACATTTATCTTTATCTCCTTTACCCTAAAGTTTTGGGGTGTTCAATGAGCAGTGTAGACATTTATATTTATTCTCCTCACCTAGCAAAACAGTCATGATTTTAAAAAATCAACATTTGACAAATACCCTGAAATACTTATCAATTGGGAACCCCCACTCAAGCTTCTTGATTTTGAAAGATCTACTTCACTTGTTGATAATACATCTTTTTCCTTTCTTCAGGTGGAAAAGAACCAATACAAGCAGCAGAACACTATTAAAATATCTGTGAAAATTTTATCTGATCCAATGATACTTTTTAAAAAATTCTGATTGACATAGGGCTGAGGCAAAATGACTGCGACACACACACACACAAATTTAAAAAGAATTACATAATCTGACCTATGAGAACATGAGAGTATTTTCTCCTTGAAAAATTATTGAGTTAAGAGGGAGACAGAGAAGATCACCATGATCACCATGACTGATCCTCTTGCATAGCATAAAACCAAAAAACCCAACGCAACTAACCCACCAAAAACCCAAAAATCCGGAAGACTTCATCTACTCCTTCTGCATAAACACACTACCCCCTATATGTACTTAAACTGATGTATTAAGCTTGAAAAGTATTCAGTCTTTATGTAAAATTAGCATGTGGTGAATAACCCTTCATCTCACTTAGAAAAGTAGCTTAATGTTAATTAATAGTAATTACTGTTATAGCTTCAGTATAAATATATCTCCTTATTTGTATTCCACACACAACTCAGACTTAGGCACTCCTTGTGTCTAAGGGGTAATGTGGCTGTACATGTACACTAATGCTGCTACCAGGAACATAATAGTGCCATTTTGCCTCAGAATCCATGTTAATTTGTCAAATTTGCAATCCTCTTTGATAAAGGGAAATTTTGCAATGCAAACTGTCAAATGTTGAAAGCTTACCATATCAATACTAATTAAAAAGCAGCATCTACTCAAGATTCCCTAGTCCATGTAGTATAGCCCATGAATTATATTATACTTTGATATAGATTAGAATTTAAATACTAGATCTGCACCAACTTCAAGTTTATACTCTATCAGAACAACTCCATTAGTTGTAGGAAAATGTAAGTTATTATCTGATAGTTTCACAATAGAAGAGAATATTCCACAACCACAGACAGAAAGTTTTCTTTTAAGAGCATATAAAAAAACGAAGAATCAGATTCACTGAGGGATTTTTTCTAAATAAAGACTGCTCCTCCTTATACATGTTTATCTTTTATACTGAATTGCAAAGAAAGCCTTTGTGCTTCTTCCACAAAGATTTCTGTGAATGCAATATTCATGATTCTCTCTTGTTGACTGCCACATGTATTCCTGACAGGAAAAAAACACCTGGGATGCAGTGTTATCATAGTACACCACAATTGAGCTGGAAAATGAAAGAAAATATTCTTTTACAAGCCAAAAGTATGGGTAAGACTCCAGGCCAGAAGAAAATTAAAACACCAGGCAGCCCTATAAAATAAGCAGTAATATAGGCAAGTAACAGCTCCTACACTGACCATGTCCCACTTCTAATTGTAATGGCAGAGCTCTTGGTATTTCATCAGCATTTGGTAATAATTTGCAAGATGATTTTGAAAATTATAATTTGAGTGCTTGGCTATTGTATTAAAATCCAGCAGGGAAATGAAATACTTTTAAGAATAAGATCCTTTTATCATTTGGCTCCCAGAGACCTCCTAGACTATGTACTATTTGAATGCAGTGAATGGCTGCATAAATAGCATTGTTAGTGAAAAAATACCAAACCCATACAAATATTTTAACAGCTGGCAAATAACACCACAATGCAGGAAAATCTCTGCTTTTACTTGTCAGATAAAAACCTAACAGCCATAAATTATATTTAAGTTATGGACCCTTTGCTATAAGAAATTGAACTGAAGGAGTGTCTTCAGATAGCAGACTTTTCATTTGGTCCAAGGTAAGAAATTTCAGTTAGTTGTTGTTCTTGGTTTTGTTTGTTTGGTTAGTTTTAGGATGTTTTTTGATATTTTTGGGTTTTATTTTCCTTTGTGGTTTTGGTTTTCTTTATTTTTGTTTGTTTGTTTTGTTTGTTTGTGGAGGTTTGGGGGGTTTTTGTTTGTTTAGTGTGTGTTTTTTGGTTTGGAATTTTTTTGTTGTAAGAACAAAGCAAGGAATTTATCTTCTTTGTTTTTATCTAAATCATACTTCTTTCTACTAATTCTCAGTCCATCTGAAAAAAATAATTATAGAAAGTTATCTGTCTGCAAGTGTTCTTGAGGAAATGTACAAAATGTACTCTTCAATGGCACCAGAGTGAAGAGATTGTGCTTTTTTGCTGTCACCAAGGTCCAAGTTATAATATACTAAGTTTAATTTTCACCTTGCAATTTCCAGAATAGTTTCACAATTCAGCAAAAGACCTCCAGAAATCACTCTCCTACTCTTTCACAATACCACCAAAAAAGGCCATATACATAATTTTTTTTTTTCAAGGTTGTTTACAAGGCTGTTCTAAAAAATTGGAGAATTTCAGTGACCCAGAAGAAAAATTTTAGAGGCCAACCAATATTAAATGTACGGGTGACTCAGTAAATAGAGAGAGTAAGGAAAGGAGTATTACTTTTTGAGTATATTTCAAGGGACTTGTTTAACAGTTCATAAATCTCCAGTTATAAGGAAACACAGCAAATTTTTACTTTCCCAATGAAAGAATTCTAAATTCCACTGACAACTATCCCTGGCTATTTTTGTTTTTCCAGTATGACATTTGAGAAAGAAGAGTACAGAATTTGGTACTATGAATGAAAGATTTGGTCTAATACAGGTTTGTGGTTTTTTGTTGTTTTTTTTTTTTTTTTTCCCCAGTTAGTTAAGCTGATGCTAGCAATATCAAAAAAATATTTGAAAAAAAATATGGAAGTTAAATAATCAACTTAATTTGAGTCTTGGGCACTACTTCTAGTGAGGGAGGAAAGAAAGAAGGTTGGTTTCATTCCCATTATACAATTTTGCAAACAGAATTTTCACAACAACGGTCCAAATGACGACAATTATGAGTCCATTAATTCAGAATCATCCTTCCTGGTGAACCTGGGAATTGCAGGAAAGCTCTATCTCCAGTGCAGCTATAACCTATTTTGTGATCAATGTGACATATTGTACTTGAGACATAGGGACAAAATTAATCTCTGAACATGAGCCTATGCCATAGAGTCATTGTCATTTCATGAATTGCCCATCATTTGTCTACATTTTGTAACAAACTGTTGGCTTGAACAAAAAACAGTTTTGGAAAACTAAAGAGTTCTGAAACAAGGAGGTCATGGATACTTAATGAAGTGCTATGGGAATCGCCTGCAACAGGTCTGGCAGCAATGAGTAATGACAGCTTGTTCAAGGGCTACTCTGGCCACTGTCAATGGAATGGCAAGATTAAGTAAGGCAAAGGCCAGCAACTCCCTCCATCTGTCAGCAGCCTAGCTGAATTAATTCCTAGCACATGAGTCCCTGAAACATGCACCAGCTGCACATCTCTCTGAGGCTTTTGTGATGTTGTTTCATTTGGATTTACACACTGAATAGAGATAAAGCACCCAAAGCTTGAAACACCTTTCGTCTTACTTCAATTAGACTGGTTGATCAGCAACATAGGAAACTGTCATTCAAGAAGATTGAATATTTGGTAAAAAGAGGAAAGGGAAACAAAGCATAAACCTGTACAACCCCAGCCTTCAGAGCTAAATACTTTTTTACTTCCTTATCTTGTCTTTATTCAGAAGTGACCAGGATATAATACAGCCCCCAAGCTAAGAATCCACAATATGTCCCTATTTTGCAAAAAGTACTGTCAAGCACAACTCTTATACTACAAGTCTGTTCCTCTAGCACTCCTGCATTCTCCACCTCCAGGGTGTCCCCCTACCTCTTTCCCTTCCTTTCTCCTGAACCACTTCATGTCTAAAGGAATTCAGTCTTAGCGACTGGCATCTCACCCACCACCAACACGGGCAAACATGTCTTGGCTGCACTGCCTCAGGTGAGTTTTCCCTGAGATTTAACTCCTGGTTGTCCAAATGTATCACTCTTGGCCCCTCCAAGCCTGTCTGCCCCCTCACAGTGGGTCCATCGGTGCAGTTAGGAACATCAATGCTTCCCAACAGCAAACCCAGCAGCAAATCAAGTCTCCCAATCCCAGCACTACTAGTGCAGGTCGTATAAACAGCAAGGTAGACCCTCACAGCACAAGTCTCTAAAGGAGGGCCCCACACAGACCAAGAGGAAAGAGTAGAAAGAAAAACAGGTCACTCATAGGGCTCACTCCACCTCCTCATAACCCCTCTCCTTCTCACTCCCTTCTCTCACCAACCAGGAGACAGACCCCACAGCCACACCATGGCACAAGGTTGGCCTCCTCACCCCATGGCTGTCCTGTGCATAACATGAGCATCTTCTTCCCATGCTAACAGCAAAGTTCCAGAAGGTTCTACAGGGAAGCTCTGGCCTTGACCTCTAGCCTCAACCTCCAGTTCCAGCCCTGGCTCTGGCCCCCAGCCTATACCAGAGTGTTTCTCGCCCCACAGAGGGAACCTTGACAGGTGTCTGAAATGAAGTGTTTCATTTCCAGTCCAACAGGAGAGGACTTATTGGCGCACTCCTGGAGAGTCTGACCCTTGGCACATCTGCCGAGGACATTCAGTTACAGCCAGTGAAAGCATGTGAGAGGTTATGTCCATATTTTGCTGTCTTTTTTAGTGGAATGGTGGCCATCAGTTTGGGCCATTACTTCTGTCACGTTTATGGGAAATCATTTCTCCTAACTTGAAGCCACTCTGACATCAGCTTCTATCATCATTAAACGAATCATGCTATTGATAAGCACATCTATCAGAGTCTCATATGTTAAAAAGAGATGTTTTTTGTTGTTAAGCTGTATTTAAGTGCAATCAGTTTCAACTTCATCCTCTCACTTGTCTGTAAGGAGAAAATGTTAGGGATGCTGGTGAATTTGTTTGGTGAATATTTATCAATAGGGAAACATATTTCCTCATCTAGAAGAAAATAGTAATGACTAGTTCATCCTATAGTCTGTCCAGAAGGTTGATCATTATAAATTACTTTATTGACTGATGTCTCTTCTCAGCATTTTGTGCTTCAGTGAACTAAACAACACATGCTAAATTCAGGTAAGGGGGTCATTCACAGCAAGATATTACTGCTGAACAAGCATGCTGTTTTATCACGATGCAAAGTTTGTTTCCATTTCAGTTTTCCTGGTGGATAAATTTTATTTTTTAGAGTCCTGGACCATTGGGACTTTTTAGTTTTCACACAGAACCTTCTGGACTGTCATTATATGGACACTGATTGTACAGTTGTAGGTATCTATATGTACTAGTTTGTGTGTGATTACATATAAGCAAATTGTAACTAATTCCCATGGAGGTTACATCTTCACATGTCAAGTGCAATTCTCAGTCTGGATAATGCATATGAAAATAGGCTATTCACCAACTTATGATGAAGCATAAATCACCTGGTATAATTCATTATAGATCACTGAACCTATATGTAGTTTGCTGAATCAAACTGTGGGAATGGAGAACTTCATGTTGTAGAGGTAACCGTAGAGGCAAAAGTCACATTAAATATATTTCTGTCATCATTGCAACATATGAAGCATAAAAATAGATTTGCTTTTTGCCTTGAATACCTTTAGTTTAAAAGTTTAAATTGAAGAACCTAGAAAATTCAGTTGAATTATATTTTTTGTTTCCTCACAGTACATTAAAGAGAATATTTTCTAGATAATTCTAGAACTATCCTTGAATCATGTGTTCTGTAACTGGCAAAACCACCAATATCCAAAAGAAATTAAAAAAAAAAAAGTTTTCTGATTTTTCTCTGAGTAATTTTTAATAAGTTACTAACTTGAGAAACCGATGCTGCATGATGAAAAGCTATCCCTCCATGATTCCAAAGCATCAAATTTAGAGTTTGAGTGTTTTGTTGGTTGACTTAATCCATACTTAGTGGTATGAAATAAATCTAGCATCTCTGATGACACAAATACATCAAAGATTGTTTCATATCTTGAAAATTCTAAGTTTTTGTAGAACATTTTCAACAGTGTTTCTGGGCTTTCTGAATTGTATTAATTATAGCTACAAGAACTGTGTTTACAGCTGTTCTCTAAAAGTGTAATAGCTCCAGGACTATTTTCTTCCTGAGAAGAGAATGGGAGAAAGAGGGCAGAAAAATCCATTAATATAAAATAATAACATGTAGATTTGTCAGAAAATATAACATGGATTGAAAGGTGGTATTATATTCCTTTGGTCCTTGTCAAGATAAACAATCCTATGTGTCTGGCTTATGTTAAAGAATCAATGTTTTGTTTGAGAAAGAGTTGCAAGATCGAACAGCAACAAAAATACGGACCTTGGTTACACATTGCTTTCCATTTCCTAAGGAAGGAAATTTAAGAGCAGATTTTTTTTTAATTTGCCAAAAACTTGTTCAAACTTTTTAAGAATATATATTTTTGGTATCTGAAATTGTGAATAGTGCAAAGTGTCAGGCACAAAGAGCAGTCCTCTGTGTTCATGATGATAAAATGACACTGGAAATACTTCAGTGTCATGCAAAATAACAAAATTAAATTACTGCTGGCTTCACTGCTTTAAAAGATAATGAAATAAGAATAATTAAAAGGCATGGAAATTATTATGACAACACATCATCTGACATATGCTACATTAGCCAAAATTTATATGCTGCTTTATGCCATAGCAGTTTTGCTGGCTCAGAGGAAATAACCACACTGGTTGTTGGAACTTTGGAGGCAAATGGTGTTTAGTACATGATTTAAGAGAATTATATTTTTGAGAATTAGTGACTTACTTAAGTAATTGAATCAATGACTTTGAATGTCCATGCTATTTTGGGGAGGGGGAAATGAAATTTCCATCATATAGTGTTTATCTGAAATAAAACTAGGACTGGTGGATCTAATGATTATTTGGCTGACTCAGATCTCCAAAGGAAATTCTGTAGTGACTCAGTTGTGCATGCACATGTACCTATAATGAAAGAGAGATTTAAAAGAATGTCATATAAAACAACAGCTGTATAGCTTATTTAGGTTCAAGATATTAGTAAGACAGAATTGCTTGTTAAATAGACTATAATTTTGCATATTGCTGTTCTCTTAAACCTCCATAATGTGGTGTGACTAAGTATAAGTATTAAGACAGGATGACAGAAGATTTAAGTGAGTTTTATAAAGTCTTGGAGTGGATCCTTTCCACTATCCCCAAGGTAAGAGCTGATTTTGAGTAAAATAAAGTACTATTAGAATCCTTCATGTCTTTTCATATTGGTACACTGACAAAAATCATGAGTTATTTACTGAAACAAATATAAAACTAACTTAATTTAATTTTTTTTTTTTTTTTTTTAAGTAGAACATTGTGAAATCTTCTAGTTCAAACACTAGCTGCAGGTTTGAACATAGCTTATTTTTATCCCCTAAAGATTCTGATTAAATGTCCATAATACTTCACATACTGTATTTCCAGAAGCATATTATCATTACTGTGAGTAGGGCACCTTGTGTTATGTTGAATTTTCCTAGTTGACACATATTGAGAAAGAGCAGAAGTGTAGCTAAATCCAGTGTGGTTAACAAATCATCTACAGCAAAAGCATGCTATAGCATGACCTAATTAGACTTAATTTCATACCCAAGTCAAAGTTTTATGGAAGCATGTGGAAATTGGACAAATTTTACTGCATATTCTGCTTACATGAAGTATTTATCTAATCAAAGTATAAAGCACTTATTTCTTTAGTGGCTAGAAACTCATCTTTTAAAAAAATAAAACAAAAAAATTCCCACAACCAAATAAACAAAAAACAAATTTAAAAAACCCCAAACTCTTCCAAATTCTCATCCCCCCAAAATTCCAAATTGCTACAGACTCCAATGTTCTTCTTTTTCTAATAAAGGGTAGTATCTGTTTCCTACCCCAACCAATCTGTTCCACTTCTTCTGCAAAATGTAATTAAAAAAAAAAAAAAAAAAAAAAAAAAAAAAAAAAGCCTGGACACTGATATTTGTGTTATTTACAAAAGGTAATTAAGAGTGGATACTGATCACATTGCTGTAATTTTGCTATTTAGATTCTATATATGTATATCTATTCTGATGTACAGCAATGCATAGAATTGATAGACAAGCATCCAAGGCTGAATGCCTTGAACATTATCCAGGGTTGCCTGAAGCTACTTTGAATTTACTATGTCTCAAAATAAGGCAGGGAACTTGCAAGTAGGTTTCTCCTTAAGATGTTTACTCATGATTTCATTTAAAAAGATAATTTCAAATGCTGGTTTCCCACACAGTATTAAGAAGGTATGGTCTATTATAAGTTAAATTACAAAAATATGAAATGCATGCTTGTATTACCTGTTCCTATAAAATGTGCCAGTAGCAAGAGTTGCCAAATGAGTTTGTTCTTATTTCCACTTGAAGGTTGCAACGTTAATTTCAGCACTGTCCCTACATATATATCAGTAGAGTTATATTACATAGAACTATGAACTATCAATGAGTCTTAGGAAGCCAGGAAGAGCAAAACACTATAATGTAATTTGAGTAGTTTTTAGAAGTCATTGAAGTCCATGTACCCCTATGAAAAACCAACTTTTACAAGTAAAATTTATAGAATTTAAAGGAATATAATACATTCCTTTTTTGCTTTCTCGTATACATAATTTGCATAGGCTACAGAATATTCATACTGTCATTGTTAAGTATTCTGGGCCACAAAGAACTGCTTGTTACAGATTACTGCACAGTATTAAGAACAAAACTATTGTTTCACTCTGTTCAAGGAAAATGTTTATCATTATAATTTTTAACAGTTAATTGTGTTCACCTTTAACATCTTGCCCAAAGGTGAATTTGAAGGTGTTTTGGTGTGGTTTGGTGGTTTGTTTGCTTGTTTTTCTGTTTTATATCTGGTAACTGAAGGGAAGGAGAAAAGCTTCAGAGTCCAGTATCCTAAATCACCTATAAAAAGTTCTGAGGGAAAAAAGAGGAAAGTGTATAAATAATTAATGTGTTACCATAGCTTTGTTACCGCTTACATACATTAATTCTTGGTGTTATGGATCTGCCAGAGAAGGACAATGAGTTACTTCTCATTATCATCCACTTTACAGAACTTTGTTCACTTAATTCATATTCCACAGACTGGTGCTAATAGTCACTGATTAGAGCAAGATTTGTCCATGGCTTGTTCCAGAGCCAAACATAATCAGTGTTTTGCAAAGCAACAACAATTTTGTTCAGGTCAACATTTTAAAATTCAAGTAAACGCAAAAATTTAAAGAGCTTTTCTCCAAACTGTACTGTGTGTTTCAATGGCATTTTGTTGCATGCTGCACAACAAAGCCTTTCTTCTATCTCACAGCATTAAAGCAGATTACGTGAACAAAATGTTTTCAACATCAGGGAAAATAATATTTTGTTTTTAAGATTCTGGCATCTGCTGATCTGCTGATCTGCATTTCTTGGTGATACCTTTCTCATAACTTGTACCTTCAAGTGGCTTCACAATGAAAAAAACATTTTCTTTTACAGAACTCAGGCAACATGTTTGGTTCTACATGGCTGTATTGCTGTAAATTTCAAATTCACAGATATACAACTGTGGAACACAGACAGCAAAATATAGATATATGTAGACATATATGCACACAGAAGTATATATATATAGAAATATATAATAGACATATATAATAAAATGGCTGGGGTTGGAAGGGACACAAAAAATCACCTTCTTCCAACCCACCTATTATGGACAGGGATGCCATCACATATACATATATATATATATATATATATATATATATATTTAGTTTTAACCCAGGGATATTATGCAAATAAGAGAAAGCTGCAGGCTGCTGTTCCGATACAATTCCTTTTGCTATGTTATGTATTTATTTTCTGTAAAAAATAAAAAAAGGAGCAAGAGATCTTGTTTTTCATTACATTATGATGCGTATTTTAGAACTATATAGTTATTATTTCGCCTTACAGTGTTTTGACAGTATGTACATGAACTGCTTTTACAAAATTCTCTACTTCTAAAGTCTAGTCATGTGAATTATTCCCTTCATGTATTATAGAAAACATGAAATAGGAAAAAAAAGTTAAGTATTTGAGTACATGACTGAAGAACTGTTTTTCATCTTTAAACATTCATCAAAGATAAACTATTTATTCATGCTTAATAGAGCACCCCAGACTGTTGCAGGTTTCATTAGCTGAAGTTTGAGTGACTTCTGTTTACCATAATGGTACTTTACATTTACACAACAGTTTCCATTCAAAAGTATTTCAAAGTGCTTTGCATAGTGTGTTTATATAAGGGATAAATTAACCAACCAGTAAATTAGAGTTACTTCTGGAGTGAAGCTCTGCAGAAACTTTGTGGCAAGAAACTTATATGGGATTAATTTTATGTTTTAAATAAAATTTCATGGATTTCAAGGAAGCAGAGCATACAATAGAATTAAACTGTGTTTTATAGAGGAGAAAACACTTACTGCTGGGGCACTTAACTCCAACAAATAAGCGGTCTCTGCTATTGCTTCTGCCACACACCTTCTGTCATCTTTCATCAGTTTGGTCTGATTTGTGCCTTACATAATGTCATAGGATCATAGAATATTCTGAGATGAAAGGCACCCACAAGGATTACAGAAGTCCAACTCCTGGCACAAGACACCCCTAAGAATCACACCGTGTGCCTGAAAGTGTTGTCCAAATACTTCTTGAACTCTGTCAGGCTTCATGTTGTGACCACTTCCCTGGAGAGCCTGTTCCGATTCTTGACCACCCTTTGGATGAAAAACTTTTTCCTAATATCCAGCTTAAACTTCCCAGAACTCAGCTTCATGCCATTTCCTTGAGTCTGTCACTGGTCATGAGGGTGAAGAGATCAGTACTTGGCCCTCAGCTTTGCCTCACAAGGAATGGTAGACTGCAATGAGGTCTCCCCTCAGCCTCCTCTTCTCCAGGCTGAACATACCAAGTGCCCTCAGCCACTCCTCATTCTACTTCCCCTCAAGGCCCTTCACCATCTTTGTTGCCCTCCTTTGGACACTCTGTAATAGTTTAATATCTTTCTTACACTGTGCTGCCCAAAACTGCCCACAATACTCAAGGTGAGGCTATGCCAGTGCAGAGCACAGTGAGGCAATCCCCTCCCTTGACCAGCTGGTGATGCTTTGCCTGTTGGATTATTGCTAATATAATAATACCAGCTCAGCTTTACTGACTGTTTACATGTGCACAATTAGTTACTTGAAATGCAAATCTGTCACACTTAACTTTCTCCACCTTTTAGCAATGAAAAACCCTTCTCCACTGACAGTAAGCTAATTTGTATGATGCTGAATTTACAATGTGCTAATAATGTACTTAATAAAGACCATCTTCTATGACTGAAGCATCAGTTATGGATCTCAGAAATAACACTTGATTTATCCTGGTTTTTGACAATTTCTATTATATCACATTAACCCAAAAGGAAGACTGTTTTCCTATCTATGCAGAGCAGGAAACAATGTCTTCATATCCTGGTTGGAGTTTAACAACATGGGAATTTTTTCTTTTAAGGTTGGCAGGAATAACATAATTCTTCAAAACTGGAACAGGTGAACAATTATTTTGCTTCTCTTTTGACACTCATGTTTCTCCTGGCCTCACCCTAGAATGCTTCTGCAGTGTTTGCAACCACCTTGCTGTCCTTTGCAACAGATCTCTTTTTCTTAGTCGGCATTGGGCTATTCTATAGCTATTCTTGCCAAAGAATCCCACAAGAAATAATAAAAGCTTACAGCACAAACAGTACTGATTTCAGGTTCAGTGGTTCAATGAATTCACAAAAATTGCTAACTCATAATAGGCAGAACAAAGTATACTAGAATTTGGTCCACAATAACTTCAGTGTAGCTACTCACATAAGCAAATGTTTGCAGAATTGAAACTACCTTTCTCAGTTTGTGAAATAAGGAGTAATCAAAAAATCCTTCTGAGATACTTAGCCCTTCTGAAAACAAGCTAAGTGAAGAGTATTTCAGTTATTTATACTCTAGGTTCTTATCAGTACAATATAATAGTACTCCACAGGATTTTTTTTTTTTTTTTTTAATTTTTCTTTTAGTGTTAGCTACAGTGTTGGTCACAGTTACTGGAACAAGTAAACTCTAACTTTTTGGACATAAGTGGTTCTTCATATTCAGTTTGATCAGGCTGTTAACTTGATTTACTAATCTCAGATGTTATTTCAAAGTTTTTGACCGTGTTCCCTGCTTCCTCTGCTTTATGGGACACCAGGTAACTTCAAAGCATAGCCATCTAACTGTAAGTGAAAGAGCTATCATTTCTTAATTATGTGAAATAAAACCCCAAAACAAACAGAACTCTCTCCAACAAACAAAGAAACAGAGATATTTTAAGTTATTTGGTATTATTAAAATACTTTGCAGCCAGAATAAATTAATTCAAGCAGAACTTGTATTTGGTAACAAGTCTAGTAACTAGATGTATCTTTTTATTGCAGATTGCTGTGCGATATCATAGGAGGAAAGAGCCCCCTAATGGCTTCAGGTTAGCTAGGAAAATAAAAATAAATTTCACATTCTGTGAATTCAAGCTGGAAAGGAAAGCAAGATTAATTTTAAAAAGATCAAACTAAACTTTTTGACAAAAATGCGATACAACTGAATCAGTTTAAAATATTGCAAAAAGTCCAGATTAACAGCATTCAAGACTTGAATGAAAATGCATAATTTGTAGTTTGTAAACTCTTAAATCTTTCTGATTTGAGTTTTTTAATCTATTTTTTCCCCTGAATCTGACAAAAGAAAATGCTTACCATCTCTAATGTGGAAATGAATAACATATCTTATAAGCTTAACTAATTAATTAATTAACTAATTTCTGAGGGGTTTTTTGGTACTTAAAATAAAAAAAAATGTTCAAATGTAATATTCTGTCTGCAAAAAGAAACACTTTTTAGCTTTATTAGGATGTAAGATGACTACTAACTGTAATCTGGAGGAAACCATATTGCCAACTTTGAAATCACAGAATTAGCATGATTTTATTTCCAATCACAAAATTATAAGGTATATTTAAAGAACATGGGTATAGTTAACAAGGCTTTTCAGAGAGAAAAGAAAGAGATTAATAAGAGCTGTAAGAAAGCTTTTGAGCTTACATAAAGGATTATTTTTTGTAAGTCAAACTGCACATGAAATATATTGTCAGGCCTTGAGCTTTGTAAGAATTCGAAGGGAATTAAGTATCCAATTATCTTAGCTTCTTATAAAATATTGCCTATACTTGGTAGCTCTAACTCTTGATATCCATGTCTTTGTCATATTGTTAAAATTTAATTCAGGTAGTTAAAATGTAAAGGTTTCCTCTCCATTATTTATGGTCAGATTCTGCACTCTGACTCCACAGTCAATGTATGCAGTCCTCACCTTTGGCAGTATTTTATGAAGTAAAATACCACTCAGTGAAAGTTATGGTGGAAAAATTTGGCCCAAGAGAATTACTTGCTACCTGGAAAGAATTTCAGAAGGAAACATTGAAATTGGTGACATGGATCAATTGTGCACATAAGAAGCAATATAAACATTATTCATACAGAAAATATAAAGAAATAATACACCACAGATGTTATAGTTTAAGTAATCTTTTAGTTTTGACTCATCAGTTTAGTTCCGGTTTTTGCCAGTGCTTATTCATATGATACAATATAGAAGATGATGCTTTCTCTGAAGCATTGCATAATTTTTTCATGTGGTCACTTAGACATCTGTTCCAATTACTGTTAGTTTTTCAAGAAATCTGTGTATTCCTAAGGTCCTTAACATTTATAATTTTACAAATTATAAACAATCATTTTGGTACCTCCACTTCAATCTGGGTTTTGAGATGTCATTAAGTATTTGAGTATGGTCTTCTATAGAAACTTACCAAAAATTTCTTGGTGAATGAGAAGAAGGAAGAGCTTTTCTGGATTTGTGGTTCTTTTGTCATTGGATAAATTGGATTACAGTTAGGTGCACAATCTAGCAGCAAGATCTTTCTGTAGGCAGTTTCTTAGTTGGACAAAGCATTGGAATGCTGTGCTTGGCTGGGTGCAAGTCTACTTAAATGCTTGCATGAACAGACTGATGGCCTCTACTTCGCTCAGAGGGAGTAATTGCAATAGCTGGTATGTGAAAAACTCTTCAGTCTGGAGCAAGGAGCAGAGTGCACAAACTGATGAGGAAGGTGATGCAGATTATGACATCTGTTAGGAACGTGCAACTAATGAAGTGACAGTGCTGTCTTCTTAGATTTATGCTCTCACGGCCTGTAAACCCCTAGTCCATAAACCTTCTACTTTGCAACCAAAAGCAAGGTCATTTCAATTTTAGCCTATCACCTTCAAATTCACAACAATCTATCACAGCAAAACCACTTACAGCATAGCTGAAATAAATATGTAGGAAGTTTATGTAGAGCTAGGCAATTAGGAGACAGTAGTGTCAATGTCACATCAAAACAAGCAATCAGTCCATGGAATCGTTGCCTCAAATATGTAGCAAAATGTAACAGAACATCCTATGTTTCATATCTCAGGTCATAAGCCTTGACCTTTGCTTTGTAGGCAGAATGCTAGCAATAACTATTATATCTATTAAAAATGGCAGTTTAATGCCATATTATTTAAGGCAGACCTTATTTGTTCAGCTGTGGTACGTGTGCAGTCAAAAGACAGACACTATTTCAAACTACTGACAAGCACTGAGAAATCCTTCAGATAAATGTTCTCTCTACCTCACTTCAGAACATGTACACTAGTGAATCAATTATTTGTGAGAGCCTGTGTGCTATTATTACTCTGGACTGCTTAGTATGTGTGGCATACATGACATTAAAACATCATCCGAGAAGTTAGACATAATCTTTCTAGTTGTTTCATTCCCATTCACTTGAAGGGTTAAGCATGATAAATTCAATGCACAAATCATGTCCTGTTGCCAATTGTCTTCTGGTGTACATAGTATTTGATACATATAATCTCTGAATGAAAGAAATGCAAGTGCTAAAAATGCATTCTGTGAACAGATGCCAAAGCTTGTATTTAACATGCAAGATACAAAAGAATAATTCCTTTTTTTTTTTTCAGCTGCTCAGAAAAGCAAATGATAATTTCCTTACCTGGGAGATTAAACTCTGTATATCATCAGCATTATGTGAGCTACAGGGAGAGGATGAATTTTTGTCTTCCGTAATAAGCCTTTCTTCAGAGATGCAGAACATGAAAGATGTAATTGTAAGTAAAATGAACTATTCCAACGTCCGGTCTGTCATCAGTTGCACTGGCTTAGAGCTGGCATCCTCTTGCAAATGAAAAAAAGGTAGCTCAGCAAGTTCTCTCCTGAAGGAGCTCAATATCAGTGTTATCAGGCACCAGCAGTCACATACTGATGCTATAGTGTATACAGTCTCCCTCTACTGAGCGCTTTCTCGCTTGCTCTCCCTCTCTCACACCCTGATGTTCACTCAGCTCTGAATCTGAGCTCCTTCTGCTGCTGTATAATCAATCTAGCCTGTCTGAATCTAATAGGCCTCTATTTAACCAGCCAATCAATAGCACAGATTCCACTGCTGCTCCCTGGGGTCTTTTCCAGGAGTGGTACAAACAATAAGAGTTTGGGCAGCAGTTTAACCAAATATTTTTCATTATTTTCTCTTCCTTACAGAGAAATTGTTTAGGAGAGCCCATGTTCAAAGCTATCTTTCTCTATGTTTCTTTTTGTTTTTGTGAGAGTTATATAAACCTGCACACTGCACTGCACTAACACTCTGAACACTTTTAGATTTTTACCTGTTCTACATGTTTTAGGATGTATATTAGAAAAAAAAGGAAAGAAACACACACACACACACACATATTTCCCCCTTCCCCCAGTCTAGAAATGAACCTACATGGCAAGCCTCAGGCTTTGTGTTCTGAAAAATCTGGTACTGTGTTTTGCAACCCGGAATTGTTTGTAGCAATTGTGGAAACCAAGCATAAGCCAAGAATTAGGAAAACTGTGCTTCACAGACTGTGCTTCTAACCCCTGTCAGTTTGAACTCATTTCTTCTTTCCTGCACTATTTGTGTTTCACCTTGGGTGTTTTTTTTGTTTTGTTTTTTAATGGGGGAAGGAGTTTTGTTTCTTTGTTTGTGTGTTTGCTAGTTTTTTGTTTGTGTTTTTGTTTGTTTGGGGACTTTTTAAGAATTTATATGGGAACACAAGAGTTTCAGATACAGGAGTAACTGGAGATACAATATGTATTTAGCAGATTCACATGGGACAGTCTTTTTTCCCTGCTAAAACAGTGGTCAGAATTAACTGACAGCAACAAGCAGCTGTAGTACACTGCAGGTATACCTTGTCTTGCACTGCAGTGTGCTCAAGATGTGCTTGCATGTGTGCAAGAAATAGAATGTAAAAACAAAATTTCAGGAAAGACATTGTGCAATATTTTTTATTGCAACAAACTGAAATCTTTTTCCAAATTTTACTTTTAAATTTAATTTTATTTCATGATTTAAGGACACTAAATCATAAGAACATTGATTTGAGAACTTTTCATTCCAGTTTCAGTTGAAAATTATGAACTAAATTTCATGGTCACGCAAACTGTGGGAAAATACCTACCATACTCCTAAGTCCAGAGGAGAGTTTACATCTGTCACAGATGCTTCCACATGGCAGCATACTGACACCACTGTGTTTCTGTTCATAGTTCAAACCAGCAAATGTAACTAAAGAACACCATGAGTCCAATGCATTCAGTGGTTTTCTAGAGAACAATTTTGTCCCATTCTTGGTGGTTCCCTCATATATTATTTTGGCAGAAATTCATCTGAATCCAGAAACAAAATGAGAGCTTTCATTTTATACCTCTTCAGTGTTTAGACTGTCCATCTAAACAATTTCTCAATACATTTATTGCATTAAGGCCTTGTGCCTGAGATCCTGTCTTGAGAACTGGAACTTGCAGTCCAGCTTTCTATTCCATGGTTAAAATTGCCTCCTTAGAGAGTTAAAAAATGTCAAACCTCTTACTGAAGTTTGAGCACTGTAGTCTAACATCAGAGTCTGACATAAGTGTGAGCAAGTAGATGTACTGATAATTAAATTTTCTTATGACAACCTTGTTGATAGGGATTTCTACTTGATTCATGGGATTTCTTGTGCAATCTCTTAGGAGTGGTCAAAAAGTGTTGTACCTTTCCAGTCCCTTTATCAAAAAAATCTCCCATTAAAGAAATTTACACAGTCATGTCAGCTAGTTTATGCCTACATAACCTACCTAGAAATATGGACTTCTTGGATAAACACAAGGTAGGGCTACTAAGTTGTCAATTTTATGTCATTAGTGTCTTGAAAATTCTAGTGAAAGACTGAAAGACAGCAGGAAGGAAAAGACCATCTTTTAAGCTGGAGTTTGCAACACAAGAAGGAAGTATACAGTGTTCATTAACATTAAGGGGTAAGTACCTACATGAGGCTCTGAGGGGTCACTGGAAATTGCTGCTTCAGGGTGCTCCTCCTGAGGGCTGGTGCAGGAGAAGTGGGCTTCTCCCCTCCCCAAGCTTCACCCAACCGCAAAGAGATAAAGGACTGCACAGTCAGGTGAGCAGGAGGAGAAAGACGTTTATTTCAAAATGGCACAGGCTTATATAAGAGAGCAAGGGAAGGTTCTGGAAAGGAGAGAAGAGAGGAGTCAGGGGAGGAGGCCACTAAACAAGGGATAACAGAACTTATAAGGGAAAACGGGGGCTGGCAACGACCAAATAAGGAACATTTGCATTGTGGCAGAGGGGAACCAATCAGGAGTGAGGTACAGAGCTGAGAGGGAAAAACATGGGGATTTCCAGTGCCTGAGAACTACAGAAAATACAGACTAAGCAATAAAGGAAAGTGGGGATGAACTGGGGTACAAACTTGACATAACTGGGAGATTCATATAAACATTGATATACCATTCATAACTGGGAATGCAAACATATAAATTATATAAATCCGCACAAGTCACAAGTTCCTCATCCCTCATCAGGAGTGACAAGCCCCAACTCCACAGAATCAAGGTCCCTTTTCCATAAGGCATAATGTTGGGTGTCCGCAACACCTACAACCCTATTCAGAGATACAGAGCTATCACAAAAAAATTCTGTTTACTCTGAGTCTTTACACAAGGGTATGTGTAAGGTCATGTGATGGCAGAAAATAACACATTTATGCACTTGAATTTCTTTCAACATACATACAAAAAATATTGCAGGAGACAACCAAGGAAGACACAGTATCCACAGCAAGATCGACTTAACCATTCTTCATGTCAAATATCACAGTATCAACTAACAATCTCTGATTTCCCAATTGCATATGGTATACCTAATTAAATGCACCCTACAGAACATATTTAACAGACATCTCAGGTGTTTTAAGTGGTCTGCCTCAGCTAAATGAAGTTCATGGATAGACAAAAAGATTGACATGAATAAATAAAAGTGAAGATGGATAGGATTATGGTCATACAGTTGTATGAGCATAGATCTGCAGTGAAAGTCTGTAAGTCTGTACAGGCCTATAAATTGCAAGAAGGGCAATTAGTGCGGAAGGCATACTGCCCTTGAGGGGAGGGTGGGACCAGAGAGGTGTACAGCAGTGCAAAGTTTTTTTAGGATCTCAGT
>JAWWEU010000081.1:75256432-75270861 GCA_035583155.1 Acropternis orthonyx | reverse complement strand
TGAGACCAGTGTTTAAGCCTGAAACATCGAGCTAAACAATGGCAAAGTAATTTAGAATAAAAGACATACTGCATAAACTCTGTTAAGAAGCTCTGGATATCCACCTATTTCTCAGTTTTTTTTTTTTTTTTTTTACTTGGTTTTGAGCACTCTGGTTTTATATGTTAAGTTTAGTTCTCTATGAGAAATTGTTTTTTTCACTATTTCAGATTTAATTAACAAAGAGGAAATGTGTGTAGTTCCTACTTTATGATTCAAACAGCAATCCAAATAGTTCTGTAACCAAATAATCAAAGGAAACCCAGAATGTGCAGCTCTGTGAGACTACATCTTGTGAACATTTAATAATATAATAGTAGATTTGCCTATTCAGAGAGATGCCTTTAATAGATTCCCTGAATGAAAATAAAAAGTCAGGGTGCTACATTTTACACCTTTCCCAGGAAACAGTGAATTAAATAGGTTTTCTACATTGAACCTAAACACTGGTTCTATTAATTGTACTATTACTGAGTGTATCATTTAAGTTTCAAGTCCTGCCAAGTCTTAACACATTCTTAAAATGCTCAGGCTATTCACATGCTTGAAATTAAGTACTGCATATTCAATTTTATTCAGTATAAAAACCTAAAACATTATTTACATTTAATGATGTTTAAGAAACGGCTTTTTCCACAGATGGGAGACAAAACTGTGTTTAACATTTGTTTTAAATGCTTGAATGTAAATACAAGAATACTGAGGATATATTTTGTTAATTTTATTTTATTTTTCCTTAGAAAAATTCCCTTTCAGATCTGGAAGGGCATGCTTAGGAAAGAAGCCAAGAAACAAGTTTGAGAGATAAGTAAGATAATGATACATAGTTTCTTGTGTTTTATAGAGTATTTCTCATTATTTCTCAGTGGGATCAAGCAATAGGACAAGAGATAATGGGCAGAAACTGATGCATAGGAAGTTCCACCTGAACATGAGGAACAGCTGCTTTACTGTGCAGGTGACTGTGCACTGGAACAGATTACCCAGAGGGGTTGTGGAGTCTCCCTCACTGGAGATATTAAAGAACCATCTGGACACAATACTCAATTCAGTTTTGATAAACATGCTGGAGAATAAAGGAAGGTAAATCTCCATTTATTAAGGACTTTGAAGTTATGTATATGAACCTGATATAACAGAATACATGTCCATAAAACACAACATTCCTTATTTTCTATCTGAACACTTTACTGAGCTTCAAGGTGAATATTGTTATAAAAATGCAAACCAATATAAATGAAATTATTTATTATCATCACTGTCAATGTTTATATAATTATGATGTTTCTAGGTTGCATTTCTAGGACTATATTTATCTTCTGTTTCTCCATGCAAAGATCATCCTCTCCAAATTTATAAATGTTTTTCTTGGAATTTACTAGATCTACTCTAATTTCATGTCTGTCGATGATCTATTTAAGACAATAGGAATTGGTCTTTTTTGTAGACTTCAGACCTTCAAAGAGCCACACTGATGTTAGTGATGGAAGTGAGCTGTACTATCCTCAAAGAGAGCTGGAATGGAAAAGCTCACATACATAGACCAAAATGTTTTTCTCCTTCAGAACATCACAGCCATATCTAAGCTGCTTCTCAGAATGTTTGTGATAATTTCTGACTGTTACATAAGCCTTGTGTGGAAGAGAGAGTTTCTTAGACATTAAAAAATACAGGCAATTACTGAATTCTTTTATGTAAAATTCCTGTGTCCCAGTACAATAAAATTAAATTTATATGAGCTTTTCAGTAAAAACAGAAAAAGTAATGACTGTAAATAAAAATAAGAGGATCTTCATGAAAATTCACAGTTGCCATAGGGCCTGTAGCTTCAGAAATTAAATATTTGCATGGAGACCCAATTTTCATTGAAAGTAGTATCTGTTCCCTAAAACACTGACAGTACTGAAGCCAGAAAGTGACTTCAGTAGCCTGCATGTATCACTAAGATACAATTAATCCAGCAGTATGACCTTCAGTCTCTGACTGCAGTTCCCAGGACAGTTGTTTTTTGTTTGTTTGTTACTTTTTTTCCAAGTTCAAGATGTTGTTAAAGGGCAAAAAGGAAATGCTCTCTCCCTGTGTCAGTCTTTGTCCCATTTCTTGTCACCCTATGCCTGTACTTTAGAGCCTCATAGGTCTATACTTCTTAGGGGTTCTGCTATCTTTCCAGGCTATCCTGAGTTATCTCACATCATTATGGCATGGTCATAAATACATAATTCTAAACAAAATAACTATTTTTATTTACCATGCCTATAAAACTAAGTTTGTGCTATACAAAGATAGGGCAAAGAAATTAGCTATAGGGGGGAAAAAAAATCCTGTATGCTGTATGTATTTCCTGTATGTAACTACGCTGTAGTTAACCAAGTTAAAACAAAACTCAGGTTCAAAGTCCAAAAACCCTCAGGTCTGAAGAGCAGCAAGGTTGATACAAAACCTGAGACTTGCCTTTAGCAACAATCACAGTATGATAGGACTGCAAGTTATAGAATTTTTCTCACAAGCCATAATTCTGTGGTTTCATTGTTCTTGATACTGAAGTCTTGCAAAAAAAGAGGTGAGTTAGTTGTGCTCTCATTGACTTCTACACTAGCTACCAAGAGCAAGAGACACATAGCAAAAGACCTTTTCCTAACACAAAAGATAGCGCAGCTGCCTCAGAAAACTGTAAACTTTTGATGAGGAGTAAAGTCTCTTTTCATTAAGGATCAAAAGATGTAGAGTCCTTTGGTGGCATTATGCTAAGTAGCATTGTGTTGCAAGGCTTGAAAGTACCAAATTGGTAACAATTTTGAAAGGAGGAAGACAACAGTACAAATACTGATTTTGCAGGCAATTTTGAAAGTTGCTTTTCCTGCAGTAGTCACTAGTAGATTGTTCTTCATGTCAAGCCATTGGTGTTGTTTGCCTGCACAGTCTCAACCCTTCTTGTTATGACGGGTTTTGTTGTCTATGAAGGTTTATGTACTTTGATTGAATGTTATTTGGTGCTTGGTAAGAACTATTAGTTTGTTTTGAGTAGTGTATTATGTCTATTTTCATGGAATAACAATGTATTTGTAGATTATGTGGTTGTCAGTGCCCAACTTTTACTAGTTTTTAAACTGATATTGTTTCTTCTGGGTCATGTGTCAAGCTTAAATAGCAGTAGAAAATGTATGTGGAAGAAAGCATTGCTTTAAATGTATTTATTTATTATTATTATTATTAGTGGTACTGCAGTAACGCTTAGGAGTCTAGGTGCTATGTCCTGTACAATGCTTAATTGCAACACAATACAGTACAGTCTAAATAATGCTTTTGAATTGAAAATGTACTTACTGCACAATGAGAATCATAATGTAATTAGTGTTGTAGCACAAATAGCATCTGTCCTTATGCTTCTATGAAATATTTATTGCAATTTGCAATTGAATTAGGCCTGCAGAATTTGGCCTAAGTGTATTGAAAATTCACATCTTCTGTGAGGCTTTTGTTGGGTGTTCAAATTCTGGCAAACAGGCGTATCAAACAGATTTAGCTTTAGCCTGTGAGATTCCTGTCATCCAATATTTAAACTTGCAATATCCAAATATTTTTCTACTGAACAATGAAGACAATAGCAAATGCTCCAGGCACAAAAGTCAGAGAAGCTGATAAAACACAGCTAATACTTGGAATTGAGCTCTGTATTATATCACCAATTTGAATATATGATTTTCCTGGTGTATGCCTAAAAAAAATCAAAGACAAAAATACAAACTATAAACCAATGTAATTCTTTAAAACAGATTTTTATTTTATTTGTCTAGTTTGCACAGAGAAAGCCCAGGGAAACATTACCCTGAATTGTTAATGGAGGGCAGAGTTACACTACTGTTGAAGGTAGGGTTTAACATGTGAATGCCACATTTGTAGTGAAGTGAAAGATACTGTGCACAGAGTCCTGGTATATTTCCTACTGCAGGAAATTATGTGTGCTATGTAGCAGAGAGGATTGTAACCAAATGACACAGGAGAAATTCATCTTCAGTTATCCTTCACTGCAAATACTGACATTTTCACTTCTTGGAGTTGTATTCAGGATGTTTCTGATTTAAGCCAGTTTGTTTAAATTTTCCTTGTAAGTTTACTGGAAAACAAGAAACCACAAACAAACCAAACCAAACGAAAATCAGAAAAACCCAAGCAAACAAATGTAACATACCAGTCATATTTTAAGTAAAACTACCTCAAAAATGGAGTAAAAATTACCTACCAAACAGGTAAAATAATAATATATTTCAATATAGTAATAAATACTTGTTTTAAATGTATTTAATACTGAGAAACTTACAGGTGTAATGTTGCAAGTATTTCCAAACCATGACCAGTGACTGCTGTAATTGAACCTGAAATACAATTAATACCAAAGAGAATAAGGGTCACAGGATTTTGCTTAATAGACTAAATTTCAGTCTTAATTAATCATCATGTTTGTCTACTGTCAAAAATAACTACTTTTACATAATCAGGAATATGCAGCAGAAGACTGACAACTGCCCATCAAGAAAATTGATTGAAGTTTAATAGAGTTTCTACACTGCCTAGAAGTCCCTCTGGGATCTAAAGCCAAATTAGTTAGGATGGATTTAAATTTTGATGCAATCAGAAACAAAAGGGCTTCTTCTTGTGCACTGAAAGGCAGACTAATAATGACTAACCCACAGGATCAGTAGGGATAAAGTAGAAAAGTAAGAGCAATGCAAAATATATGAACCTTTTTTATTTCTTCTTGGAGATAAAGAAAATAACTAAACATACTTTTATTTGATTTGGAGGTTGTCTCACCAAATGCTGCTGTTGGCATCTATGCATTCAGCAGGTTATGATATGTTCTCTAAGAGAGTTCTTTCCTTGTGAGAAGAAACGTTATCTTAATGGGAATGCTTATGTTATGTGTCAGGAACTGGAATTCACTTTGCTCCTTCTAGGAGTTTAGCTGACTGCCAGATTGCCATGTTGTGAAGAGCTGGAAAAAACCTCAGCAGATGTTCCCTTCCACCACCTTTGCTTGGAACTTGTAAACTATACTGGCACTGCATCTGTAGATGATTTTATACCTGCCTGATCCTATCCTGTAGGCTTGACTTATTCAATCCTGACTTTGTCTTAGTGTGATCTTGTGGAGTGATTCCCGATCCTGCATGTTATCAGAGAGCCATTCTCTTTGCTCAGGTACTGTGGACTGTGTCCATGTTGGTGAGGCCACTGCCCTGCTAGTTCTCTTCTCCTGGCTCACCTTCCTCTGCAGACCAGCCCTTTCTTATTGCTGTTTGCACCTGGCTCACACCTGAACTACCTGTCAAAGACCTCAGTTTAAACGGAGTTCCTACACAAAGGAGAGGGGAGTCCCCACTGAGGTTTGTTCTGGCTTTTTGCAACAACTTTAATCAGCAAGCTGACCCTGAGTGCAGCAAGGTAATCTTGTGGAAGGGGAAAGTGCACTTCTGGACCTAAAGTATGTGTTATGTGAACATTTCACTGGAGATAGTAGTAAATAAATACTTTGCCAAAATTATTTTTAAATTTGATTTTCTTGTTGTTGTTGTTTTCAGCTTGCCTTACAGTTTCAAAGGGCATGTTTTTTACAGTTAGATTTTTTATTTATTTTTCTTCATGCAGATTGGTAAAAGGTTTCTTCTGTTCTCCTTGTTAGGATCACCTTAAAGGTGTTAAAGTACCACCTTTTTTTTTTTTGTTTTTGTTTTTTTTTTTTTTTTTTTTTTGGTTTGCTTTGTTGATTTTGGTGTTTTTTTTCACCAAAGTGAGAAAAAAATGAAAATAAGGAACAAAACCACTGTAATGACCTTACCATCTCCTTATTTCCTCCTTCCTCCTCTCCAGACCTTCATGGCTCATCTTCTCCAGGGGAAGCAGTCCCATCACTTTCAGTCTCTCATACGAAAGATTCTGCAGTCTCTTAATCATTTTTTGTGGTCTTTTGCTGGACACGATCCAGTATTCCCATGTCTGTTTTTATATGGAGAAGTTCAGGAATGGACCCAGCACTGTAGGTGTGACCTCCCTTGACATCCTGGCACTTTTAACACTTTTAACGCAGCTCTGGATGCTGTTGGCCTTCATTAAAACAGAAGCAGTATGGTCCACCTAATCCATGATTTTCTGTGTCTTTCCAGTGTGTGAGATGTTGGGTGTGTTAACAAGCAAGCCCATTTAAAGCCAACTTTTATGAGCATGGGCCAGGCCTACAAGTGATGGGGCTCTGTTCATTACTTTTTCATGTCTTAGAAAGTTTTTCGTTAGTAGTTTTTAGTCATAATCCAAGAAGCCTTCCTTAAGAGTCAGTGGAAGCTATTTGTGAGTGAGAAATAGGAATGATGCTTCTTTTCCTCTGCATAAATAATGGATGGTCAAAAAGAACTTTGTTTTCTTGCAAAGGGATTTTAGATGCAAGAATGAATATATTGCCAGACTAAAATATACCTTATTGTTATGCAGGTAAAATATTGCTCTGCCAATCATGTCTTGTGTTTACTCTTTGTGTCTCTTCCGGTGGACATGGTACTGGTAAGAAAGTGGTATTTGGCAGTGCTGGAGTGCATTTTATCCTAAGGCAAAGCAGCTGATCCCTGTGTAAGGGCCAGTGTAGTCCTTTGGAATTCATTGAGGAAGATATGGTGAAAAATATGAATTTACTGTTTTGCCTGCAGGTTGGAGATAAAAAGTCAGCTAGTGTCTTAACACTAAAAAGGGCTTAGCAAGCTTCCGGGGGGGTGTGAAAAAAAGGGTTCTTGAGATTCACTTGCAAGATTATCTACTTCTGCTAAACCGTGATTTTGCAGGACCCTATAAAAAAGCACTATTAAATCCCTCTGACTGATAACCTGGTCCACTAGGGAGGGAAAGGGTAGTAATTTTATGATTTCCCTTTGTCTTCTCTCACTGTAAAAAACAAATAACACACTTCTTGCCCTTCTCTCAGCCCTCTATATTTCAAGATGATACACACAAGCAGGGTTAAATGTCTCCTATGTGACCTTCATAAGGGTGCTTTTTAGTTTCAAAAGGGACATCTTTCTTCACAATGTTCCAATAAAATATGAAGTGTTGCTAAAAGAAAATAAATAAAACACTTCGAAAATAATTTGGTTTTACTTTCAGCTAAAGCAGTGATACTCTGCAGTGATTAGTCTGGTTTAATGCAGATACGGTTGTAAAGTATGATAACTGGTGATATGTCTGCACTGTGAAAGAATTATCAGTCACCTTGTGCCTGATTGCTACACTGTGTAGTTCTCTAACTCTGACCTGGACTTTTCCTCTCAAACATTCCTCTATGTTATATCAGGTCATATAAAACTGGACATTAGAGAACATATATACAAACTTGACTTCCACAAGTCCACAGACCCTAACAGGATGCATCCATAAGTGCTGAGAGAACTGGTGGACGCTGTAGCAAGGCCACTCACAATCACCTTTGAAAGGTAGTGGCAATTAAGAGAAGTGCCTGAAGACTGGAAGAAGTAAAAAATCCACCTCAGTCTTAAAAAAAATGGCAAGAAGAAGAACCTATGAAACTACCAGCCCACCAGCCTCATCTCAATCCCTGTAAAGGTAATGGAGCACCTCATTCTGTAGGCTGATTCTAACTATGTGGGTGGTAAGGAGGTGATCGGGAGACACTAAAGGTAAATTATGCTTGACCAACCTGTTTGCTTTCTATGATGAAACAACTACCTGTATGGATGAGGGGAGAGCAGTGTATATTGTTTGTCTTGATTTTAGCCCTGGTGAGGCCATATCTGGAGTGCTGTATCCAGTACTGACTGGGCTCCTCAGAACAAGAGTGTTATGGAGCTCTTGGATCAGGTGCAGCAGAGAGTAAAGATGATTAAGGGACTGGAGCATCTCTCTTGTGAGGAAAGGCTGAGGGAGCTGGGCCTGTTCAACCATGAGAAGAGATAAGTGAGAAGGGAGTTTATCAGTGCATATAAGTGTCTGGAGGGTGGCAGTCAAGAGGATGAAGGCAGGCTCTTAGTGGTACCAAGCAATAGGGCATGAGGCAATGGGCAGAAACTGATGCACAAGAAATTCTACTTGAATATTGGGAAGAACTTCTTTACTGTGTGGGTCACAAAGCACTGGAACAGGTTTCCCGGACACACTGTTGACTCTCCCTCACTGTAGATATTCAAGAACTCTCTGAACACAGTCCTATGCCATGCACTCTTGAGTAGGGAGGTTGGACCAACTGGCCCACTGTGGTCACTTCCAACCCTACTCCTTATGTGATTCTGTGAATGTCTTGCCATGAAAAATACTAGCCTGACAGGCTGCAGTGGATCCCTCCCTTAATTTTGAGTGTTTGGAATGGGGGGATAAAAAAGGATGATGATGATGATGATGACAATGATGTCTTAGAAAAGGATATCTCCGTGTCATACTGTGGGCATGCAGCCAGTGTGCTATAGAAGGAGCTAGTTGTAGCCCATGGGGAAACAAGCCATTCTGTACCAGTTAGCTAGAAGGAACTATTCCCTCAGGTGAAATACTTCAGCAAACTTCTGTACGTTCCCCTGTACAATGATGGCGGATATACCTCTTATGAACTTATGTACTTTTGGGTGATTTCAATTAAATCAGCATGCTTTCACACTATAAATAAAGTTGGGTGTTTGTGTAAATCATGAAAAATTATGGCATTTATATGCACAATATGCACATAACTGAATCAATACTTTCTCCAGAAATATATGTATTTCTATGTAACTTCTCTAATTAATTTCAAATGTAGTGAAAAAAAGCTGTTTAAAATAATATTATTAACCCTTAGCAACATGTAGCTTTCAGTCCACCTATTATTTGGCATTAAAAAATAATTCAATTTATATCTAATTCATTTTTCAGTCTGAGTAGCCTGTCTCATTCAGCATGATGTTCCTAATATCCATACATCTGCATGTCATTGGATTTTGACTGTTGAACTGAAATATCTAGAGCAACATCAGAATGTTTTTTACATAGACTTGCAGTGTTGAAAATTATGTAGGATGAAGGAAGAAATACAATGAGGTTGTATGAATAGCTAAGCCTTTCACTTGAATTAATAATAAATTTACTTGGCTTTGCTGCTCTTCTGTGTCTACAGTCTGCCTTCTTGAATACCTTCTTACTCACTACAGTGACTTACACATCTGTTAGTCCTAAAGAATGGGCAAAATTAACAGTAGCACTGGCAGAGTTACACAGGTATCTGATTACTGGAAAGGCAGGCTTTAGTTACATGGTAGTGTGTAGCTATGGTTTGACCGCATGTATACCATAGAAAATGTGATAGGTTTCCTAAGCTGTATCAGGTTACAGTATACTGTCTTAAGTGCTAAACAAAGGTTCATTAAAATAAGACTAGAAAATGTACTGTCTTCTTCACATCGCCTGCTGAGTGATTAACAGAGACTAGGGTTACCAGTTTGGTTGTCCAGAGCCTTACAACAGCATCTGTCCTTGATAAATCAGTTGCTGGCTTGTACATTGATTTCTGTGAAATTATGTGATATTCCTCTAAGAGCCACACAGTACAACAGACTTTTTTGTGTGCGTGTGTGAGAAAAAAATCTGAAAACTGTATCTGATTCTAATTTACTTTCTGGTGTAGGAGTAATCAATATTTTATCCCTTTTATGTTACATTATGTGCATTATGACTTTAAAAATATTTCACATAGCAATATGATAAAAATGAAAAATCAGTACAGTAGAACATATACTGCAGCAAAACTAATCATGACACTGGTTGAGCCTTACTTTTTAGTAACCATTTGCACGTGATAAACATTACTCATATTTACCAAATAATCTTGTCTGCATTGCTACAGGTCTTTTCATTGTAAAATGAGATAGATCTGTCCTAATTTTATGACAACTATGAATAAATATTGCCTGTTACACTACTGATCTGTGTTATGCTTGGATAGGCTATACAAGTAGCAGTGTATGTATGGACACTTAAGATGAAAGTAACAATTAACATTGATTTTCCTATGGCAGATTTTAACCAAAGATTAGTTTCTGTATTGAAATGCTTTGTGAGATTATCCTGATTCTGACAAACTTTTCAACAGAAAAAAAAAATGAATACAGAAACTCAGTCACCATGATAGAGAAAAGATTAGTGACAGTGGCCTTTGCAATGACACCAACCAGATTCCTCAACACTCCTGGTAGCATGTCATCAGGGCCTGTGGACATATGCAGATCACATTTGCCTAATTATTCCCTGACCTGGTCTTCCTCCAAGGGAAAATCTTGGGGTTCGGGTGAGAAAGATGTATGATTTTAACCTTTTTTGTATTTAAATAAGTCTGGCATATGTTTTTTGTATGGTATTACTTTATGTACGGAAATTCTACCTGCAGCTTCTTACAGTCTAAATACTGAAGGCAATGTGCTTGTTTTATAACTTTCAGAACTCCATCCAGAATCCTGGGAATTATTGGAAACAATGGAAACTTTTAGAACTCTATGAAAATGCCTATTTACCTGAGAACCTGTGAAGACCAGGGTCGAATATGTCATATTATACTATACATACCACTATTTCTCTTGGCTACATCTCTTGAAAGAGAGTTGCATCTTTCAAGATAATTTCTCTAAGTATTTTCACTGTTTAAACTTATTGAAGAAAGCTTTTCAGAGAAGGGATTCTGTTGCTGTTTACCATAAATGAACAGGTAGCTAAAAACATTTGCTGTACTAATCACAATTTCTTGTGTTATCTCTAATACATATGGACAAAAATAGCATCTCAGTACCATTAAAAACCTTGCACTGCTTTTCATGCTCCAGTGTTCATGTAGGCATTGTTATGCTAGTGTCATAAGAATAACTGTTTCTTAGCTCAGTTTTCACTAGTCAAACCTTCTCTTTCTTATAGTTCTTAACTACAAGAATTCCTTTCCCCAATGGGTCATTTACTTTAGGCACATGTCATATTGTTGATGACATAAAGCATACCTACAACATTCCAATTGTTATTTGTTTTTAATATTTTTTTTTAGATTACCTTCATTAACAGTAACCACCCTACCATCATGTTTTAATTTACTGTACACTATATTTTATAGAATAAGCAGGAGACTCCCCCCCAGGGTTTCTCCATGCATTACCACTGCAGTCTGAATTTTGCAATTTTATGTTTTAAATTTTACATTCATTTGTACATTTTAAATCCCAGTCTAATGTATCCCAGCAACATACTCAGTTTACTTTTTTTAAGATTATATAACATGTCCTTTGTTACATTTCATGTAGAGGTTTAGAGGTCTGCAGGTACCCATCTACCCAGTGTCTTTTTTCCAAGCTCTCTATTCCCTATATGTTTTTCTGTTTTTATCCTAATAGCACACCACTGAGAAGATTTTGCTCTTACACTATGGGAACGTTTTTGTTCATTTGTCATAATCTGGTAGGAAAAATAAAATAGTTGTAAAAGAATTTTATTTTGGGAGTAACTTATTCAAAATAGGCACATTTTAAAATCAGACTTTGAATGTAAAATTGCATCTTTTATTAGTGGCTCTTAATCTGGCTAAGTTTATGTCTCCTTAAATAACTTTTTAGAGGCACAAAGTTTTTATTCAGATCAACAGATTGTGAAAATCATTTCATATGAAAAAATCTATATTCTCCACTCTACAGTAGAAGAAAATTTTATTTCTGAAATCAAAGGAAGCAACAGAAATATTAAGTGCCTAAACATACTAGAGAAGAGAAAAAAAATGTTATTTCATTATCACTTAAAAAAAACAGACTGCTTTCTCTTTGAACATTGTCTTTCCAGGGTTTTTGAAAATATTGAAACATGTTACAAAGAAAGGTTAGAAAACTACTTTTTTTTTTTTTTTTTTTTAATCTATCATAACCTTCAGACATTAGAAAGATACCAGTTCTTTGCTGGGACAAAAGCCTGTATGTGAAAGGGAGAGGCAGAGCAGTTAATTCCAGAATAATTCTCTACCTGCCATTTATACAATGAAGGGTAAAAGTAATCAGAAAGAAAGTGAAAGTCTGTGCTATTGAGATGATGAGAATCATGTATATTATTACACTAATGATAGTTAACAATCATTTGATTACAGTTAGGCAGATGGTGCTTCAAATGTGATATGAAAGAACCGCATGGTGTTCAGATTGGGAAGGATAGAAATAATAACATACTTGTAAGGATATTTGAACTATTTCTGTGGTTGTGTATCTTTGAAATTGTTTAGTATCTCCTGCATTCTGAGGAAAAGAGAAATTGTCTCTAGAGTTCATCCTAAAATTGTATCAGAATATCAACCTCAGAATTGAACCCTGTTAAATGTTTGGCCAGCACTTTACGCATAAGGCAATAATATTGTGCCAGTTTTCAGAGAAAAAAGAAAAAGAGAGACAGTAACAATGCACAAACTCGCATTGCAGAATTCTATTCTTACTGGAAAAAGATGAATGCATTTTAATCTGTTTCAGTGGCAAATGTCCAATAAGTAGTGAGAGGGATCTATCGTCTTTATTTTCCGAAAAATGAGTGACAAATATGTAACACTGTCAGTTGATAAGAACTCTTGAAAAAAATATGTGTTTGTGGGAGTGGTACGAGGAAAGAAGGGAAGGTGAAAAGCAGAGTCAGGAAAGACACTCTGAGAACTGAGAACAATTTTGCAGACTATGGTGTGATTAGGATAGTAAGACTTGCTGTGGGTTTTTTTAAGTTTCTTAAAGAGAAGTTATTAGGTGAACACAGTTCATATATTTTTATCAGGCAAATTCTGCAATACCTGCTACAGGAAGAGGGTACAGCAGAGAGTCTGTAATGAGAAAGCCTTGAGGATATAAAGGATTCTTCCTCAAAATAACATATATTGAAGGCAGAGTGCTGCTGACATTCCTCGCTGGAGTTAAATTGTAAAAGGACCAGGCACTGTAGAATTCATATGCATCCACAAAGATAACAGTAGTGTCAGGATCCATAATGTGAGAGTTAGATATGTTTCTTTAAATAAAAAAAAAAAAAAAAAAAAAAAAAAAAAGTGGATGGTTTTTGCTGTGGTTGTTGTTGTTGTTTAAGAAAAAAAAATCAGCGTGTTGAAGTTTTGCTAATGGTTTCTCTGAGAGAATGACAAACACTGGAGCAATGCTGGGGTAATCTAGTCTGAAAAGGAAGTGGTACTTGATATTTGAAAAGAGCATTCTTCTGTGTCAAGGAGAATGAAGAAATCCCCCTTCACTTTTCCAAGAAAAAGAAAAAAAAAAAAAACAAAAAGAAAAAAAAAAAGAGAGAGGTAAAAAACCCGAAAACAAGTTCAAATTCTCAGATTAAAGTAAGTGTTTATAAGAATTACTGTATGAATATATTTCAGATTTTGTTGTTATACAGTCTTTCTATACTTCTAGTGATTCTGGTAATTATAGTAAATTCTAGTAAATGTTCTCTCACTGAAACATATAAAGAATCAATAGTCATAACTGTCCAGATGATGAGAGATACATAGGTCTAGAATTTTAGGTCAGCTTACAGGGTGATTTTATTTATTTTATCTATTCTGGAGCATATTAGACATTCATTTCCTGAATTATCACACCTTCATTAAAATGAGTTTTTGTTGTCCAGCTTTTCCTGGCTGTCAGATTAAACATTAACTGAAAACAGAACAGTTAAATATTGATTGAATATAGAAACAGAACAGTTACACTTTCATGTCCTCTATCCTGATACATAGGACCTCTTCCGGTTACTGGATTGTGGAAATCATAGACTCCACAATTTCAACAGACACAAGAACACAATGGTCTTGACAAACTGCACACACACTAATTTCCTAAACCAGCACTTATTTACCAAAATTATAGTGGGTTTCTCCATTGTAAAAGTGATTTTGGCTAAATCTGCTGAGCTTTAGTTGTCTACAGACCTATTTTTTCTTCACTGCTAACTCTAATTTTGAAAAAAGCCCAAACTCTTTTACCACAGAGTGTCATTTTCTTTGTCCTGCTAAAGATTTTGCTACCATTATGATTCTCTCAGTTGAATACTTAAGAATCTGCAGTGTTCTGGTAAGAGCTTCTGAACTTTTTATTTTACTCCATGTGCTTTATTGTGTAGCCATCAGCAAAACCTACTGGGGAAGTCCATCTCAGGAAGTGTCCTGGTTATAGTGACCAGGACCAGTCTGTCACTGTGTGGGTGTGGCTAAGGCTGTGTATTCTACACCCTCCATGTAATTTCTCATGAACTGCTAACAATGGATCATTTGCAGCAGCTGCCCAGGGCACAGCTGACCCTTTGGGCTACAAGCTGGGTGTTTGGGAACTTCTGTGAGATAAGAAAGGTTTCCTGTCTTCACACCAGTGACTCAGGTGTGA
>JAWWEU010000081.1:75229850-75248618 GCA_035583155.1 Acropternis orthonyx | reverse complement strand
ACAAACTCAGGAAGTATCTTTCTCTTTAATACTCAGTCACAGAACTTGCTACTTAGTTCAGGAGCTTAGCAAAGTAGAGGCATTTTCAAAGCTTTTTGAACATATTGTGCAATTCCTGGATAGAGTGTATCCTTTTCTTTGTTCAATTAAATTGGCTTAGATTTCTTACAGCATGCCTGTCCTTTGGTGGGACACTACTGAGACAAGAATTTATTGATAAATGTGTTGATGTTGATTGACAGAATGGTGGAGCTGAAGAGAGAAGCAGTAACCTATTTTTCTAAACAGAAACAGCTAATCACATTATTTTTTCAAGTACAGAAAGTGTATATGAAGTAGAAAGAGAGGGCAACAGAAGTTTTAAGCATTCATAACATATTTATCCTCAAAAGGAGCTGGGCAGAGGTTCTGCAGTATAAAGCTGGCTGAATCCCAGGGTACAGTTGCTGCACTGCAGAGAGAGGAGCAAAGCAATAGGAGAGCCTGGTAATATAAACACACGAAACCTAAATTGCTGAGTGCTCTAGAGATGACAGCCAGTTTGATGTGGCAGATATAACCATTGCCTTGAAGCTGTTCAAGAGAGGAATGTCTAGAAACATCACATGCCTTTGCAAGCTATTTGGAAGGCCAAAGACAGAAATACAAATAGCAATTTAGTTGAATTCTCTCCTAACTCAAACGGACGGTGGTAAAATGCATATCCAGTACATCCTCCTGAGACAAAATATGATCAGAAACCATTGAGAGGACTAAAAGCTCTTTCTCCCTCAAATGAAATACAGTGAAATTGATTAGAAGTTTTATTTTCATACTTGTGTACTAACACATCAGTAGTATTTAGTAATTTTCCTGTTTGCTTTTGTCTGTATTCCCAAGCACTGGAATGAAAGAACAACCATGGAATCACTTTGTTCTGATTAAACCAATGACTGGTTGTGTGTAGTCTCTTCATCAGTTATGTGATGCAAATTTCTGATAAAACAGTGGAAGGACATATGCTTTCCAGAAGAAATCATTTAAAAAGTCACACTTGTTCTTTATATTAGATAATTATTTTTCCTTTTTTATGTTACTTTGTAGTATTGATGCAGATTTAGTTTACTATTTATCAGGGCTTTTTGGAAGAGCAGAATAGGAAAGAAGAAAATTAAAATTTGTATGTATCAGTAGTACTTCATGATTTTAATTTTTTTTGCTGCTTACAAGCTGTCTGGATTTCAGGTTAGTAAACCCCATGGTAAGATCCCAAGCCTTGGAGCTACAAGCTCACAAAAGGAGTTTTACTTTAAAAATATACAAGGCTCCAAAAATGTGCCTTTGGTTCTTTTAACTCTCTCCTTGAGAGAGCACACATGAGAAAAGCTGCACGCATTTTCTCAGGGGGTACTTTGCCAGTCAGCTTTAGAAAATAAAGGAACTTCCCAAAAGTTTGAAGGGTAATATACAATGTAAACAAAATGCTCCACAAAATATTAATTTAGCACATGTTAAACCAAAAAACTTTGCAAAATCCAGTCCATCTGGTCCCAAGTTACCCAATACATTAAGAAAGGAGATTAAGAGAAGAAGAAGAAGTAAAGAAAGAGAGGGGAAAGGAGAAATACAGCTGCCATCCCTAGATCCAGTGTAGGTCCAGATACAGAAGTGTAGAAGATGGAGGGTTCAAGTCACATGGAGATAGCATGTTGCTGCTTAAAAACTTGGCAGTTTTTTCTGCTTAAAATAATCATTATGGTTTTGTTAAAATTGTTATAAAATGCCTTTTTTTTTTTTTTTTTGATTAATTACCAGCAAAAACATCTTGTCCAGATTTTTGGTACTGTCTGGAAATTGGCTGTATGTTCTCAATCACCTTTTTTCCCCCTGATCTGTCATTTTGTTAATATATCATCCAATCTAATTTTCATTTAGCTCATTATGGGGTACAGATATGGACTGCTACTGGTTTGTAGCTTTACTCCTCTCTTTGGATTCCCCTATTTAAGTTACACTCAAAAATTAGTCATATTTCCATTCATAAGTCATAAATTCATTCATAATTTCATTCCACTTTGGTATGAGGAGTATGTGTTCAACCATCCAATTTCCTTTTGAATTAAAACCCACAGCTTTAAAATTTCAAAACAAAGTAGCTTTTTTGCAATAGCATAGAATCATAGAACATCCTGGGTTGGAAGGGACCCACAAGAATCATGGAAGTCCAGCTCCTGGCCCTGCACAGGACTAGCCCCAAGAATCACACCATGTGCATGACAGCATTGTCCAATGCCTCCTCAAACTCTGTCTGTGTGACCACTTCTCTGAGGAACCTGTTCCAGTGCCCAATCACCCTCTGGGTGAAGAACCTTTTTCCTGATATCTAATCTAAATTTCCCTGGACACAACTTCAGGCCATTCCCTTGGGTTCTGTCACTGGTCACCACAGAGAAAGAGATCAGTGCCTGCCCCTCCTCTTCCTCTCACAAGGAAGTTGCAAACTTCAGTGAGGTCTCCTCTCAGTCTCCTCTTCCTCAGGCTGAACAGACCAAGCACCCTCATCCACTTGTCATATGGCTTCCCCTTGAGACCCTTCACCATCTTTGTTTTCCTCTTTCAGACCATCTCTAATAATTTAATATCTTTCTTATATTGCAGTACCCAAAACTGCACACAATATCCAAGGTGAGGCTGCCCCAGTGCAGAGCAGAGCAGGACAATCCCCTCCCTCGCCTGGTTGGCGATGCTGTGCCTGATGTCCCCCAGGACACAGTTGGTCCTCCTGGCTGCCAGGGCACTGCTGACTCAGATTCAGCTTGCCATTGACCAGGACCCCCAGGTCGCTTTCTGCAGTGCTGCTTTCCAGCATCTGATTCCCCAGACTGCACCAATATCCAGGCTTGCCCCAGCACAGATGCACAATCCAGCAGCTGTCCTTATTAAACTGTTTGTGGTTGGTGATGGCCCAGCTCTCTAATTTTTCTAGGTCTCTCTGCAGGGCCTCCCTGCCTTTGGGGGAGTCAACATCACCTTCCAATTTAGTATCACTGGCAAACTTAGTATAAAACATAGTATACTTTATGAATGCTGTTTCTCATTTTTAGTTTCTGTATCACTTGCACTGCAGTAATTCTACTCAGCATAGCAAGGTAGTGAATAACTCATGCTTACGACTTCCACTAAACAATGATCATATTTTCTCACAGTTTCTTTTGCAGGAAGGTATGTCAAAGTGTCCTTTTTTTCAACTCTTTTAATGCTTTTCTTTTTATGCCTACTGCTTTGGAAGTCACGTTTGTGTTCATGACCTGCAATACCATTTCTTTAGTTGCACACCTCATTAAATTTATTTCTTTCTTCTCTGTACAGACCTTTCTCTCTACCTGCAACTCAGTTTGTCATGGTCAAAAGCCAATTACCTTATGATGAATATTGGCAAGCTAAAAACTCTTCATACCCTCTGATTCTTTGTTTCTTTCTCCTGACTTTTGAGTTCAAGAACACACTGTAATTTTTTTCAAGTTTTAAGAGTATCAGCCGAAATCGTAACTCCAAGAAAATTTATGCAAAATCTCTCTACAACTTAAAATATTGCAAAATTTTACCAGTGTGTTGTAGAAGTGTATGGCTTGTGAAATGCCACTGTATTAGCTTTCACTAATGTCCTGAGCATTACTCATGGCTGCAACTGTTCCCAGAGTACTGCAGTCTTTAAAATTCTATTATCAAGTAAAATTCCTTCAGTAACAGATGCAGTGTGTTATTGGATTTTAAATTCATAATTATGATATTTAATAATCTTATTTCCAGTCAAAATAAAGTGTTGAACACAATTACATTTTACATAATTCCTTGGCAACCCAAACCAATCTATCATTCTATGAAGTTTTGATTTGGTCTAGGCACAGACAAAGAATGAATCTACAGAAATTTTAACTTGTTTTCCAACCAGATTTTCTGCCCTAAATAATACCTCTTTTCTGCTTGTTACTCATGGAGAAGAAAGTTCTTTCAATAAACCATCTTGCCTGTCACCAGCTAGAAAGGGAGAAAGCTGTCACACGTGCAACAAATTGTTACATTCTCAATTTGCTTTGATAGAAAGCACAGAGAGAAACTTCTGAGATCACAAGTATAAATTTTCCATCTGCTTAATAACAATCTGGTGTAAATAGCAGACACAGAAAAGAAGTCACTATCCACTAAGTTTGTCATCATCATCTTAGTTATTCAATGTACAATAGACTGATTTTAACTCTACCAAAGTTGCAATCAGCATTTATCTATATTCACTTTTACAGAAATCTGTGCCTGAATGCAGAGAGTTGTAAGTTAGAGTTGTAAGTTAAAATTTCCAAGGGAATAATACTTTGTCTTCATGATGTTTTCCGTAACAGTCTGCTAACAAATGTTACCTCAAATTTGATACTTATTTAGGCCCAAGTCCAATCTAAGTTCACATCTGAAGTGTTGGGCTTTTTTTGGTTTGGTTTAGTTTTTTTCCCCATCACCTTGAATTCCATGCCATGGAATTTCAACACATAATGGTTTTATATATAACGGCTGTATTTTGAAACTCAGGTGACAGTGGCCTTGTTAGAGAAGCAGAATACAACTCTGTCTTGTTCCATAAATTGTCTCTGAAGACTATTTAAACCAACTTTGTTTATTGTATTGTAATATTTGTTGTATAGTAAATTGGCTGGTATTTTCATATATATTTCTGCTCCTGAGTGAGAAGGTTTTTAAATTGATAAAAATATAAGGTACATAGAAATTAAATATTTACACATCTCCAATATTAACAAGACTTTTCTTGGTATTTTCAATATCTGATAAGTTAATTAAAACTCATGCTTCTAAGATAAACAGCACTGATACCTCACCTGAAATAATATGGTAGATTGATGAAAAGGAAATAAAAGGTTGATTCAAGTAATTCACAATACAGTTTAGTCAGTGGGTGGAGCACCTCTCCTATCAGGAAAGGCTCAGAGAATTGGGATTGTTCAGCTTGAAGAAAAGAATGGTTTGGGGGTGACCTAATTACAGTCTTCCAGTATCTGAAGGGGACCTACAAGAAAGATGGAGAGGGTCTTTTTACAAGGGCATGTAGTGACAGGACAAGGGGGAATGGCTTCAAAAGACCATAAGTTTACATCAGATATCAGGAAAAAATTTCTTACACTGGGAGCGGTGAGGCACTGGAACAGGTTGCCCAGAGAAGTTGTGGATATCCTGTCCCTGAGAGTGTTCAAGGTCAGGTGAGATGGAGCTCTGAGTAATAGTGGAGGTCTAGTGGAAGCTGTCTCTTCATATGCCAGAGCAGTGGGAAGACGATCTTTAAGGTCCCTTCCAATCCAGGTATTAATA
This sequence comes from Acropternis orthonyx, assembly GCA_035583155.1. Lineage (NCBI taxonomy): Eukaryota > Metazoa > Chordata > Aves > Passeriformes > Rhinocryptidae > Acropternis > Acropternis orthonyx. Next base: position 75,243,266 of record JAWWEU010000081.1, on the reverse strand, counting down.
TAATAAAATATTAATATAATAAGCTTCTGTTTTCTACAGGATATTTATACAAAACATCTGGTAAGTGCTTTTAAAAACCAAACTCAGTAATATGTTGTCAGCTATATTGTGAGCAGAGAAAGATAATATATTAATTATATATATATAAAATAAAATAAATAAATAAATAAATAAAAATAAATAAAAGCTTGTAAATGTGCATTTGCTTTTACTGCTTAATATCTGCTATTTAGTCTGTTGTGATTAAACATGGTCAACCTGAATTAAAAAAGACACCATGTTTTAAATATATGCTTAAACTTATACACATGCTTGAATTCTACTTAAGAAAAATTTGAGTAATGTATGCACAATTAAGAGAGTTGTAATTTTTACTAGATAGCTAGGAATACTTCTATGCAATTTTTTTTTTTTTTTAAATACTTCAACTGATTATATTTCTCAGCAAGTGATGCTATGCAGCACTTCCTGGAGATTTTGCCATGGACGGAAAAGTTGTTCGCAATAGATTTGCTGAACTATGGGGACTAAGAATACCAGAATAACTACTAACTTTCAAAGTGGTGACCATTACTGGCAATGAGTTATCAGAGGCAACATAGTAGATCTTTCTCAGCTTTTCTGCATAGGAGAGGTGCTCTAGTACTCTAATGATCTTCACGGCCCTCCTTTGAACTCACTCCAACAGGTCCATGCCCTTTTGTTGGGGGTCCTGGAGCTTGATGCAGCACTCCAGGTGGGGTCTCACAGGAGCACAGCAGAGAGATAACTGCTGTTCAAGCTGCTTTTGATGCAGGCCAGAAACAACTGGCTTTTGGGAATGCAAATATACATTGATGGCTCCTGTCCAAGACAAGGTACTATTAATTACATTATGATTAGTAAATTTCTAGTTTATGGGTACAACAGATCTATACACTGTCTACAATTTATATATCTCTCTCCTTTGTTCCATATACAGTTTGTCTGACATTCTGATCAAGTATAATTTTTACTGTAATGCTTCCCTTTAAAGACTTTTCTAATGATCCTTCCTAGTAGAAGAGCATGATTTTCCTCTGTAAAATCCAGCTTTTTTTATCTGTATTGAATGATTTTATGCTGTAATTTCAGTTACTTTCAAAAGTAGCAGTTATTCCAATACTTAATATTTCAGTATTATGATTTTATTGAGGCTCTGAGTGCCAATAGAAAATTATTGAAATATTTTAAATGATTAGCAGGTAAGCTTAATAATTAGTCTTTGAACTTCAATGGGCAGTTAATTGTAATGTCTTAAACTATTTTGATAACTCAGGATTTCATCCTACAGTTCTCAGAATGAAAATAATTAGAGCAACCCCCAGCTTACTTACAGTAAGTTAGACGTCAACTGTCTTCACAGTATTCTATTCCCCAAGGTAACCAGATCTGCCAGACTCAAAGACCTGGAACTCCTGTGCTGCAATTCCCTGGTGTTGTTCTGTAGGATATTTGCAAAACTTTTTGTTAATACATAGTTTTTAAACTAGTGATAATGTTAGTTACAGTTTGATGGATTAAGCTTTGAGGCCACATTCATTAAATGACTGCTAAGTGCTAATTAAAGTCTAACTAACTAAGGCTTTTTCCATAACACTTGGGATTAGTTGATGCTTTTCCACCTCTCTCTTGTATATGAATAATTTTTAAAGCAAATATGTTTAGACTACTGGTGTTTGAAGAGTGGCTTGCTGAATACTAATTGCTAATTCTGGTACATAGCTAAAATATTTCTTAAAAGATTCAACAGCAGAGAATATTTCTGAACATCTGGCTTCCTCTCAGCTGGCAAATAATTTACTACTAAGACCCTGAGCTTCCTTCAGTAGAAGAAACTAGAAATCAAATATCTTTTCAAATGCTGGGTATTTCAAAGACATTTGTAACAAATTGCTTCCAGAAAAAAAAAAAAAAAATTTAACTAGCTTAACTGAAAATTATAAATGCCCAATTCTGCCTTCTCTGCATCTACAAAAGTGAACGTGTCACTAGGAAAGTAAAAATTATAGTTCAGTTTTTTCCTTATTATATTTCATATATATCAATATATATATTTTATAAAAGTTTGGCAATAAAAGGAACATGATCACAAAACATACTTTCAAGAATAAAAATGTAATTGCAATTTGCCCTACCTTCATAACTTACACAAGTATAATCAGAGAAATAAATTCTAATTATTTTTTGTCGTGGCATCTAAATATCCCAAATGAAATTAAATTCTCCCTATATCAGATGGGTATAGTAAAGACAAAGAAAAGGCTCTGGCTATAAACACCTTTTCAGTGTAAATAGGTAAGAGAGAGCTTTTTGTGGATCTCAGAATAAGGAAAGACACTCTATTCTGACAATGACATAGGTGGCAGTGTACATTTTTAACCCTATATAGAGTCATAACGCAAGCAACAATTTCAGTTGAGCATACCAGGTCAGAAGTATTTTGTTATCTTGAAAATGCTGAGGACGTAGATTAAGTAATTTGAGTTCACACAGTATCAAAATGATGAAAGAGCACAGATCTGCTGCACATCTCTTCTTTATTTTAATAATTTTTCTTTTGATATGTAACTTTTGCTTAACTATATACTATAGAAATAAATTCTGAAACCAAATTGCTTTTGGTGCAAATCAAGCAGACTTTGTTGTTTTCTTTTCTTCTTTGACATCTAGAAATATATGCTATGCCTTGGACAGTGTCCATACAAAAATTAAAGCATTGCTGTCTTACAGAAAAATTTCATGAATATGAAATACAAAACTTTTAAGAAGTTTTACATGTAATATTTTCCACCCAAGTTCTTTGAAATTGATTCTTTGTGCAGTATAGAAAGATGTTTGCTATGCTGAGGTTGATACTCACTCCTCTTGTATGATAATGATTCACCAATACCAGTAATTTACTTGCTGAATTATGGGGAAGTTAAGGGATTCAATGTAGAATTCTTTATGGGATGATTCCTTGCTTCCAGGGTTTGTTTTTTTTTTGTTTTTTTTTTTTTTTTTCAGTCAGCTAAATGGCTTCCTATACAGCTGACTCTGTAGAACCTTCTCTGGTGCTTAGGAGGAATGTCAGCCAAGTCTGGCCATCTGCTGCCTTCAGAAGACCATGCTTGTGTGGAAACTCTCAGATCTTCTGTGACTTTTGTCTTTTACCAGATATCTGGCCAAGTGTCTTCATCTGAACTTCAGACATATGACTCCTTTACTTTAACTACCAAACCCTGGCACCCCCTAGAAATGGCTCTGCTTAGATCAGAGAAATTTCACAGTAGGGAATAATGCATTTTCCTTTCTTTTCAGGAATACCACATTACCCAGCATTTCCTTAACAGGAATGACCATTTATGCCATATAGAGTTGAGAAAAAAATACCAAAATATATTCTGTCCAGTAAGTGAATGATTTCTTACACATAGTTGAAAAAACTGTGTTAATTTATATTCCAAAAGACAATATGTACAGTGTTGTTTTTTCAAAGTTAAATTTACACAGTGCAATCTACACAGTGCAGAAGACAGCAGACTGTGAATCAATGGTACTTGTGCTTCTTTTGCCCCATATAAGAAATGCATTTTCTGTTTTGAAGTTTCAATGAACTACATGGCAGAGTCAGTATGGACAGCATCTATTTCTCTTTGTTCTCATTTGATTTGGGGGGAGATATTTGTAGTATCATCAGGAAAAACTACTGCTTAAACAAAACTGTTTGGGTTTGTTTGTTTGTTTGTTTTTGTTGAATTTGGGGTTTTGTTCTGTTTTGTTTTGTTTTGCTTTGTTTTGATGGGAATTTTGTGGTTGGTCCTGTGTAGATGATTCCAAGAAAGGTGTTCTGGTGTTCTGTGTCATGTCCTGGTAACACAACTTTTGAGGGACTGCTTATGAAACAGGAAATGGTGAATGGGCCCTTGAATTCCTGATTCGGATCAGTATGGATTACCAAAGGACTTGGCAGACTTTAGGATAAATCCAGTTTTCAGAGGTCAAACCTTTATTTCCTGTGGTTCTGTGGGAAAAAATGTTTATGGATGGCACTGTATAGACAGAAACCTCAGGAATCCCTGAATCGTGTAAGATGTGCAGTCTAGTTCTAAATAAATAAATTTAGGTGTAAGAAAAAATACAGCTGAAATGGTTGCTAAATTAAATTAGTTCTTTCAAGAAACAGCATGCCAAGTACAAGAGAGAAAGTGTGCATGTCTCTGTGGCCATGAACTCATATGCCATTAGACTCTGTGTAACCATAAATTAATCCCTTAAATGTAGATTTTGTTTCTGATCTTTTCCTGCTATATTTATGGAATTTGATTTTGACAGTATGAGAAATACAGTTAATCATTGGCCTTATCTTTGGAATTTCTTTCAGTTTGCTAGCAGTAGAAAAAATTAACTTATTTGAGAGAGATGTTTTTTTAGTGCTGGTGAGCCTTTGAGTTTTCCCTTAGTTTCACAGTCTTCCAGCTAATATAAGAATAATTAAAACACCTTATGTATAAATCAATTTCACTTAATTTTAGTGTACTCCAAAGCTCCATTCACTCAAGCTTATTGTTTTCTATAAATTGCATTTTCTTGAACTTCTGAGGTTTATCAATATATGCATAAATAAAATAACATCAATATTGTTCTTGTATGTTATTGCCTGGTAAAGTAATGATTGCAATCATGTCTAATATTGGACCATATTATTATTCAAAATATTTCTTCCTATGTTTTCATCTGAGAAAGATTTAAAAAATTACACAATTCTCAATCTTACTGAGGGTTGACACAAGGTGTTCTCATGGCCCAATTCTATATTAAAAACATTACCCTTGTTGTTTTGTTTGTTTTGTCCCCTTCTGAAAATGCATATTTTATTTCATAATTATTCTTCAATTACAATTTTATTATTCAATTTGATGACTGATTTATGATTTATTTGCTGATACACTGCAGCAGTAATTCTATCTGTTTTATTTACCCAGGATTCCAGTTTTAACATTTGCAAATTTAATTTACTCTTTTTTCCTAATCACTTTATTTCCCAGAGGGTTTAAAAGACCATTTTGATTCCAATGATGTCATCTGCCTCACTACTAGAGACACTGAAATGTCACATTTGTTCATCTTCATTACCATTGAGGCACATTTTTAGAGAATGATCCCACTTAATGTGGATTCAGACCCTTATATGACTGTCTTCTGCAGTATTTAATTTTTACCCTTCATCCCTTCCATTGGGAATCTGATGGAAAAGTTTGTTCCAGAATGCAGAAATATTGGAGGTTTCCATTTTCAGTTTCAGCTTGGATTTCCTGATGTCACCTGACATGTGTCTATATACCTGTTGTGATACAGTTGTTAAAGAGTTCTCAATGAATCACATTTGAGTATGAGTGGTATCTGCCTCAGGACAATTATCCCTGTAATCAGTAGCATGGAGATAATGCTGTCCTCATGGCTGAAAGAATTTGATATCCTCCTGCTTTCCAAATACATCCTTCCAGAAAGTCTTCTCTTGAAGTTCCCAGTTTTGCAGCCTTTATCTATCTGGAGCATTATGTGGTCAAAAAATAGTATCATATACTTGTATTTGAGATGCTTAGGTAAATATATTTGTATGCACAATATTACTCTGTCTCCATATTAATGCCACTGTAGCTTCTGTAGCAAAAGCAGATAAATACTAATTCTGCTGATAATAATAAAGGTTCCATACTTCACCAAATTGTTTAATTACTACCTTGCAAATCAATTCAACATTATTGTGAACTAAGACATAAAGATACAAACTCATATGATAATATAGCTGCTAGTAAATTTTAAGGAACATTTGAAACACAGAGATCTTTGACAGTTTTTTCAGAATGTAGCAGGCTTGGGCAGTCATGTAGTTTTTGCAAATAAAGTGTCTAGTAACATTGATATTTTAGGTGGAATTTGGCTTCAGGCTTGATGTAGAAGGCATTCTGACTGGAATACAAATTTATTTTTCCCTAAAGATATACCAGGCTAAGTAATGTAATTTTTTCCAACACTTTGCACTGTTTCTTTTTGTTTTGTTTTCATGTCAGGTTTTTCTTTCTTTTGCTGTTGGTTGTTTTTGGTGGGTTTTTTGTTTGTTTGTTTGTTTTTGGGTTTTTTTTTTTGTTTGTTGTTGAATCAGTTCAAGTAGAATGACGGCTCCTGCAAGTTGTTAAACAGATTTATGCTCTGGTAAGCATACTTCTGTAATCTTGTTATTTACTGATGTTTGTTTCATTTAGGACTGAATAAGACTTTTTTTAGCAGTTTGCATTCCTTCTAGAATGGTTGGTATATCTCTCATTGTCAAAAATAATAGACAGCTTTATAGGTCTATGATTCAGTCCTGATTCTTTGACAGGTCTGAGAACAGAGCATACTGTGAATATCTATAAGAATCCACAAAATTTAGTTTAAGATATGATGTCCAATTATCTTACATAGATTATTTCTAATAAAGAGTAAGAGATGGTATAGCCCTTTTAATTGCATTACTTTCCTTGATTAATTCCCTACTTTCCTTTCCTTTCATGCTAATGAAAAAGTTTTCATCTGCAGTATCCAAAATTCTTGAAAATTAGGTACTTAAATTAGGTAATATTTCTAGTTTAATAAATAATCAGCATATTTTTTCTCTCAGAAAAAAATCATGATTCCAGAGTTTTTTCATAGTATTTCTTTATATTAGCATTCCTTAGTTATATGATCATCATGTACATGTTTCCTAAATATGCTGTAGAACAAGAAATTGCCATGTCATGTATGTTTTACAATGTTCTTTGGGGTTTCATGCTTATTTATTGTATTGTGCCATTTGGCTGTTAAGCAAATTCTTCTTAATTGTTATCATGAAACCCTGGTCTAATTCTGTTGTGCACCTTGAATTCACATGAATTCCCTGCTAATACATGCCATCAACAGCACTGAGTCAAGACTAAACACAGTATGCTTTGCACAGTCTAGTTTTGTTGACAAAGCAGCCATGACATTTCTTCATTTGACTGAAGAAATGCCTTGATAAGCAGAAAAGCCTACCAAAATATTATTCTTCTCAAATGATGCACTTATGTTCCAGTACCTTTCTTCCACTACAGCAAAACACTACAGTTTTTTTTGTGGGACATTCTGAAGTTATGCTTCTGTTGACTACAACTGTTTAGTTCCAATTTCAATTTGAACTAGATATTTGATTCAAATTTACAACTTGAGATAAAATTTGAAAGCAACATGTCAATTTAAAGTGGACATAGCCACTGCAAGTTGTTAACATAGCTAATATAATAATTTTTGTTTACAAATATGTAAACTCACTATTTTCCCTCTGTATAAAAAATACAGTATTTGTCTTTTGACCCTGAGTAATGGTCAAAATGATGCTGAAATACCCAAGTATTTTGAGAATGTAAATATAATTTGGTGAAATTTTTCACACAGGATTTTGGGAACTTTCTTCCCTATTTGAGGCAAAAGAAGTGCCAGATTCTGCACCTGTGATGGGGCAACCCTAGGCATTTGCACAGACTGGGAAATGAGATGCTGGAAAGCAGCACTACAGAAAGAGACCTGGGGAAGCTGAATATGAGTCAGCAGTGCCCTGGCAGCCAGGAGGGCCAATGTGTCCTGGAGGGCATCAGGCATTGCCAGCTGGGTGAAGGAGGGGATTGTCCTGCTCTGCTCTGCATTGGGGTGGCCTCACCTTGAGTATTGTGTGCAGTTTTGGGTGCCACAGTGTAAGAAAGATGTTAAGCTGTTACAGGGCATCCAAACGAGGGCAATGAAGATTGTGAAGGGTCTTGAGGGGAGTCGTATGAGGAGTGGCTGAGAGCACTTGATGTGTTCAGCCTGGAGGAGACTGAGGGGAGACCTCATTGCAGTTTGCAATGTATTCATGAGAGGAAGAGGAGGGGTAGACATTGATCTGTTCTCTGTAGTGACCAGTGACAGCACCTGAGGGCATGGCCTGAAGTTGTGTCAGGGGAGGTTTAGGTTGAATATTAGAAAAAGGTTCTTCACCCATAGGGTGGTTGAGCACTGGAACAGGCTCCCCAGGGAAGTGGTCACAGCACCAAGCCTGACAGTTCAATAAGCATTTGGACTATACATAATCAAGGTGTGATTCTTGTGAGTGTCCTGCGCAGGTTTGGGAGCTGGATTCAGTGATCCTTGTGGGTCCCTTCCAACTCAGTATATTCTGTGATTCTGTGAAAAAATAAGCAGGTACAGTGGACACAAAAAGGGAAAATAAGGGTTACTCAAACAAAATGAGTCATCAGGTCATAACTGACCTCAATTATATCAATGAAGGAGCTAAGTATTGACCATTATGTGACCAAATAGACAGCTAGAAATATCTGTTCTGAAACATCTACAGCCTAGATAAAAGGAGTAAAGAAACAGAGGAAACTGCAAGTTATCTTGGAAAATGCTGCATAACTGTGGAGGAATTATAGAGGGCCTGATGTAATGAAGCCTGATCGACCTAGAAAGTAAGAACCATCCCATGGAACTGGGTGAGAGTTGATAGATGCAATATTTTATTATTGAAGAAAATTACATAGCTGAGACCCAAAGGAAAAGCTGCAGACATGTTTTCCTTCATTGCCTTTTCCTGCAGAAATACAAATAAGAACTCTTCATGGAAGGGGTTAAGGACACATTGCCTACACAGGGCAAAAGCTCCCTAATAGCATACAAACCTTGTGGTTTGACTTAAGCCCTGTTGTCCTTGAAGCTGGAGACCTAAACAGACAACAGTGACAAAAAATGGGCAGGAATGATGGAATATGAAGCCTGATCAAAGTGAGTACTCTCTTGTAGCACTATAAACTGAAACAAATCCTTTGTAGGTGCTTGTGTCTTCCAATGTCTAGGGACTGCATAGCATCCATGGGTCAAAGCAGTAGTCCACTGGTTTTCAAAGTACGTTACATTGGAAACTGTTTTAGCTGCAATAGAAATGGAACTGAAGACATTTGACAGGAGTAGTGTTTGCACAGAGAGTACATGTCAACTACAAAATACACCACTGATTTAAAATGAAAGCCTATATGTTCTATATCAACAAATGGATATGTTTATCAGGGACTCCATTCATCACAGATGTGGAAAAAATGATGAAGTGTCTTTCAAACTGTTAAAACTCAGGGCTAGAAGAAAAACCAGCACAAAAGGTAATGGCAGCCGAGATGTAAAGAAAAGAAACGCATAAAAGAAGCATTAAATTGACTAAGAGAATAGAAAAAAAAACCCCACTTACTAAGACTGATGAAAGGTAAAAGAGAAAGTTAATGGATACCAGTGAATGATTAAAGCATGTGCAATCAGAACATTGTAAGAAAGCAACAGGAATAATTCCTCTGACCACTGGTGATGCTGCTTGGCTTTGATAACAATATGTAAAAATGTAAGAAGTGCAAAGGGGATGGAGTCAATGCAGCCTGAGGCAGAAGATATATTCCTGTCTTAAAAATATTGATCCAAATCATAAATTCAACTGTTTTACATTCACTGTAAATCCACTGGTTTTCCTAAGTTCTAAGAAAGTTTTCTTTCATTTAAAAAATCATATATATGAAAAATAATTACATAAATCTAATTTAATCAAAGAGAAAAGCAAAAGTTAATGTGAAAGTTTTCCAAAATATATTTTTTGGCAAAAAGAAATAGCTCTCTTTGATATAGAAAGGAATGAAAGACAAAGACTTTAAAATGTGGAGTAATGTAGTACATAGAACACATACTAAGGATCTTAAATACCCAGGTTTGATCAAGAAATTTGAAACAAGAAACATAGCTTTCCTGCATGGACACAAGTTAACCATCAGAACAATGACTGTGAAGGAAAAGCAAATCTCATTTATTCTCTATTTCAGGAGAAAATTAGTTGCAAGGTTCCAAATGGGTGAAATATAACTCATGCCATACTTAAAACTTTATTTAAGGTAGAAGGGAGTAATTGGATGACATACTCCATATATCAAAGAATGAAAACCTGTATTTCACTTTAACAGAACTTTCTATGTTTTTTTTTTTTTGTTTGTTTTGTTTTGTTTTGTTTTAAATAACAAGTAAGAGAACATTAGACTCATGCTTATTTCTAGAAGTAATGAAACATGTTGTCATGAGTTTTCCCTGTCTTATTCAGGCAAAATGAAAAGCTAAAAATTGTAAACAATTCATACATGCCTTTGGGGAAATAAAAGAAATTAATATAAATAGGGGTTTTAAATGTTGTCTTGCCTGACCTTTGCAAAAAGAACCTCTTACTTAACAATACCAACAGAGCTGATTATCAAACAAATTAGATTTGTCCAAACACAGTTGCACAGTTTTGAGTTCCATGTAATTATAAATATAATTCATTGTAAGTAGTGAGTGGTAGTAGTAATGTTTAGTCTAAACCAAATCCATTATCTAAGGCAAACCTGCACCTTACCAAGAAAGCATTCTTGCCTTGAACTATTTACAGTCCAAGACCTACATCCCAGGAACACTTGTGTAGGAGATTAACTTCATGGTCTCTATAGTCCCATTGTTCATCTGATTTTGCACTTGGTGTCATTGTAATCAGATACATTTACACTTACAAGATAAGAGTCTGCATAGACGAGGCAGATAAAGTGCAAAGAGAAAAATGTATTTTCCTTCTTATGTAAAGAAGGAGCTGAGAAACCACTTCAGGCATTAGGTTGAAATTTTCTTGCAATAATATTTCCAGTTAGCTCTTGGAAATCATAACTGGATTCCCAATTAAACTAGTGTATATAAGAGCCTGCATCTGTTTTGTGTGTTCTGGTTTCCTCACCAAAATGGTTCTCTTTATTTCGTGGTCTGATGTTTAGACCTTGGAAATTCAGAAGCTGAATTTAATTGTGGAATTCTATAGGCAGCAATATACACACAGTACAATAATTATTTTCTGCAAATTTTTGGGTTTGGTTTTGGGTGGGGTTTTTTTGTGAAAATCTTGACAAATTATGCACAAAAAAGGGGATCAACTTAATAATAAACTCTGGTTCTGAAAGGAATGTGAGAGTTTGAATTCAGCCAGTGGAAATCAAATATAAAATATAAAATAACAGAATTTTTACCTAAAGACAGAGTTTATTCTCAGATAAGATTAAACATACTTTCCATCCCATTGCAGAAAAGGGGGAGTAACAGGAAGTGGAGGGGGCGGGGGGAGGCGGGAAGGAATTGTCATTTCTAGTGAAGACTGTGCAGCACACTAAAGGAATTTGACCTTGGAGAAATCCTTTTCTGGAAGCATATTTTGGAGTAGCATCTGTGTTTTTTTGAAATTACTTAATAAGGAATGTGGGTGCAATGATGTTGAAACAAAAATCAAGTCCCTACACAGAAGTGCACTGAGGTCTAGATTCCACCCCATCTGTGATGCCCATCTATTGACTTGCTTCAGACCCTTTGAAGCACTAAGCCAGTTGAAGACTGCTAAAAATAGCCCTAGGTGGAAATCAGGCCATCTGAGTCTGCGCCACAGACTGCAGATGACTGTGTGATGGCTGGCGATTAATTCAGTCAAAACCTAGCAGCAACCAAACAAAAGGCAGAACCTTACTGACAAAGGAAAAAGTGATTGAAAAGAGTACTAAAGAAGAAATATTTTCTTTTATCTGATGTGTGTAAGGCATATCACTCACTGAGGAAGTATCATTTGGAACAGGGTATTACATCCATAATGAAGTTTGTTATCTTTTCCATTACCACAGATGTCATATTTGGCTCTTCTGTCTCCACCTCATCAAGTACATTCCAACTATATGGTAGGAGAAACAGAGAGAAAAGTTTTTGCCTTGTTTCCTCTATGTTTGATATTCCTCTGGTGCAGTAAGAGCTGAGGAACTCTGGTGAAATAAATTGTGACACATTTAATGCTAAGGATTAAAGCAAGTGCTTGTGACTAGTTCATATCACTTGACCATACACAAAACTGAGTATTATCTTTACCTTTTTAATCTTCCTTCCTTTTCCAGTGTTGTTCTTAATGTGAGCGACTTGAAAATATACTAAAAAGACACGTATGAAATCACAGTTCATAGAACGAAAAATACTTCTGGAGGTCATCTGGTCCAGCTCTTGTGATCAAAGGTGAGCCAATATACAAAGGTTTTGTCAGGGTCAGATGAGTTTTTTACCCTGTTCTACTTATTTTTCTTCACAAAATACCACCACATGTATTTCCTTCTGTCAGAAAGTTTATGGTCTCAGTATAAAAGGAGAAATACTAACTGGATATTAATATCAGGACACAATATCAGAATAGTTTATCTTAAATACAAAGGTGTGCAACATCAGTGTACAAAGGATTATCATGCTTCATGTCTGTTTCTGAGGCTTGAACAGGATGTCTGTCTTTTCTGAGATGACATGTGGGAAGGTGAGAATGGAATAAAGTTTAAAGAAACAGTAAGACAGATGTTGGATTAACTCAGTAATATTCTTGTTATTGCAGGATTATTAATTTTTCTTTCTATTTTGTACCTTAAATTTGAGAACTTTTTTAAATATACTGGGGAAAGAGGTGTGGGAAAGCAATTTTATTTTACTTTTAGTCACACCATTGACTCATATCTTCTTTAAAAATCTTTTATGATGTGGAATATTAGAATCAGATACCTATTTCTTCAGATGAATTGAAACCTTTAATATGATGAAATGTTTGAATGCAGCAGTATCCTGTTTTTTGCTGACTGCCTGATTGTCTTAGTTTGAAAGAGAAAACTAAGATATCTGGGGGCCAAGAGAACAAAAGACTCCCTCAATTAACCACACTAAAACTCACTGTAGTTTTCAAATTAGGGAATAGATTTAATTAGATGAACGGCAAGAGGGCAAAGGGGGAAAATAACAGCTCCCAAACCAGTTCTCTATATATATGCACACACACACACACAAACTGGGAAACAATGAAACAACAGAACAAAAGAACACGAAAATAAAAACCTGATTTGAATGTTCTGTAATGCTAGTCCATGGACAGTGAGCAGCACTGCCGTGCTTCGGTGCAACCACACTGCTCTCTCGAGCGCCAGTGGGTGAAGCAGACGGGACCCCGCCTGGTCGGCAACAGCTCCAATGGACTGGGCTGGTGCGTGTGGGGGCCGCGCCTGCTCCGGTGGGAGGACACGAGCAGCCGGCGGAGACGGGCTAGGTGCTGGCGTCCGGGCACCGGGAGGGGGAGGGAAAATGTCTGACTGCAGCGGCAGGCTGGGAACGGGGCTCGGCTCCCAGAACGGGGCGTCCCAACGGCAACGAGGCAGCAAGAAGGAGAGGACTGACCGGCTTGTCTCGATGCCCCCGGATCCACAGGAAAACTGCAGAGAGCCACTCCGATGCAGCGGGGCACCTCCAGAGACTGCAGACCTTGGCTCC
>JAWWEU010000081.1:75217447-75228821 GCA_035583155.1 Acropternis orthonyx | reverse complement strand
CTCCGCTCCAGGCTTCACTCCCAGTCCAGGCAGGTGAGGGAAAGAGAAAATTCTCCAACCTTAAACCCATAACACTGATACGTATGAATGTGGCAAAAGAATTGTTTCAACAGTTAAGTATTTTCAGAGAAAATGTGCATTTTGGATGGCAGGTAGCAAGGCATGTCACTGCTGAAATACTTTATGTGGTTACCCATATATTTCAGGTCCACCATCAAGGAGGATATAACAGAAAAGTTGTCATCTTTGCTGAGGAGTAATATTGGGTAATAGCATGAGTATTAGGGAGGAGGTGGACAAATGACCTTTATAGACTATCTGTAGGGTTGATCCCTTAAATGTAAATTAGAACAACTGTCAAGCCATTTCAGATGGAAAAATAATGAGTCCTCTTCCCCGAGACACAGTTCTTCATGAACTTCTCAAACATGAATCCATTCCACAGGCAACAGTTCTTCACAAAATGCTGCAAATTGGATCACTTTTCCACAGGTTGCAGTCCTTCAGGCAAAGACTGCTCGAGCATGAATCCTCCACAGGGCCATGGGTCTACCAATCTCTACCAGGTCCCTGCTCCAGCATGGGCCTCCCACGGTGTCACAGCCTCCTTCAGGCATTCACCTGCTCTGACGTGGGCTCCTCCACAGGCTGCAGGTAGATGCCTCTACCCCCCTGGTCCTCCACGGGCTGCAGGATCACAGCTGTTCCACCATGGTCTGCACCATGGGCTGCAGGGGAACCTCAGCTCTGGCACCTGGAGCACCTCCTGCCCCTCCTTCTGCACTAATCTCGGTGTCTGAATAGTTGTTCACGTGTTCTCACTCCTCTCTTCTCTGGCTGCCATTTTCATTTGTCCATCCTATTTATTTATGTTTTCCTTCTTAAATATGTTATCCCAGAGGCATTACTATCATTCCTGATTGGCTTGGCCTTGGCCAGTGGTGGGCCCATCCTGGAGCCACTGGCATTGGCTTCCACAGACATGGGGGAAACTTCTAGCAGCTTCTCACAGAAGTCACCCTTGTAGCCCTATCCCACTACTAAAACCTGGCCACAGAAACACAACTATCAAAGTTTTTCCAGTCTTCCTGTACCTGATTATATGCTCATCACTAAGAGAGTGACAAGATAGCTTACCATGCTTCACTTTCCAATAGAGAGGAACCATTCTAATTATTTTAGAATAATTTTACTAGTTCCAAAAATCATGTACCCCACATATCCATTTCTTTCTTCTTCTTTTAGATGTGTATTTCATACTTATATTAAAACTTCTGAAATGGAAATTTGGAAATATTTTCAGTACAGATAGAAGTTTTGAGATACTTATGCCCAGAATTAACTCTGTGTTACACTTAGCTTGGAAGAATAGACTTGCCCTTTTATTAAAGAATATTTTTATTAAGCAACAATGAATATTAGTTTATATAAGATAGCTAAAGTACCTTTTCTCAGATTTTCAGGTATTTCTTTCAGGCAGTGGTCAGACAAAATTTCTTCTAAAGTTGACTTTTAAGCAAAGGTCATTGATGCAATTTACTTGCAAAAGAAAAAAAAGGGTGTAAAACATCACTAAATGTGTTAGAATTTTTGGCTTCCATTAGATGAGCTCTATTGTAATGCTATTTTATTCTGTGGGGTTTTTTTCCACTTTTGTGTGAAGCTATTTAAAATTGCTAACCTGGGGTAACAGGTAATAAAATTCTATTATTATTCCTGAGCTGTCTGTTAGGTTCACCCATCCAAACACTCACAAATAAAGTTAAGAAGAATGTGTTAAACAAGGACTTTTTCACTGAGCAAAATGTAGAGACATAGAAGTTACAAGATCTGAGATTCCTGTGAGACAGGGATGCCCAGGTGAGGCAGCAGCAATGAGGTCGATGCTGACTTGAGCCAGGTACAGTGTGGCTGGTGTGGCTGGGACAGGGCCATGGCCAAGGACACTTTTTGGCAGTATTCACAGACAAAATTTAAATGTCATCTACCTCTACCTTACAGATCCAAATTTGGTGATTTAGTCTTACAACTTGAAGGAAAAAGATCTCTTTGGAGTTGTTCTAAGTAACCTTTAAAAAACTGAAATGGAATATTATGTCTCATACAGTTTTAAAAATATTAAAGTAGAATCACCTTAATATATTTCCTTGCATATCTTGTGTAAGGAAAAACTTTGCATACACCAGGTGTATTCATTAGTCATATTTAAGCCTGGCTCAAATTCAGTGAAAGTGGGTTTGGAATGTTACCTGTTTCACTTAATTCGACATACAGAATGACAAGGAGAACCGCAATCTTGAATGGTAAATAAAGAGCAGAGAAGCTTTAAGAAATATGGTGTCATTGTAACCTTCCCTCCCCCCCCCCCCCGGAAACTAGGCTACAAGAAGGCATAAATTGTGATTTTCCTAGAAACAGGTCCAGGTTGTCTAATTTGAAGGCCTAGCAGCATATGTCACTTTTGGGAGCCCCATAAAGATTTCAAAGCAACATCACTGCAGGGCTGTTTCATCTTCAGTAATTTACCTGAATAAGAACTACTTGGCTTTTCTTCCTGGCACAGACCCCAGTTTTCCTCTTTGCATTCAACTTGTGTAGTACCTGAAGTAGAAGCTAAATACCTATGTGTTTCTACGTGAAATATAAATCAGATGAGAAATCCCACAGAGCAATTAGCCTTACAAAACCAGTAAATAGATTAATACTACTGAGAATTAGATTAACATGTAGAATTAGTGCAAGGAGGCAAACTATTTTTGCCATATATATAACATGGCTGGTAGAATTTTAAATTTGTAAGAGCAGCTTCTCTTGTTAAATGAAGGCACTGAAAAGACTGAAAGTGATTTTTTTTTTTTTTGTGTGTATTATGTCCAATATGCTTGCAAAAGGTCTTGTCTAATTTCTACTCAGCTGAAGATCTTTTAAGGACAGTATGTTCTTCTTCAAGCCTTGCAGCAAGGGAGAAACTGAAAACCAAAGTAGGAGATTCAGAATCACAATATAATCCAAGGTGGCCTAAACTACCCTTCAGACATCACAGCCAAATGCTAAGCATTCCTTAGAGCTACAGTTCAGCCCTGTGAAATAAACAGACATGAAAATATTGACATACTTTTTGACTTTCTTGAATTAAAAGCCTCTGGAAATCAAGATGTGTATTTTCCTAAATAAATGTAAATAATAATCTCCTATTGTTATTAAGGATTTCTTTCTGTTTTAAGCTTTAATTTTAAATATAATTACTCCCTGTTTATAGTTTAATTGGACTTTTCTTATCCCTGCATATTCCCAAATGAGAGTTTCTCATTTGTTGCAGTTGAATTGGTGCCAGAGTTCTTAGAGCATTGCAGACTTGAGACCTTAAGATTTACATGAAACAAACAATACACTTTATTTTCAGAAGTGTAGTAATTGCTAATTTGATAAAATAGAATATATGGTGCTGAAAATGTTTCAGAGTAATATGAATCCTGGTTCATATTCATGGTATCAAAATGAAATACCCACATGATGGCCTGATGGAACATAAAGTTTGTAATAATAAGGATGAATAAATAAATTCTTTAAAGGTCATGCTGTTTCAAAATACGATAAATACATGTTAGTGCTACACAGTTAGAATTCTAAAACGATTTTCTCTTTTAAAGGAATGCAACAATACTCTGAAAATATTCCCAAATATATAATGGTGCACTTGAATGTGGGAAATGGTGCTCAACTATTAGCCAGTGAATATGCTGAGCTCAATGCCCTTTTATAAGCTGTCACTGAATCATAATAATTGGATATGGGTCCAAAGCTTGTATAATTCTTGAATAAATGCAAACAAACATCCTATTAAAAAAAATGAAAATTGAGAGTAACTCACAAGGTTGTGTTTGCAATTTAACCTTTTAACTGCCTTAATTGTTTGAGTCTCATGTGACATCTCTGTTTCTTGTCTCAGAACCTAATTCAGAAGATATCTGGTATCCCAGCGATGTTTGGTTTCTTAAGGTTATGTTTATTTAAAGGCACTTGCTGCATCTCTCTAATCTTCAGAGTGATTTAAGCAGATACTGGAAGATTATTAATATGTATAAGCTTAAATGAATTTATCAATTAGGGTCAATAAAGATGTGGATCTGTTGAAACGAGTCCAGAGGAGGGTTATTAAATTGATCACAGGGCAGGAGCACCTCTCCTATAAAGACAGTTGGGGCTGCTTGCCTGGAAAAGACTTCAGGTTGAATTTATAGTAACCTTCAAGTACCTGAAGGGAGCCTACAAGGAACCTGGAGAGGGAGATAATTTTTTACTGTAAGAGTGGTGAGGTACTGGACCAGTTGCCCAGAGAGGTTGTGGATATCCCATCCCAGGAGGTGTTCAAGACCAGGTTGGATGGGGCTCTCGGTAACCTTGCCTACTGGAAGGTTCCCTGCCCATGGCTAGAGCATTGGAACTAGATGATTTTCAAGGGCCCTTCCAACCCAGATTGTTCTAATATCTATGATATGTAATTAAAGTTCCCATTTATCCTGTTAGAAGACAGAAAATATTAACAACCTCATGAGATTTATTTATTTTTTTCTTTTTTTTTTAAGAACTAAAAGACTTAGGGGAAAAAACCTTTACAATTTACAGCATGCTGAGGAATGCTGGAAGTGGGGAAGGAGGTTCCCAAAACACTATTGAAACATCTTATCACATTTCCAATGATGTGTTAATGTTTGTCACCTGAAACAGCTTTGTTTCATTGCTTCCATCAGTTTGAATTTATAGTACAGGAAAACTGACACTCAAAAAGAATACAAGATATCTTAATATGGGATATTTGTGGTTTAAACAAGTTTAAATGCATTCAACTCTCTTTTGATCACACAATGCTTTATTACCTCATGTTAATATCATTGTTATTTTGTAGAAATCATTTTGTCATTTCATCACTTTTAACTGCTTTTTCTTAAAGTAATCTGCTTCCTAATTGCTTGGGAATTATTACCAGCAAACTGGTAGCTGTTTCAGAAGAATAAGTATACTCTCCTAATGAATTGTTGTGCTGTAAACAAGTGAAGAAATTTTCCTTTGTTAAACATATTTTCAACTTTCTCTGGATTTTTTTTCATTTTCTTGATAGGTCATTCCTTTTTGCTAGTGGTTCTCACATAATTTTCAGTGGTGGTCCTATGCTTAAACAGCAGATATCTACCATAGCTGGTGTTTTGCACCCTGAAGAAGGCTCTCTATCATACAATCATAGAATGGTTTAGTTTGGAAGGGACTTTAAAGATTGTCTAGTTTCAATGCTTCTGTCATGGGCAGGGACCCCTCCCACAAGACCAGGTTGCTCAAATTTCCATCCAACCTGGCCTTGAAATCTTCCATGGATGGGGCATCCACAACTTCTCTGGACAACCTGTTCCAGTGCCTCATCACTCTCAAAGTGAACAATTTCTTCCTGATATCTAATCTAAACCTACTCTCTCAGTTTGAAGCCATTCTTCCCTGCCCTATCACTACATGCCCTTGTCAGAAGTTCCTCTCCAGCTTTCTTGTAGGCCTCCTTTAGATAATGGAAGGTGCTTTGAGGTCTCCCCAGAGCCTTCTCTTCTCCAGGCTAAGTAATACAAACTCTCTCAGCCTCTCTCTTCATGGCTCCAGCCCTCTCATTGTCTTTGTCACCCTCCTCTGGACTCACTCCAACAGGTCCATGTCCTTCTTACATTGAGGGCCCCAGAGCTTAAAGTCTGCTCCTGCTGGGGTCTCACAAGAGCTGAGTAGAGGGGCAGCATCACCTCCTTCAACCTCCTGGCCACGCTGCTTTTGATGCAACCCAGGATGCAGTTGGCTTTCTTGGGCTGCAAGGGCACATTGCTCAGTTATGTTGAGCTTCTCATCCATTAACATCTCCAAGTCCTTCTCCTCAGGGCTGTTCTCCATCCACTTTCTGCTCAGCCTGTATTTGTGCTTGGGATTGCCTTGAGCTAGGTACAGGACCTTACACTTGGCTTTGTTGAACTTCACAAATTTTTCACAGGTCCACCTCTCAAGCTTGTCAAAGTCCTTCTGTATGGCATCCCTTCCTTCCACTGTGTCGACTGCATAACACAGCTTGGTGTCATTAGCAAATTTGCTGAGAGTGCACTCAATCTCACCCTCCATGTCACTGACAAAGATGTGAGAAAATGCCGATCCCAATACCAATCCTGAGGAATACCACTCATAATTGTTCTCTACCTGGATATCAAGCCATTGACTGCAAATCTTTGAGGATGATCATCCAGACAATTATTTATTTATCGTGTGATTCGTCTTTCAAATCCAGTTTAGAGACAAAGGGTGTCATGTGGGACAGCATCAAATGCTTTGAACTAGCACTGATGAACAGATGAATGTCAACTGTTCTCTCCTCATCCACCTATGCTCTAAACCCATCCTAGAATGCTAGCAGATTTATCAGGCATGTTTTTTCCTTAGTGAAACCACGTTGTCACCAATCACTTCTTTATTTTCCATATGCCTTCATTTACTGTTGTAATATGTACAAAACTGTGACAAGTGACAAGTCTTCTGAAATGCCCATTAACTAACTCTCAATATGAAATTGTTTTGAATTGTGGGCACAGCAGAACTCTGCAGAACTTGTCAATAAAGTAGAACAGCAGACATTATTACAAGATATTGCAAATTTACTGTCACTGAAAAGCTATTTCCTTTGGTATTTTTCAATTAATAGTGAGTGAAGTAATTAAGTTTTTGGATATTCTATGCTTGCTACAAATCTGTCCTGATTTAGTACCACTGACATGAAAGTTAATTTTCAACTTCATATCACAGTGGAAGAGTTATGTTTGCAACATATTTAATGGGGAAACAGTGGCAGTACACTTTATCACAGCAGTATTATAGATTTTATTCTCCTTTGGGTCTGACAGAATGTTGTTCTTAATCATGGCCTTAACAAAGTGAAAAAGGAAGGATTTCTCATATATTTCAACAAAATTGTGTTTGGGTTCTTTTTATGTCCTTCCTGTGCTACTGTATGTAGGACAGATTTCATCCCAGTTATATTGACAGTGAGAATTTTTTAACTTTGATGGGCTGAAAGTGTGAAGTTTCCAGTCAATACAATTTAGGATACCACATTTTGACACTATTTTAGAATATTTTTTTTCATTATAAAATACTTTGATTAAAGGTTATTTATTTTAGTGATTTGGGGAGATGGATTATAATTTCTCTTTGCCAGTCTTTGATGTGACCTGTGAAACATTTTAGTTTTTATTTTCTTTCTTCTGTGTTGATTATGCAATTGTAACATGCACAAAAAAAAAAAAAACAAAACAAAACAAAACAAAACAAACAAAAAAAAAACAAAACAAAAAAAAACCCAAAAAAAACCAAAAAAAAAACATTACTGTGAAAATTATGATACTTTACATGTTCTTCCAGTAGCCATCATTTCATTCTAATATCAGGTACTTTCATGTGCATTATGAATATTTTCTTAATTTACTTGACTTACATTTGTTCCTCAAGTCTATCATTTGCTGAACTAACTGAATCACTCCCCTTGCATGGCTTTTCCATGCCATCAGTACACCATGGATACAGATCTGTGGATGTCTGCTGCCTGTCTTGTTTTCTCAATACAACTGCATGATCGATTCTCAGCCTGGAAAGACAATAGAAAACTTTTTAACATAATGAATTAGAGGAAAATGGCAGAACAGTACAGTATTTACTATAACCCAGGAACATAACTAGAGCAAATTTGGATAGCACTGCTCATGTAAGTAAAGAGTAATAAGATATGTGACCTAAGAAAAGCTGTACTGATACATGATAAAGCATATTGATGAAAGGGCACACCAGCATATTAGCAGAACTGGTGAAAAAACTGCAAGGAGATGGTTGGGAAAAAAAAAACAAAAAACAAAAAAAAAACAAAAACAAACAAACAAACAAAAAACAAACAAAAAAAACACAAACAAACAAACAAAAAAAAAAACCAATGCTACCCAGCCTTCATTTTCTGCTGTAATATGTACAAAGCAATCAG
Organism: Acropternis orthonyx; assembly: GCA_035583155.1. Lineage (NCBI taxonomy): Eukaryota > Metazoa > Chordata > Aves > Passeriformes > Rhinocryptidae > Acropternis > Acropternis orthonyx. The sequence continues at coordinate 75,220,777 of JAWWEU010000081.1, read as the reverse complement.
TGATCAGTCTACCAAGGGATAAACAACACAGCAGTAGTTAAGGAGCCAGATAAAACCCACAGTATATGTGGGATAAAGAATTACATTTCAGTCAGAATAATGTTCAGGGCAGCTTCTTTTGGATGGAGGTGCTGTCTAACTGTTGCATACTATGGGTACAGTTTCTGTCTCTTGTGCTGCTGCTCCTCACCAGCATAGGTTTCCCTAAATCTATTGAAATTCTGGTGGAATGTCATTGGATTGCAGTAATTTCCAAATCTGGCAACAATGTTTTGGCTATTACTCCTTGTTTGTTACTGGGTTACTTTTCTGTTCTACTGTTGTTGGCTTTAAAGATCAATTTATGTCAAATAGAGTTGAATTTATATAGTAGCTTAAGAACGCTTTTATACTTTTTATTTCTACACTTTTTTCCTTAAGCATTTCTAATTCCTTTTCTCATTGTTACAAAGAGGAGACATCTATATTCAAAGCAGGTTTGAAAACTGTAGAAATATTTTGTTACTATTGTGTATCTCTAAATATATGCTACATTTGCAGTCATTCCATGTCTTCTGTCTACATTCAATATCATATACTGAAACTGCATTCAATATAACTGAAAATATTTGTATTCCTAATAAATATTAAGTTTATGAATTTATGCAATGAAATGGAGAAGGGACAATTTAGAATTTTTCTCTGAATGGCCACAGTGTTTGCGAGCTTTCACAAATGGGAATTAGTGGCCTTAAGGAAATGGTCAATGAGTGCTGAAAAAGGAAAACAAGCAAACAAACAAACAAAACCCACACACAGAGACACAAAACCAAAACCCTACCTGTATGTGTAGGATTTTTCCTTCTCTTCTACAGTGTCCATTTCTTTGGAAAAAATACAGAAACTGTGCTGAAAGTAGCTCTTCTTAAAGTATTATATTAAATTTGAAGATTTTGGGAACATTATCACCACTCCAATGATGCACTATATTTTCTTTGGAGGTCTAGATTTTGAACTTACTCCTTTAAGTATATGTAAGTATTAGCTTTTGTTGAAGAAAAATACTACTTTAAAAAATCATTTTGTTAGCAGGCAGAGGCGTGACCCAAAGCCTTTGATATATCAATGACCTTGTGTTCCAAAATTTTTCTAGTAGAGAAACTTTCTACTAAAAGAACAAACAGTCAGACAGAAAACCTTTATGATAGTACATTAAGTAAATTTTAATTAATGGATTTTTAAAAGAGTATGGATCAAATCTTCATCCAGAGCTGAAATGTGGTGCCTGATAGGGAAAAGCAATAAACAAGATTAATGCTTTGATTTGTCAAAGTATTTCTGACATAAATCCAAAGCCAGTTATTATAACTACCCTTTTTCTGTGGTACCCAGACACTGAAGGAAAATGTCATATCCTTTCCTTGGGATGTTCACTGGGTTAGTGTGGAGCAAGGATAATTACCTCCGTTTGTTGGATGCACTTTCATTAGTCAGACAGAAGATGAATGAAACTAAACAATGGAGTCTGAAGAATGTTATATTTGTTCAGGTAACAAATATATCCAAGTAATGAGTGCACTACATAAAGAGATTCTTCTGAAGCATACTTTAGTCCACCTCTGTTCATCTGTCGAGACTTTTAATTAGCTTGTGGATTTAGGTTTCTTTTGATGTGTTTATTTTCAGTCTGTGTATAGTTTCCCATTTTTGAGATCAGTAGGTTATTGCTTCTTGTTTAACAATCAGCCTTTTATGAATCCTAAGAAAAATATAAGGTATCATTCTATAGCATGAATAAATAATAAACTGTGCTTTAAATATGTTGTGCTTTAAGAAAACCATACCACTTCTCAGTACAAAGCTCACAACTAAAGTAATTAGACAGTGCTTTAATGACTTTCCTCCAGGTTTAGTATGCTTTTGTACATGCAGCCTAAGTTTTTTCCTAGAATAATCCATGAAGACATAACTTGTTCTAACAGGATCCACTCTTTTACTGCTTATTGATAATTGCTGTAAGACACACAGACATCTTTAGATTTGGCCAGTCACTCTCCTTGCATTTCTGCTCCTGGATAGTACAGTACTGCCATGTAATTGTTCTAAAGGTTACTACCAACTTCTAAAAAAGCAATTTTCTTGGCCATACTAAAATGTATATTTTAGTCTGTCAGAAAGTATCAGTAAACATTGAAGAATAATACCTATTTAGTCACTGAAGAACAAAGCATAGGTAGGCACGAGCAAACAGTAGAGGACAGAGATTAGTGTGTGCCTATATGCAGAGCAAGTTCATCTCCATCACCTGCTTTCCCAGTCCACAGATAGTAAAATATGGAGATACATAGAAGACAGAGACATATGACAAGGTCCTCTTCCACATCATCACTTTGAGAAATAACAGATGTGTGAAACTTGGCACATTCCCTTATAGAGCAGGCTATAATTATTTTGCTGGTTCCCAGGCTTCATTGTATTTTAGTAATATGGTCTAGTTGTATGTGTCTTGGTTAATACTGCTACTTCTAACATTAATATTAAACCTTAGAAGGACTTTAAAGTTAGGCTGATGGCAATAATTTCCTGCTGAGGCCACAGAGAAGTGTTCTTGTCAGAGCTAGTACCCATGGCAATCATAATTTGGAATTTAATGGTTGTATTAAGAATGTTCATATTCACCTAAAAGCTTCCATTAGGGCAACCTAATTTTCATAAAAATTTTCATAAAATAGCCTGGTCTTTGGAAATAAGACAGAATTTTGTCAATATTACTGGCTTGACATTGGATCAAATACAGACACACAAAAATGGTAAACTACATTCCATGGATCATTTTGCATATGAGAAGGTTTGGTACCTTTCAGTTAAGAATCTTTGATAGAAGTTATATACCATAGGCTTTTATTACCAGCTGATATTATATCTAGAAGTAGAATTACATTCTGTGGTCTGTACTTCTGCACTGAAATTAACTTCTGGCTAGTGCAAAACCCAAGAGTATCAGAATTTGAAGGAAACTTCACTGCAATACAACATTTAGATAATAGTATATTCCTCAGTAGCTGTAGGCATTTTAGAGTGAATTGTAGTCACAACAGGGGCAGCAGCTGTTTAAAGCAAAAAATAAAAATCCAATTTATTTTTTTTTTAGTAACAAAATGTCTTGCTTTTGTTCAAGCTGGTCATGCATTTGAAGCCTGTCTGTGCAGGTATGTAAAATCTTTATGTTTGCATATATATCTGTTTACAGGCATAATTGAGTACAGCACAATCCATATATCAGTTAGAGGGGGAAAAGAGAAAAAAAAAAAAAAAAGAAAAAAAAAGAAAAAAAACAAACACCCAAACCAA
>JAWWEU010000081.1:75178044-75217347 GCA_035583155.1 Acropternis orthonyx | reverse complement strand
AAATTGCCGAGTGTGTAAACTAAAGCTCATTAGAGGTTGTGGGGGGTTTTTGTTGCCTTTTTTTTTTTTTTTTTCTTATAACTTCATGAAGGGTGTAAATACTTGGTAAGGTCATTCAGGTCTTGGGAGGTAAGACATATTCTAATGGATCAGTGTGAACTGTGCATGCATAACAGATGTATACTTTCTTTGTGAAATTTTTTTTAATAGTTTCTGGGTTTTGTGCTTTCTGATTTTTTTTATTGTATGTTTGTTTGTATGTTTGTTAATAGATACTAGGGTCAAAAGCAAAAAAGGTTGGAGAGACATTTAAATGCCATGGTGAAAACCGGGGAAAAGGAAATGCTATTTATCTACTTCTTTTGTTTGTTTGTTTGTTTTAACTCAATTTGCACTGGCATTTATTTTATTTTTCTGAAACACTGAAGGAAAGGAAGTAAATTCTTCTTAAAAAGTGAGTCATACAAGGCCAAAACACAGATGTATTTCATGAAGTTGTATGATGTTTTGGGCTGGGATAGTTATTTGCTTCGCAGTGACTAGTATAGGGCCACATTTTGGATTTGTGCTGAAAATAGTGCTGATAATACAGGAATGCTTTTAGATACTGCTGAGCAGTGCGTGCACAACATCAAGTCTTTTTTTCCTTTTCATGCTGCCACACTGGTGAGGAGGCTCGGGGTGCATGGGAACTTGGAAGGAGACATCTAGAGTGCTGTATGTAGTTCTGGGCCCCAGCATTTCAGGTGGATGTGAAGGTCTTTGAATGTGTCCAGAGGAGGGCAATAAAGCTGGTAAAAGGACTGGAAGGAATGTCCTATGAGGAGCAGCTGAGACTTTGGGCTTGCCTAATTTGGAGAAAAGGAGGCTGAGCAGTGACCTCATTGCTCTCTACATCTTACTGAGGAGGGAACTTGGAGATGAAGGTGATGTTTTCTTTTCCCTCATATCCAGTGACAAGTTGTGTGGAAATGGTTTAAAGGTGCAGCAGGCAAGGTTTCGACTGGACTTTGGGAAGTATTTTTTTTACTGCGAGCATGGTCAAATACTGGAATAGGCTCCTAGAGAGGTGGTCATTGTCCCAAACCTGTCAGTGTTGAAGCGGCATTTGAAAAAGGCCCTTAATAACAGGTTTTAGCTTTTGGTCAGCTCTGAAATGGTCAGGTAGTTGGCCAAATGATCATTTTAGTCCCTTCCAATTGAAACATTCTATTCTATTCTATTCTATTCTATTCTATTCTATTCTATTCTATTCTATTCTATCCAATCTATTTCATTCCATTCCGTTCACTTCTAAAGAACTGAAACCATGTTATCATTTCTGTCTTCTATGTACTTCTCTCAAAATTTTATGGGAGAAAAAAATGTAAGATTTCAGCCATAAATGTTTATTTTTCCTTTTATTACTGTTGTCTGCCTTGATACGACTTGTTAAAAAAAGTGTGAACACAAACCAGGTTGTAGGAGGCAACATTAAAATTGTTCTTGGATTGGAACTGGAGGGAGTTTGTACTAGATGGTATCCAGGGGAAAATCAGTATAGCTAGGAGTGAAAACAGATTGACCTCAAAACCAAATTGAATAAAGAATGGTCAATTCTGAGAATAAAACATACAGCAGTTGAAATAAAAATGGTTCTGCAAAGCAATAGACAACCTGTGAAAACACAAATATATATTTTTTTTTACTTTCTTCATAGAAGATAAAAAATAATGATGCAAGCTTTCATAAAATAGCACAAGAATGTATTCTACTGGTCACTTAAACCATTTCTAGTTAAACCCCTTGTTCATTTTCCATGGGTATGAACCAAAAAATTACACAGTAGATAAAACTGTGACGCTATCCTAGGTGGCTCTTGTGAAGCCAAAGTAGCTCCTTTGATTTTTCAAGCAAGATAAGAACATATATTTTCAATTCTTGCTTTGTTCCAGACATATTCTTATGTTATTTTCATTGCTATAACATTTGAGTGGTTTTAAACAGTGCATTAAGTGGTAAAACTAAAGATTTCATATATATAGTTTGATCTTTCATTATTTTACTACATATATTTGTATCATATGCTCCACTGATATCAAGCAATGATACCTTTTTCAAATTTTTCAGCATTCTGTTTCCCAAGACTCCATAGAAATACAGCAGTTTTTAAATTAATTTTTCATATGATTTTGGATGAGAATCTGATTTTTTTCTATCTCCCTAAAAAGATAATTTAAGAAAAATGCCTTTACTTAAATATTATTGCATAAAATGTTTCAGAATATGACCACTAAAAATTACTGGGTTGTTTTGGTTTTGTTGTTTTGGTTTTGGTTTTGTTGGGTTTTTTTGGCAATATGTTAGTCATAAAATCACCAAATACCCTGATGTTTCTTTTTTCTTAGAGAAGCATACAGCTTTTGAGCACTGAAAAGTAGTCATAAATCAACATTAGAATGAGAAAAAAATAGCTTTCTAAAGCTATTGTTGAAAAGAACAGTCTCAATAAAATATTAAAACAAACTCCATGGAAATAGATAAGTGTGAGAAATCTGCATCCTGTCAACGCTGTTAGTCTCCTCCAAATGCATCACCCCAGGTCTGTATGAAGTCACCACCTCTATCCTGCACACCTAGTACAATATCATCTTTCCATAGCAACTTGGGAAATCATCCTTCCCCGTCAAGGCCAGTGTTTGTCTCCATGCGAGTGCTTTGTGAATGTTTGAGGGATTTTTTTTTTAATTTTCTTTTTGAATCGTCCCTTTGATCCACAGTACACTAATGACTATGAGACTCAAACTGAACAGTCTAGGGTGCTCTTTATGCTACACTGAGTTATGATCAGAGGAAATAGATTTTAAAGCTGCAAGAAATCATTAGATCATTAACCTGTTTTCACAGTATATCACAAGCATTATATTTCACCCAGCCATTCCCTTAATAGATTTCTGAGATTAGACATTGATAAAAGGCAATGAAGCCCCACTGTTCCACTTGTAAAGATCTTTTTAATAATAATAGCCTCTGCATGGTCCAGTCCAGCTTTTCAGTTAGGAGCAGTATTTTGGCACCATGTATTAAAGTTGTAGTTCACACAGATGCTAATTAAAACTTGAAAGTTCTAAAAAGCCAATAATAAGTTGACATATTCTTTTAACTCTCACTGGCTTTCACAGAAACAATATATTCTAACTCAAGTAGAAATTACAAAAAGTATTACTAGTAGAACATTTTTTCTGTTACATGGAATATCCTATCAAATGATCATACCAGTTTATTTGTCTGTCAAAGTATAAGCAGCTGAAACTTCTCTTATTGTTACTAAATGAAATCAAGATGTTTGTTTTCTGGTGCAACAATTTAAACATAGGCTAAATAAACTGTAATAATTTTTATGTGCAGCCACTTCAGGAGCAAGCACATAATGTTAAACCATATGTTCATAGTTAGAATGTTCAGGAAGCAAGCTGCTTCTATCAGGAGTTTGTACATCAGCTGCACTTGTGCCATATTTTGCCATCCTGGATGAAGAGAATGAATGCAAAGAAGAGTCACTTGAAGATAGTGAACAGCTGACTAAGTACTAAGTTTAATGAGAGTATTGAGATCTATCAGGAGTATTTGGAAGGGGAAAATGGCACCGCTGAGCTCCACTGCTTACCTCCAAAATAACTGTGAATAAATCACATAGAAAGTTGGGAACTGGGTAGGACTACATACCTTGAAACAGATGCAAAAGAGGAAAAGACTGAATGCTTTAGTCTAAGAAACTGACAGCCAAGGTGAATGGCTTTTCTTTCTGGTATGCCTTTCACAGAGAAGAAATTCAAGACACAACATGCATTTATTGGGGCAGAGGTAATTTTCCTCACAGAAGCTAATATTAGGCTATGTTTTGGATTTGTGCTGGAAACAGTATGGATAATATAGTTGTGGTTTTGTGACTGCTGTGCAGTCCTGACACAGAACCAAGGCCCCTTCTGCTTCTCGTATTGCCCTGCCCATGTGGGAACTGAGGGTGTGCAAGAAGATGGGAGGGGACACAGTTGGGACAGCTGATCCCAACTGATCAAAGGGTTATTACAAATCATATGGCATCATGCTCAGCATATAAAGCTGAGGGAAGAAAGAAGAATGGAGGAGTGTCTTTTCGAGTAACTTATATGAGATGGAGACCTGTTTTTGGGCGATGGCTGAACACTTGTTTGTCCAGTGGAAGTAATAAATGAATTCCTTGATTTACTATACTTGTGTGTGTAGCTTTTGTTTTCTGTGTTAAACTGTCTTTATCTCAATCCACAAATTTCTTCACTTCTACTCGTCCAATTGTGTCCCTCACTGAAACAGTGCAGGGGAAGTGAGAGAGTGGCTTTGTGGTGTTTGATTGCTGGCTGAGGTTTAACCATGACACATGGGTTTGTACTTGTGGTTATAAATAGAGCTTACATTTAAAAAGCAATGAACCCGGGCTAGAATCCTGTTTTGTTTTCACTTTTAATGCAGTCATTAAAAAGCATGTGATTTCCAGTTTGTCTGCCTCCCAATGTCCTTTCCTCTGTCTTATCTGAAAATTCCATCACATGGAACTTTACTGCTGAGATGGGAATAACTGCACAAAATGCTGCCTTTTGAGTTAATGAAGTTACAGAGGGGTTTGTGGGAATTGATTTGTTAGTGATTTTATTTTACTTTTTTACCTCAACTAGGAGAAAAAAAAGATGTGCTGATGAATGTAAGCTTCCTCCTATGTAACTTTGATGTGCTCTTTTACCAAATGGTTTTCATCCAGTCTCTTTTCATCTGTAGTTCTTAGCCCAGGCTCATTCTCCTTGTTGGACACCTAATCTTACAGTGGGGGTTAGGGAGGATATGTTACATTCTTCTCTGAATCAAAATGATGCAGAATAGAGTAATGTAGTTTCTGTGTAGAACATTTCATTTCAGTCATATTATGTGGAAGTGAAAATTTAAGTTCTCTTTCAAATGTATTTTAGTAACAAAATAATTTTATGTTAATTTTTTTTTTATTATGCTCATGTTCAATAACATTTACTTGGGGTTTGCTTTTTCTGTGTCCCTTGGTAGTCTTAGTATTGTGATCTATACATTTATAATACCAGGAAGATTTTTGTATGTGTGTGTATTAGCATGTTCTGGTGCCAGCTTGTAAGTGAAAATGCAAATTCTCACTAAATTATTTTCAGCTAATCTTATAGCATATATTATAACTAAATATTTTCCTATATGTTCTTTATTATGTTTTAGTTCATAAAAAGAATGGAATGATCTTTCTTAGGTATTAGAGATGAAGAACAACATGAATGATTACCAAGACTGTCTACCTAAGATATGGCTAGTGAAAATAAGTGGGCAAAGTAACAAAAGGCACAAGCAGTCCCTTAGAGTGAACTATGCAAGGAAAATCAGAAGGATCCCACTCTACATAGGCACTGTATAAAAGAGAGTTGAAACTAATTGGAATACACGAGAGTCTGAGAAGATATTAAGTTTTCCCTCTTTTCCTCGGTGCATCTTTCTTCATATCATAAATCCTCTACATGTTTTCTCTTCTGCTAAATTATTTTTGAGATCCTAACCTAGATTTGGGGAAAAAGCAGTTGCTTTTATTGGAGGGGGAATACCACTATGAGTAATGGTTTATATTTCTTTAGCAGACAGAGGATCTCTGAGACAGGAACATTGCTTTGTATAAAACAAATAAATTATTCCACTATTTTCTAATCAAATAGCTTTGCAAGACAAATTGTTGATAAACTGTACCTATTGTACCTTAATAACTCTCGTCAAAATTTTACTGTTCTTTGTTTTGCTGATTTCAGTTGTCACAAAGTCAAGTCAGATCAAACTAATTTAATTTCAGAATGTGCTGAGGAAGTTAGTTTTTATGGAATAAAAGGAAAATGTTTTCCTTTTTGCAGTCACAGCATCAAGAGAAGGCTTTCTATAATATGCAAGGCTTGGTTTTCTTCTGATACTCTTTTACAGGCCTATTAAATGACTTGCAGTTTCTCTAATGTAGAAAGATGTCCTTGAATTTGAAGGCAAATAGTTGAGGCAGCTTTACGCTACCTTTTGTATTTTCCAATCCAGGTATACTCTGTTGCCTGTGACACAGTAGAAAATCCTGGGAACTGATTCTGTAATGCATGTCTTATGAACCAATATTCTGTGCTAGAGCACTAGTGTTCTGTGAACACTTTAATGCCCAACCATGTTAGAGGTTTGCCAGCTCTGCCTCTAACCTGATTTGTAGATGCTCATTAGTGCATTGCCTTGTGGCTGTTTTCATCAGTGCCTGAACCAAGGTAGTCCTCCTACAACTAGAATTAAGACTTTGATAGCTACTCTGCCTCATGGATTTTTGGTATAATACTTAGGATAAATTCAGCTCCTGAAATAGAATTCACTAAATCCAACTACTTTTCAGAAATGTCATCTGATGTGAGATTATGAAGACCTTGCAGTTGAATTAGTGTTCACCTGTCACAAATATAAATCAATGCCAAATAATCTAGTGGATATAGGCTCCAGATTGTTAATTACTGTTAATTAAGAGCTGTGCAGAGGTCATGATAAGGGCACAAAGTCTCAGTTCTAAATAGCTTCATCTGTGTGTGCAGTACTGTAGGGAAAGGCCTAACTTTTTACAGGAAGGGTGTTGCAAGGAAGGATGGGAAATGTAGTCTGCAGCAAGCTCCTGAAGAGAGTACTCTGCGGTGCATGTGTATGGGAGGGGCTCGAGAATGACTGGTGGGGAGTAGCACATGTCATATGGTTATGTAACCTCTTATGTAATTGAGGGGTATTAAAAGGGGGCTTGACTGTTAATAAACTGGTTTGCCAGCCTGCATTCAATCTGGTGGGTCTGTGCCTCACTGCCAAGTCACCCGCTGGGTAAAAGAGTAAAAGACTGACTTCCCTGGTATGAGGAGGCAATTGTTGATTAAAATTTTGCCCCCTTTACTCCAGAGAATGGCAGTCTTGTAGATACAACCAGCAACTTTTCAGTGTGCAGTTTTCTCATGGAATGATAACGTAAAGCCACAATTAATACCAGTGTATTTGAAAGTCAGGGAAGAAAAAGTTCATTAAAAATTTTTTTATGATCCTTGTGGGTCCCTTCCAATTCAGGACATTCTGTGTTTGGTTGGGGTTTTTTGTGGTGGTTTTTTTGGTGTACTTCTTTTTTTTTTTTTTTTTTTGTAATTCACTCCTTGTTTAGTGATTGTTGACAATCAGTCCTGCATGTTAATTGCTGCTGATAATGCACAATTATTGTAACTATAATAACTAGTTAAAAAAATCTTCCTTATTAAAATTAGGCTAATAAATTAATCCCTTATGTAGAGTAAGTTCTACTTTGCATAGAAGTGACTTGTGCTACTGAAAAACAAGCTTACTCGGTTTCTATAAAGCATTCCTTGAAAGAATGAACATGCCTGCTTAGACTACCTAATGCTTAGAGACACTATTGCTCCATGTATTTCTTTAGAGAGAATTTTGAATAATATAAACTAATAATAAAAATTGCTTATTTGAGGGGAAAACTGCAAAGACAATTTTATTAGCTGTAGACTTACTCTGTACTTTGTATTATGAGTGACTTCAAATTATAAAGTTCTTTCTAGCTTAAAAAAACACAAACCAAATGTTTCTTTTTTAATTTGTTGCTTAGAGAACAGAGCAGAAACAATCCTAGATTCTACTAAAAATCTGTGGCTGAGATTTCTCCCTGTTTTCCTTCTCCATAATGTTATGTTCTGCTACACATGGCCTAGTATTTAAATTTTGCTTGCAGGTGAGAACAAAGAATGATCTAATGTTGGGTGAATGGATGAGGACAGATAGCGTTAACTACACCTGTGCTATGTCAGAGCTGGATGGAAGATCTGATAAATAATGCACAACATAACTAGTTGAAGGGATGAGATTGCTCTGAAGAGTAGGGTCTTGGCCTAGTCAGGCTGTGGAAAGAAAGAAGAATATACTGGAAATCCAGTGGTCTCTGAGGATAAAAGACAGGATGTAACATATAAGGTCACAGCAGAGTGATTTTCAATTCGGTTTATTTTTTCTGTCTGATAAGACTGGAGATGTGCATTTTTTTAAAGGTTCTTTGTCCAATTTTAAGAGGTGAGCTTGGTTCCAGAAGCTCCGTCATGATTTTGTGGTGTGTTGGTTTAAATACAAAGCTATACCTTGCTGTTCTAAGTTCATTGCTAAACTGTAGTGCTTGCAGGGGTTTTGAGTTTTATTTTAATCTCTTGTCTTGTATTGCTTGATCCCTAATACGACAATGTAGTGTGTGTTGTTATTCCTCTCCTGTGAGCTGAAAATTCATTCTCTTCAGTGAAGCAGCAGGTATGTTTTTTCAAGCTCAGTGTGACTTCTGGCTGCTAAGAGCATGTTCCTCTTCATCCACTTCCCTTTATTTAAAAAAAAAAAAAAAAAAAAAAAAAAAAAAAAAAAAAAGGTTTGGTTAAAAAGAGCTGTGAAAAGGGGAGGTTTACCATCTACCATCTATATGTAAAAAGGGACTGGTGACACCTTTTGTATTTACTAACACTAGCAGTGCAATTTCTCAATCTTGTCTGACTGCTTTTGTTCTCTATGGCAGCAGAAGACCTGAACACTGCATGGATTGCAAGGCTAAGCCTTGTCTATTTTAGTGGGGCTCTGTACAACATTCAGGAACAGACTTCATAGAACTCAAATCTCAAGTCAAGGAGGCGGTCCATTTAGCATGCTTCATATAGATGCTCTTACTGTTATCAGCTGATTTCCAGCCCTCTTAGATATGAATTCACAGGACTGTCATTGGAACCCTCTCAGATGCCCCTGGCAGTGCAGGTACTGCCTGTACTGTCAGAGTTGATTCCTGCCTCATCCTTCCTTGATGTGCAACCCCACTCTTGCTGCTCTCTAATAGAAGTTTCCAAACCCAGACCCCAAGTATCCACCTCTATGATGAAACCGTTGTTTAAAGTCATGCAAGTCAATAGCAGAAACAGCAAAAGGTGTGGGCAACCACTCTGTGACCTATCCAAGGTTTATGATTTACACACTGCCTCTCCTGTGAAACACTTGCCATTGGAGTGGTACTTAGCAGTTACTCACAAGTTCAAGTGAAAGGCAATGTCAGAGTCTAATACTCTCTGATCAGGTCCTTTTAGATACTCCATGCATGGAGGATGTAACGTTTAATGTTCAATTGATTCAAAGTCAATGCTACATGGGATTTCTGATTTAGCAGAATGGTATACAAAGTGTAGTGAAAACACCATACAAAGGTAAGTTACATTTGGGAAAATAGAGTAGTTACAATGCAAAGCTCATTGCCAATACCAATGTGATTCCCATTGCCAGTCTCTATAATATGTTCACTGTCATGACACTGGGCATCTTCAGTTGCAAGAAAGAAATACATGAACGAAGACAGCTCAAGCCTGTTGCTGCATTCAAAATTATTTTACTTGTTGTCTAGTTTTTATGATATAGACTGGCCTAGGTCAAACATTTAATCCTCCCATACTGGTCTGGCTAACTCAGGGAGGCATTCATTGTCTTTTTGAGAACTCAAGGAGAAGCACTTACAACCCACCTTGATCCACTCAACTGTTGATAATGTTTATCTAAAACAAAAACCAACTCCTTTATGTTGCAATGCAGTCAGCTTCCTTGCAACAGCTGTGGTCAGTTACAACCTGCATTATTCCCTGAGCTTCATGGACACATCATCCTTGCCCATTTCCCTCTGAGTCTTCTTCCATTGTGGGGGTCACAGGCACATCAAGTATTTTGAAATTGTTCAGTGTTTGTTCAAATAGTGGAATAAAGTTGTTATATGGGTGTTCCTGTGTAAAGCTTTCCCCCTTCTAGCTTTTTTAAAATATGGAGCAAAAAACCTACACCAAACCACCCCCACCACCACCCCCTCCCCGCCCCCCCCCCAAAAAAAAAAAAGAAAAAAAGAAAAAAACCAACAACAATAACAACAACAAAGAAAACCAAATCACCACCATACCACAGAGTCAAGAATTCTTGCTAACATGGGGAATTTTTGGAATTTAGACCAAAGGGATAATTAATTTTTGAATGAATATAGAATTTATAAGGTGAGAGTTTGGTGAAGGAGAATGGTGAGACAGGAAGTAAGGAAGGTGGAGGCTGACAATGTCCAGGTTTAGTGAAATGTACAAACACAGGATGATAGATATCTTTCATCTGGTATTCCTTGTAGAAGTTCATAGCAGAAGTATTTGATGTTTTGGCATCTTCTCCTTGGGAACTGTTTGTGCAGAATGGCTGATATTTGAGTAATTCTGGTGCCTAGAGTTTTGTCACCTCTCTGCACTGGCCCCACTCTTTCTTGAGTCCCGATCACAGGGCAGTCTGCAAATGATGGCCACAAAGAGTTCAGGATCCCTCTCACCTGGGACACCCTGTCTGGGGTGGTGTTTTTTGTTTCATACTTCTCAGCGCAAAAAAGACAGTGATGTTCTGAAGTGTGTCAAGCAGAGGACCACCAAGATGGCTAGTGGGCTGTAGCACAACATGAAAGTAAAGACTGAGATAATTCGACCTGTTCAGTTTCAAGAACTGAAAGTGGAGAGGAAATTTTAAGTCTGACTACAGCTACCTTTTGGGACGACGTGTTGAAAGCAGGGTCAGACTCTCTGTGGAGGTGCACAGTAGAAGGATGAGATGCCACAAACACAGGCTGTATAATAGGAAATGCCTACTTGACCTAAGGAAGCTATTTTTTAACCATGACAATGTTCAAACTTGGGAACAGGTGCCTTAGGAAGTTGTGACATCTTCAGAATTCAACTAAACATGGCCCTGAGCCACCTGCTCTGAGTGGCCCTACTTTTATCAAAGGTTAGGACAACATGACCTCTGGAGGTCCATTCCAATCTGCAAGATTCTGATTCCATTTCATTTCTTGTAGAAATGTCATATGCCAGAGGTTCAGTGGACATAAATTGCAAACAGCATTTTTCTTGAAAGAAAGAACTTTGAAGAGCTGAAACTAAAAAAGGACTCTGTCCTATTTGATAAGTTGTGGGGTTTGTAAAGATTTTTTTGCCTCAATAATTCACTTGGATAAACAGACAATTTTAGGGGAGCCTGTTCATCTAAGACAAATGCATTGAAGATTTAATATATTTAAAGCCTGCCAGTTTTAGCAACAGTAAGATATAAATTGTAATCTTTGTATAGGGTGAAAATACTATGTTTTTATTGAAGAAGCAGCTGTTTTATGTCTCCACAAGCTCCTTATAATTTTACATCTTCACTTCTCTACTTACTATATACAAACCTTAATTTGCACAGAATGATTTTACCTATTCTGTAGGAAAAACTCTGTGAACAGGTAGATTTTTTTAAAGCCTTATACTTCAAGAATGATGATGAAGTAAAGGACTTAGCAGCAGCTACATGGATACCGAGAAATAGTGGTTAACTGTGTCTTGTATAAAGTAAATAACTTACTGCAATATAAATATTCTTTTGACTATGTACATTTGATAATGTACTCCATTTCTGATTTGCATTATATCAAACACAGCTTTCAGGAAATAATTTGTTTTACTATTGCAAACATTTGTGTGTGCTCTAGTAACTAACTCAGAAATATTACATTTCAGTGTAGAAACTCTTAAATATGAGATCTAAGAATTTTGTCTCAAGATAGTTTACAATATTCTTGTGACAATATAAAAAAATAAAGGAACAGTCACTTTTTTGGGGGGAGGGGGAATGTAGACAAGATAAAACATAAAAAAATAACTTTTATGAGATTATTTCTGCTGCAATGTCTAGAATATCTCCTTATGTCAAGTGAAATGATTTACTGAACAAATATTTACCCTTTTTCTATCTCTGGTAATGACAACATATTAAGTTCTGATTAGCTATTCTTTATTGCTACAACTGAGAGACATGTTACTTACACTCTTCATGTTTCAACAAGAAAGAATTGGTAAAGTAAGTTCAAAAAAAGAGCATTGGTTAAATTATGAGTCTCCATAATTTTCAGAAGGAAAATTTCAGGCACCTTAAGCAGAGTCTTTATAATTTTAACTTGAAAGCTACATAAGAACAGGCTGTTCAGGTAGGTGTTCAAAGCAAAGTTATCAATACAATTGATATTTATACAGTTGTGTGTCATATAGTCATGACTACTTTACTTAAAGCTTCCAGTGCTTTACATAAGTACCTCACCTACCAAAACTGTGAGGCATAATAGAGTTATGAAATGTGGACACTTCTCAGTTACTGAATTCCATCACAAGGCAGGAAGAGTCTTAGAATACCTCATTTCAGCCTTCAGTTTAACTCTGATCTCCTGTCTTCACATTTTTTTTTAAGAATAAATGTGATCAAGTATTGCTATGTTTTAATCCAGATTTTAAATAACTTCTTTCTGGTATTTTCTCTCAGATGCAACTACTGTGGGTATCAAAGAAGGAAAACGATTCATGGAGTAAAATGTGACTGAAATGGCAAAAATATTCAGTGGAAATTAGAATAGCAAGCTATGACTAGATTTCTACTCTGCCATAAGCAATATAGGTACATGCTGTACAGTCTTGGATTCTATATATTTCTCAGGAAAACAAAACAAAACTATATATAGTTATATTAATGTGGAAGACATTGGCATACTTCTCTTTTTCCGTACAACTGTTTAAAGATGAAGCATATGCTGAATGCTCTACACAAATACATAGTAGAACAGTACTTCAGTGTGTGTGAAAGTAAACTACTAAATATTTTAAATTTAAAACTATTTTGTTGTTGTTGTTGATTTTGAAAATACTTGTTTGAAAAAAGAGGAGTTAACACTTGCCATGACATCCTTCTGTAAAACAATAAGTTATTTACCAGTAAGTTGGCAGCTATCATAAATTTGCTGTAGCCATAAGTGTAGCTAAAAAATATGTTCATTCAAGGACCACTGGGTTATGGTCCTTACAAAATTCTTCTGAATGAACCAAAAAGATGAGATAGGAATTATATTACCATTAAGCCAAATGATATGAAGGTGCAGTTGGAGAGCAACATATGAACCTTATGTTCAGAGACTGAAGAAAGAAAGAAAAATATAAGTCCTACTTACCAGTTAATATCTTTAAGAAATTGTGTCAGCAAAATCTTGATGCTTCTGTTACTACTCTAGTACACAATTTATGGACTAGGTTGCTTGAACACACGTTCAGTTTATTTCACTAGAGTTTGTGCATTCTGTGTGCTAAAAGAACTCATCTAATATACAAGTCAAGAATTTAGTGTTAGCCTAACATTTTGAAGGGCTAATCAAAGAATTGCTAGCAGTCTAGTTGCAATTATGATAACACTTAGCATTCAAATTTTAGGCCATTAAAATGATATACAGAAAATATATACATTCTGTGGTGTTCTGCTCCCATTTTCACTGTTCCTGTGGACATTAGGGTCAGTGGCTGCACTCTGGTGTTGGGGTTAGAGGGAGCCATCAGTATCCAGAGTCCTTCACCAGAAGCAAAGTGAGGTTAATGGTTTCTTCCTCCTCTCTACTTTGTCTACTTGTGGTAACTTTTATCTATTTATTAACACTCTTATTTTGTTTACAATTCCTCTTTGCATCTCAGTTTGTTATAAGAGGGTCTTACACGGATGCTGTGTACTTTGGAGGATTTTTAAACCTTAAAACTGTTTTTGCCAGCTCCCATGATTACATTTCTTTAATGAGCAGTGAAGGACTGTTGATGACTTGTTCATAGCCATTGAGCCTCCTCTGTTTAACTATCTTGGATTTGATTCCAGGGTCATAGATAGATATTTCATTCTACACAGATTAAATAAGATGTTGTCATACCTTGAACATGGCCTCTCCACCTTCCATGCTTTTGCAGTGTGAGCTCAGGGCCAGGTTTTGGTGCAATTGTGTGTTTTAAAATCTGGCTGCTGGTGAAAGGGCCAACTGTGCAAGTGTGCTGTGAGAAGTGTGTGCTGGGGAGCTGCGTTAGAGCTGCCCCAACAGTTGTTACTATAGTTGTGTGCACAACAATAGCCACAACAGAACTGATAAAGCTAAGCAAAAGCTAGAAATACAGAAGGGTAAACTAGTTAAGTGGTGGTTAGATATATTGCTGTTACAGCTAGAAAAGCAAAGACTTGGCTCTAGACAGGCCAAGATGAGTTTAATCAAAGCCTGACAGCACCTGAGGGCCATGAGCCTCACAAAAGTCCTGTGGTTTGTTACTGGCAGTGGCAACACCATCCCTTGTGGGCTACAGGGCTACACTACACCTCTCGCTTTTCAACACTCTCACATTTATTCATCTTCACTATAGTAGATGTCTCGTCTATTAACCAGATAAAACACATAGTAAGCTACTGGGAAAAAGCTGTGTTTGGGAACTGAAAGAAGAGTGGTTATCTTTCCTTTGTGCATGAAGATTAGAGTACATTCTGACCTTTGGAAGTATTGTTCCCCTATTAGGAAAAAAAAAAAAAAAAAAAAAAAAAAAAGGAGCTACACTGTCATGTCTATCCTTAAATGACTAGACAGACTTTCTATTTAGACTGGCCTTATACTCTTGATTTTCAAACCCTGTAGGGCTCATTTAATGTATTTTGTATATTTTCCAATGTTCTGAGGTACTTTAGTTATTTTTTCCTGAAGTTGATATAATTCTTTTATGTTTTTTCACAGTACTAATATTGTTGATGAGACATCTTTTATCTACAGCTTCTACTGTATTCTGTCATATCCGTTCCTTTTTTTCAGGATTAATTCTGAAAGACAGAAATCCAGGGAATTACATTTTTGGCTTCAGGGGGATGATTCTCTTAATTCTGGTTTGCAATGTATCATTTTCCTGAGGAGGACTATCAAAATAACAAGAATTAGAAAGAGACTCTTTAAATTTGGCATATTAATTCTGTTATTTCTTGCAAGTGTTTTAAAATCTTTCAAAAGATGAACTAATGCCCTGACCTACTGAAATTTTAGGTATGTGATTAATCATTCTAGCTGGTACACAGCTAAAATTAATTTGGGACTATTAGATATTACAGGTAGAGTGTTTGAAATATGCTAATTGACACATGATTCAGGTGGACTATGCCATTTGGTCAGCTAGCCACTTGCCTTTTTAACACTATTCAGCACAGTTCTATAGTCACCTGATATGAAAATCAGTTTGAACAATGGTTTGTCTATTTCTAGAAGTACCTTGATAAAAAGTTCTTGGATATCAGTACCTACAAGTTTGTAGGACCTTCCATAGTATATGCCTTATTTATTTTCTCCCTTTCCTCTCTTCAGTAGCCTTTCATATATTTGAATACTATCATCATGTTAGCTGTTGCATCTCCACCACAGTCTTCACTGTGAAAGGCTACTTCATTCAGTCTTTTCTTCAGTGGCAGTTCTGGGAAACATGATTCTATTGATTCTTTTTAAATAGGTGTATGTTGCTCAAAGTTTAGAGTCCAGAACAATTCATGATATTATACCTGAGGTTTTAATGAGATACAGTACTGTTTATTTTCCCAGTGTAGCATCTGTCTTGGTTAGAACACTATGGCAATGCTGACTTGGTTGGTCTTATGTCTTGCTATCATTCATGGCTTCTTTTTCCTGAACAGCTGCATCCTAGGATATTGTTACTTATCCTATAATTATGCAGCTGATGGTTTCTGCTTGAATATGGTATTTTGCAGTTGGTTCTGATGAATTTTATAAGGTTTCTTTTTTCTCTTCAGAAATCTGAAAAAGTACTTGTAGAATCACTTCATATACAGGGAACTAGACCAAGCTTTTTTTTTTTTTTTTCCCTTTTTTTTTTCTTTTTTCTTTTTTTTTTTTTTTTTGTATTGCACTGTGTACCCAGTTTGAGGAGCTTTAATTTTCAAAACTACTGAGTGTATTGTAACAGGTTGTTTTCTCTTAACAATGCCTATTCCTGCCACAGCTTGAAAAGCTTCCCATGAGGTCATCTGCTTTACATTTCTAAAGAATATATGCACCTGATATTGTAGTGATACCTTAACTCCCCTTTTGCCTTCCCTGCAAAATATACAAGATTCTATATATTTTCTACATGTTCATTTTGCATGTAGGCAAAATACAGGACAAGCTTGCAGTCAATTCAAAGGAGCTGTTCATTTGCTGTTTTCAGTTTGACATTAGGAAGCGTGAGTGTTATATGGAAGTGAGTTATTGCTTCTTTTCTCTAAATAGAACTTATCAGTCTTGCTGAGATCCTATTGTTTTTGTTGTTCTAGGTTTTTAAGTAGAAATAAGGAAAACCCTTTCAGTTTAACCACAGTACCAATTTCCAAAGGTTTAATGTGTTAGTTTTTTTATCTTGTCCCAGCCATGTAACTGTAAAAAGTTCCCACAAAAATGAATAAGAAGTTTTCTGGCCACATATCTGCTAAATTGCACTTGCCAATCAAGTTTTTGCTATATGAGAAATTTTTGATTGGTTGTAAAACAATTTCTTTCACAGTTATCCAGTATTAATGCTTAACAAAGATGCTCTTTTGTTTCAAGACTTAAATTAATTTATGTTCAGTATCTTCTGTAGATAGCCACAGACCTTGACACCTACATAAAAAAGGAAATGTTTCTTTTTATACAATCTACTAAAATAAGTAGTTTTGTTTTTATTATATGTTTTTCAGTATCCCTCCCAAATCTAATTCTACTTTCTGAGCAGACTTTTAGAAAGGTACCATACCCAAAAGCTTAGATTGACTTAATAAACTTCAGTTAATTATGAGACCAATTGTAATAATATTCTTAAACCAAATAATTCCAGTAAGAGACATTCAAAATATTATATGAGCACCACCCAGGCAAAGTCAAGTGTTTCTATACATGTTATATTCTCTCCTCAGTTGTAATTACTGTACACCTCTCTCAAAACTGTTAACTTGATGTTTCTTCTCTTTCTGCAGTGAACTATTTTTTCCTAAAAATATCAACAACTATCTATGTACCTATATATCTATCATCAGGACCCATTTAGCTGAGCCTACTGTTTTTTGTTCAGCTTTATTCATATGAGTTTTTGTCAAGTCTCTTGGAACTGACCAGCTCTGTTTCATGGAGAATATTGAATTGTGGTTATCTCAGGCCTGATTAGCTGCAATTTTTTTCAGGAAAGTTGTTAAATCTTTTTTGTATTCCTTGTCTGGAGTTTCCTCATTCATAACATTTAGAAGACTTCAGAAGATTTGACCTCTGAACCTCTGAAGAAGGAATAATTTGAATATAACTGAAAATTTTATGTACTTTTAAGTTTTTCCTTTCTCAGACAAACAGTGGCATATAATCTGTCACTCCTAGAGTAAAACAAAGGAGTGTCTCAAAGAGGAAGTTTTCAAAATCAGAAGTTGTGTTCTACTTCTTTATCCATAGGTCATCTCCTTTATTTCAGTCAATAGTAGGTCACAATAGCTGTTTCAACTAGCCATGAGATGGAGGTATAATTGCATGCACTGGGGCAAAGTATGTCAAGAAGAAGGAATATGGATTTTAATGTCACATTTTGAGCTTACTACTCTGCCTGGTTTTGAGGTGAGTGCTTGGTCTTGGCCGAAGCTGTGGGATGCACACCTCTTTCTAACTGGACTTCTGTGGAAACTTGGTCAGGTAATTTCAGAAACTGGGTTACTGTGCTGTGTTAAGCAGTTGTTAAGTTAGTATCCTATGCCCTACTTATTTCCTGGAGAGAGACAAGAGAATGAGGCCTCAATTAAACTGAGGAAACTTATGATTCTAATAGTTTATGGAAAGGTAATTCAGTAATACATTCCTGAAGGCAGTTGGACTAAGTATTGCCTTACAAAATAGCCATGTCCTTCCCATGATCTTCAATGAGTTCTTCATGTCTGCAAGAATGAAGTACTTCAGTTTTTCTCAAAGACAGTTCTCTTCAAAATTTATATTTCCTTTTGCTATGGAACAGTAGTTACTGCTTTTATTGGAAGTTAGACAAAACACTGTCATTGGTATCCCAAGTGTGAAGAAGGGACTGTAGAGATATTCTACTCACTAGGTGACTTGTGTCTAGAAATAATGGTCAAGTGTTTGGAGTGCTTTTGAGAAAGAAGGAGAAAAACAGGAAATAAAGGCTCTCCTATAGGAACAGTGATGACATTGTCTTAATTAGCCATTGAGGGACCAATGCAAAATTCTTTCATTTTCAAGACTGAAATTGGATGCAACCTTTGCATAGTTGTGCTAGATTTTAATGTTTTCAGAATAAGGAAAACCTGTCATTAACAACAGTCATGTCTGAAGAAAGAAAATTTTGCAATGAATTTTTTTCCCATATTGATGAAGTGCATGTACATGGTGCAGTGAAATTCAGTAAAGGTTAAGAGAATATTTCTCAATCTGTTTGATGTGAGAATTGCTTGGTTTGGGTACAGGAGTAGCATTAATAGCTGTTACTGGAATTTGAGCAAATGGCAGAAAGAATACTTAAGGCTGCATTATGAATAGAGCCACAGGAAATGGAGCCATGTCTCTTAACAAACCTGTATGAACTGAAAAAGAGGAAAATTCTACTGGCTTCTAATATCTATATAGTACTCCAGTCAGTCCAGCTACTAGAATATCTGAGCAGTCTGTGTAGCTTCAAAACTACACAACTGAAATGGGATGCATGGGGTTGTTGTCACCCCAGTGCAGGACCTGGAACTCTGCCTTATTGAATCTCATACCATTGGCCTCGACCCATCAATCCTGCCTGCCCAGGTCCCTCTGCAGAACCTTCCTGCCCTCCAGCAGATCAATGCTCCCACCCAACCTGGTGCTGTCTGTCAGCTTAGACAGGTGCACTCAATCTGCTCATCCAGATCATCAATAAAGACATTAAATAGAACTGACTCAAAGCCCTGGGGAACACCACTAGTGACTAGTGGCCAACTAGATTCAGTCTCATTAACCAGCACGCTTTGAGCCTGGCCATCCAGTCAGCTTTTTCCTCAGCAATGAGTGTGTTCATCTAAGCCATGAGCAGCCAGTTTGTCCAGGAGAATGCTGTGGGACATGTCATCAAAGGCTATACTAAAGTCTAGGTGCCAACATTTACAGCCTTCCACTCCTGAAGAATTTACTCACCTCCTCTTGTGTACTCTTTTTCTCCCTTGCAATTTCTTACACTTTAGCGTGCATATTTAGTACATAATTCCTACGTGTAAGAAGACAGTGGTAAAAGGTCCTTTGATTTGGAGCTAGCTGGAAGACACTGTGGCAGTGCTTTCCCCAAATGGATTCCTTTATACTACTAAACCTAAATAATTGCATGTTCTTTTTACTTCCTCACAATGCTGCTGTTTATCAGAGAAGGAGGAATGGAGATAAAAACGACATGCACAGGTCTGCAACAAAAACTTAAACATTAAATATTGCAATATATATATAAATGAAGAGGAAAAAACAAGCCTGTGAAAGAAAACTCATTTCACTTATGGTGGTTGCAAATGTTGTAATAGTTGGAGTATATGTAAGAATATAAGGTGATGAAAAGTAGATAGAGTGTGTATCTAAAGATTCAGTTAACCAGAATGAAGATTTTGAAGCTTAGAGAAGATACACAGTGTTTTAATTGAAAACCAGGATTTCATAAAAGCTGAAATAGAGATTTATGCAGCATGGACCAAAATATAAATTGAAGTTATTCTGTATCTTCTTGTGTGCAAATGATAATCACATTCTATATTGTGAAATGCTTTGGGCTCACTCCATTCAGTTGCTCTTTTAACACTAATTTTGGTACTGTCATTCTCTAAAGAACCAAGGTCAACAAAACTGTAACAGTATTCTTAGATACCCTTGTATCACCTTTGGGAACTTCAGAATCTACAATTTTGCTAGTGGTAAGTACATTACATGTGCTATCCATATGTGTATTCCTCTGGGGTTTTCTGAGAGGGAAATTTATGGTATTTCTTGTTTGCTACTTAAGGAATTTAGTAGAGATAATATTACCCTGGTTTAATTAAGCATACAAATACACAAACACATGCTTTTTACCTGCAAAAGGAATTCATCCAAGTCAGGGAAGTAAATATTAAAGATGCAGAAATAATGTAATAGCTGTATTTATCTTTGGTCTCTAAGGATTAAATGTCAAAAATTTTAATAAGTAATTTAATAAAATAGTGAGTAATGGATATCCAGTGTAGCAGGTTGAAGGAGGTGATTTTCACCCTCTTTTCAGCTCTTGTGCGACTCTGCCTGGAGTACTGCATCTAGCTCTGGGGCCCTCAAAATAAGGAGGACATGGACCTGTTGGGTCAAGTTCATAGGAAAGATACGAAGCTGATCATAAGGTTGGAACACCTCTCTATGAAGGTAGGTTGAGAGGGTTGGCATTGTTTTGCATGGAGAAGAGCAGGGAAACCTTACAGCAGCCTTCCAGTAGCTAAAGGGATCTTAAAGAGAGCTGGAGAGGGACTTTTGACAAGGGCATGGGGGTAAGGTGGAATAGCTTCAAACTGAAAGACTGTAGGTTTAGATATCAGGAACAAATTATTCACTATGAGGGTGGTGAGGCACTGGAACAAGTTGCCCAGAGAAGCTGTGGATGCCCCATCCATGGAAATGTTCAAGGACAGGTTAGATGGAACTCTGAGCAACCTGGCAGACCTTACACCTTGGAAGATCTCAAGTAGACTAAGCTCTCAAAAAAGCAGAGTGATTGGTTTTCCTTGTCTTCCTTCTCTCTCATCTGAAACTCCTAGCTGAAGAAGGCAGGAACACTTGACTATCAAGTTTTTTTGGTGGTTTTTTGTTTTTTGTGGGGTTTTTTGTTTGTTTGTTTGTTTGTGGGTTTTTTTGGTTTTTTGGGTTTTTTTTGTTGTTTTGTTTTGGTTTTTTTTTGACAGAGCAGATATATAAAAGGAACAGTCTTCTTTTCATCTCTAGGAAGTGAGAAAATAGACATTGCCACCTCACTGGTATTTCTGTAATGGTTCTGCTAGGGCTGACTCTCTAACCAGGGATATATGATATTTCTGGTTTGCTTTACCCACTTGTGTTCCTGATTGTTTTGCAAGATCAGAGTGAGGTGATTTCTGTGCATCGTCATTGACGATCTTATTAACAGACATGTTTTCTGTTTTGCGTCCCCCACCTCTTGCTCAGTGAATTGAGGTTACTAGATGTCTGTCTGTAGTCTGAATCCTAGATGTCTTCATCACACTAGCTCTTTCATTTGTATTATTTTTGTGGTTTGACATGTTGTACATATAAAATTTGTGATATTTTTGTACTTTTAAAGTCATAAACCAATGTTACAATAAAAGAAAAAAATCTATACTTACTGAATGCTGATTTAAATATACTTTAATAATCTTCATAAACCACTGGCATGCTGATTTGGTGTATTAGGTTGCTGTCATATTCAAAGTACACCAAAGAAGAAGTGAAGGTGATGAGAAGAAAATATTTTGTCTTGGAACTCAGCATGACAGGCACAATTTTTATGTTACTCTTTCAGCAAGCTCCTGACTGTTGGTCACTGTAAACTTTGAATCTGAATCCACGTAATAAAGGCAGTGACTTTGAAAAGACCCAAGTATGCAAATAATGTTCATCTCATGAATACTACTATTGATTTTGATAAGACTGTAGAAGTTTATAAAGTGCATAAGCTTTAGGGTCCAAGCCGAGACCAGATATTATCTCATTATTTTTGTGTTTGAGATTGTATAAGACAACAAAGAATATACATCACAATTCAGTTCACATTTATCCAAAGTATTTTATTATGTTTTCTTTCCAGGTATAGAATTTCAGTATTATCACCATTAGAATGAAAACTGGTACAGCATATAATTTTGTTCTTGGCAAAGAGAGATGTTGTCAATAAAACCAAACCAGCTCTTAGCCATATCAATGGAAATATGCGCATAATGAATATGTCAGAATATATTAGCTGTGTGCTACCTAAAGAATCAATAATAGCATTACTAATACTATGGTCACCTATTGTAGAAGAAAAGATGTGAGTCTTTTTAAGTATTATGGATTTCTGAAGTTGTAGTAAGATGTCTTAAACTATTTTGTAATAATTTAAGTATCTGTGAAGGCAATTGTGTTAAAATCTAGGTGAGTTAGACCACTTTTTGATGCTGGTAATTCATGATCTGAGACATAGCCATCTACTGTGTGACTCAGTAACAGCTGTCTAGAGGACTAAGTTTTGTTCTTGAATCATAAATTATAAATGAGAGAGGGAAGGCAGAGGACTCCTTGAACTTTGTCAGGTTTTGTAAGAATCCA
Source organism: Acropternis orthonyx (assembly GCA_035583155.1). Lineage (NCBI taxonomy): Eukaryota > Metazoa > Chordata > Aves > Passeriformes > Rhinocryptidae > Acropternis > Acropternis orthonyx. Next base: position 75,195,041 of record JAWWEU010000081.1, on the reverse strand, counting down.
AGGGACAACAAGGGATAACAGCCATATGTCACAGTCTCTGAGTCAGACTTAAGGACTGGAAGGTCATATTTATTTATGATACCTAAAAATATTGCACTAGATCAAAACAAGTACATTACCAAAGCATACCTCAAGTATTCATGCAACCAAGATTTATTTCTTATTTTTGTCTTTACTGCATCAATATTGCAGTAGTCTGTACGTCTGTCTAAAATATGGAAAGAGAAAATAGAAATATTTTTTGTGCATTTCATATGGCTCCCTCTGATGCTTCATTGTGTCTGTTTTCAGTATAAAATGGGGTAATGTGGAATATGATGTATATTTGGAGAACTAAGCCGTGCAAGTATGCCAGTTGACTATCTGCAAATGTCAGCATGAATTTAAACTGTCCCTGGCAATGTCTAGGTGAAGGTTATGGGTGTTGTTTCTGCTCCACAGAGCTAAGAAATAATTGAGTTACCTGCTACAAAATGTCTCATACCCAGTAACATTCTGGCATCAATGATAATCAGAAGAGATTCTTTGGTCTGAACTCAACTGAAAAAAACCTGTTTTCCTACAAACCACACAAATTCTTGATTTGCTTTCCTTTTTGATTGTAATAATTTGATTCTGTTGACATAAATCTTGTTTTATGGGTTTGTTTTTTGTTTGTTTGTTTGTTTTTCTCATGAACATTGTTTTAGTAAAAAGGAAGCACTGTAAAAGTTGACAAAATTATGTGACTGAAAAGGACGATTTTTAATTTTTCTGAACTCTCTGGTTCTGTTTAACTCTCCATTTGATAAAAATGGATCTGCTGCAGTCTTAGCAGCCATTATTTACAAGTTAGGACACAAACTCTTTGCATTTCTTTTTTAATTGGAATTCAAAATACTGAAGTAGTTACCAAAGTCATATGGCTACTCTTCTGACACTGAAGCCTCAGATTACATGGTATCCTTGTTTTCCTTAGTTTCAATGATTATCAGAATTTTTAAGCATTGTGATAGAAATCTTTTAATGAACTGGTGTATCTCCTCTTTTTTTTTTTACATTGCTTCTTTTTTTAAAAAAGACACTATTACCATTTCATTTGGTGAGAATTCCTATTTCAGTTTGACCTTGACTAAAGCCCAAAGCACATTTCAAATGGGTGACTGAAAATTAATACCTTAATCCCATAATTGATAAGTAAATTAAAATGATACAACAAAGTTGGAGGAGTGCTGCATGTTTGAATTTAAATACTTCTTTTTTTGTTTGTTTGTTTGTTTTTTGTTTGTTTGGTTTTTTTTTTTACAGAACTGAAAACTGATTTCAAATTTCATGGGTAGCTTAGTCACACTTTTTGTTACCACAAACCCTAACTGTCCATTTCAGTGGAGACCATACCCCTTTGTCATATGTTCTTTTGCTGTTATGTTTTTTCAAATATGTTGCTTCCAGACTGAATTTGAGTTCATGCCATCATCATGGCTAGGCTTCATGAAAGAAGATTTGGGAAGGGCTCTACCCACACTTGCTGCAAGCGCGCTCATGATTAAAAAGGCTGATGTGAGATAGGCAAGTTAGGTTGCAAAAGGCACTGCAGAAAGTCTCCATTGGTGGTATGAGTCCATGCAACCACTTAGCACTTAGTAAGGATAATTTTTACTGGACCAGATACACAGCATTCCTAAGAAAATTATGTGTCCACATCACAAGTCACAAGGAGTGAGCACTGCAGTCCTTGATTTAATGTCTCAGGCGATCAGAACTGCCTGAAGAATGCATGTTAAATGTGTGTTAAGTACAGAGAGCTAGAGAAGAAAACAAAAATGCGAGTGGAAGGAGAGAGTAACTTCTGTCATAGGAGCAAGGTAAAAGAAAATTTCAAGTTTTACCAAATAAAAGAGTTGGAAAACATCAGTGCTTTGATACCTAAAAAGGAATGATTAAAATTGTTTTCATGCAATTCAGTGTCAAATGGAAAGCAGGCACAGACAGCATACATAGGCATGTGCATCTGCATTAATTGACCACCTCTTTCTGCTGAAGTAGGATAAGGCAATTAAGAGATTAATTACAACAGAGAGTACTAATGTATTCAAAAGTTTTATAATAAGAGCTTCACACTGATGCTGAATTCTTTCGATGCAGATTGTTATGCACACAAAGAAATAGTTACAATAAGTAGAAGGCAGGCCACTGACCTTGTTGAACATTAAAAATATATAACATTTGACAATGACCTTATTATAATATAAAAAAGACTGTCTGTGAATAAGTTTGACTTCATAAAACTAATTTTAAAGTATTTTGGTGAGTCCTATTCACCCAGTGACACCCTCCTTAATGTGAATTTATGAACTTAGTTTCTATTAGCTCTAGTTTTGTACTCCAGGTTAATGTACCTTATTAGGAAATATTCAGCAGCTAGGTAACAGCATGAATTTGTCAGTGCAGCTGGCTCAGTTCAGACTGGAGTTGGCTTTTCTGTATATTTTACATGCTTTCTCTTCATTACTTTTAATTTATTTTTTTAAAATACAGCATATAATTTTATTCATAATACTTATGTTCATCAATTCTTGTTAGCTTCTTTTTATCAGTGCAGCACATCTGGGAAAAACTAAAAATTTTATCCTGATGGGTTGTTTTTAAAACAATGCAGTTTTGTAGGCTCACCTCTCACTTCATGACCTTTAAAACACATTATAGTATAACTTCCACTACATTTTTATCAAATTGTTTAAATTTGGATGATTGTGTGTGAATCAAACTCCATTTGTAGTAAACTTCTGTATTGGTTTTGCCTGGGATAAGAGCTAATTTTCTTCATAGCAGCTTCTAGGGTGCTGTGTTTTGGATTTGTGACCAAAACAATATTGATAGTACAGGGGTGTTTTAGCCACTACTGATCAGTACTTACACAGTGTCAAGGCCTCTTCTGCTCCTCACACTGCCCACCGGTGAGAAGGCTGGAGGTGCACAAGAATTTGAGAAGGGACACAACTGGGACAAAGGCATAACCCATACCTTATGGAGTCATGCTCAGCATTTAAAGCTGAGGGAAGAAGGGGGAAGGGGGGGGGATGTTCAGAGTGATAACATTTTTGTTCCAAAATCATTGTTTCATGTGATGGAACCCTGCTATCCTGGGGATGGCTGAGCACCTGTCTGCCCATGGGAAGTGGTGAATTAATTCCTTGTTTTGTTCTGTTATGCCTGTACACATGGCTTTTACTTTCCCTATCAATCTGTCCTTATCTCAATCCATGAGTTTCCTTACTGTTACCCTCTGCTTCTCTTCCCCAGCTCACCAGGAGTGAGTGAGTGAGTGAGTGGGTGGGTGGCTGTGAGGGGCTGAGGTGCCAGTTGAGGTTAAAGAAGATAATCTCTAAATGAAAGATGAACATTTCAGACTTTGACTTTAGCCATAAATTAAGTGGATAAGGTTAAGTACAAAACCTGTATCAATTTTCTGTTGTTTCTAATTTTAGATAACTTGAATAATAACTGAAAAAATTGTATGCAAAACTTATCCTTGCCTCTGCTACATCTATTCATATTATTTCTATGAATTAAATAAATTTTACTTTAAACAGATAGTAAAAAACTCCACTTTTTGTATTAATAATTTTATAATAGGATGGTTTATTGTTCTCATGAATATGCATATCATTTAAGACAATCCAAATATTTTCATATCACTATTAAGTGTGGCTGAGGAGATTTATACTGAATCCAGTCTCTACAACTTTATTTATAATAGTCATCAAATAAAAGTATGTTGATGTCCTATCTTTAACTGTCACTGGAAGTCAGTAAGTTCATGAACTGTGCCTAAATAAGTCCTAAATAGCAAAAAAAAAAAGAAAAAAAAAAACAAAAAAACAGCAAAAAACTAACAAACAAACAAAAAAACAACAAACTAGTCCTCTGAACTGTTTAGTAAATTGCTGCCAGTGAATTGTGGAGGTTTCTTTGGCTTCATAGCACATCAGCACATGGTTATTTGCAGCTATGGAACAGCTAAACCAACAAATTAATAGTTTTGCACGTTAATATCTTTTCTTGTCCTCATTTCTATAAAAATGCATTACTTGAAGTTGTTCTTTTAAACTGTGAGATAATAAACATTAGGTATTGTGCATCTCAGATCATAGTCCCTAATTGTTTGAAAAATTAAAATAGGGACCTGCACATTTAAGTTCTTCATAAACAGTTTTCAAAACAAGCAGAATAAGCCTAACTATAATTAAAGTTTAAGCAATACTCCCTTAGGTGCACTTCTACTATTGTCTTCATGAGATAGATGTTAAGCATGTCTAGTGACCCCTTACCAACTTGCTGGTGACCTGAAAAGTACGAGTTACAGATGCAATTATCTCTAGTCCTGTTTGTCTTCAGTCCTTCATGTCCTCACATCACAACAAAAATAAATTAAATTAAATTAAGCTGAACATTTTAATGAAGAAACCTAGCTTATTAGCAAGAAATATCTAAATTAATGTTGCCAATGGCAAAATGCAAATGTATGGTACCAGGTAAAACTCCTTTCCTTTGGTGTGTTAACCAGCATTGTCACTTCCCTTTGCTGATTACTGGTGAGGAAATGTACACCAAGTAGTATTTAGCTAGTGAGAACTCTGGAGTAACAATTGATTGCCTTATGTATACACAACCACTGTATCTTCTGGCTGTGATGACGTAAGCTCCTGTCGAGGCCCTGTGTTGTTGGGAGCAACATTTTCTGTCTCTATGAAGCTACAGTTAGTGAGCTTTTGGTCTTTATTTCTTTCAAGTTGGTGTCCTTAGTTGCTATTGCTTCTTTTCTGTCTGTGACTCTAGCAAACACCTGAAGTGCAGCGTATCTTGTATCTTTATTAGATATATTTAGTGTAAATGTTCTGTTTATTATGCCAGTTGGTTTTTTTTTTGGTTCTACATTCTCCCCTACTACCACACCCTCATTCTGAATAAATGACAAGGAACCTCAAGGGCTGAAACTTCTTTTGATTAGACTCAAAATTTCTCATCTGTAGTCAGCAGTTCATAACAAATAGAATCTTTTTTTAAAAACAAATGGGAAAAAATTCTCTACTTTGTTTCCTAGGCATGTTTAGGATGGCACATTTAATGCAGAAATTAAATGTATATTAATATATATATTCTCAGAAATTCTGAAATCATATGGCAGAAGCTGATAAATTTTAATTTTTCAGTGTCAGTGTGCTTTCACAGAGCTAACAAGAAAGATGCTTCAGAAGTTGTGGAAAAAGGCAAGCTGAGAAAGATGTTTGCAGCTCACAGTACATATTACTGCAGGCAAATTGTTTTGCCTAGATAGAGCAGTTTTATATCAATCTGTAAATAAAGTGGTTTTGCAATCTGAAATATAGATTCGCAGGCCCTTTACATGGAAAACATTTGCTTTTTTCTGTGCAACTGCAACTTTCTGTAGCATTCAAGTTGCACCCAGATTGGTTGTAACCATGGTCTAGAATTTGGTAGTATGTCCTGGAATCCTGTACAGAAATAAAATAAATATTATGTTTCAGTAGAAATGTAAATTCCCTGTAGTGGCACAATGTGTAGAATGATATTTCTTCATTTTATTTTGTTCTCTCTCTTTGCATCAACACAGATCCAAGAGAGACATGGAGTCCAAATCCTAATCCCCAAAAGAAGCTTTCTATGACCCATCTAGAATGTTACAGTGCCATCTGGAAACTGCACCAGGCACACCTATGTATCACACACATTACTGAAAAACGGGGATACATTTTTTTTTTAATGTTTTTATAAAAAGCAAATAGGTTATTCTTTTTTTTAATCTCTTGTATTTAAATTAAACTATTATAATTCTTCAGGCACTACAGCTAAGATTACTAACTGCTGCAGTCTCTCTGTATGATTAGTCAGCTTAACAAATCACCTTACTAGCTAATATGTCTTAGTCTGATTCAAGCCTGACTGAAAAACAATTAGCTGACTGTGAGCTATGCTTAACCTCACCAAGTAACCTGGTTAGAAGACATATTCAGATTTGAAGCATTTCTCAGCAGAAGAAGCACGGTCACTCAGTATATTTGAAGGAATCAGAAACCAGAGATTCAGTTCCCTGTTCTTTTATTTACTCTCTCTCTCTGGTTTTGGAACTTAAAAATATGTGCAATTCAGCTTTCAGGAGGACATGTGAAGTATGTCTTCACACTTTGCATGAAGTAATTATTTCCAGTCTTCAAAATAAAATATTCAGGATGCTTATCTTCCTCTGAACCTAAATAAAATGCTGAAATAACTGTAAGTAAAATGGCTTGTCACAAACTCTCTTGTGTTGCTGAAATGTTGGACAGAAGATGAAAACTCAAATATGGTTAGTTTGATAAAAGAAACAGCATAAAAATAGGCTGTGACTGTTTCTGTACTTCTAAGTTCCTCAGTACAAGGGAAAATAACAATAACCTCCAACTTTTTTCAAAATCATGCATTATCTAAAATAATTAAAATGGTTAATATAAATAATTTGCTTTTAAAGATTAGGAATGAAAGTTCTGGGGATTTAATTCTTTGCTGGACAGTCTGATGGACATAATGCAAAAAACACTTTGGTTCAGCGCTAAGAGGAGCTTGACCAGAAGACTGTGATATAACCTTACATTTGCCAGTCTAGACTCCTAGATGGCCAAAATAGATACTAATATAGATCTAAGTATGAAAGTCTTTATAAGTTATGAAAAGAAAATTAAATCACGAAGCTAACATGTATTTAGATTCTTTAAGTGCTATCACTGTTTTTTTCTGGCCCAAATTGATACTTGAGAATTAAAGGTAACCCTTCTTACAGTACACTAATTTCAATAATTAACATTAAAGGTTTCTCTGTTTCAAAGTTTTACTATAAAGTGTTATTTCTTGTGATGTAGCAGAGAAGATGGTGCAGAAACAATATTCTTTAAGATTATGAGATTCAGAATTGCATGTGATCTCTCTGAAAGAACTTGCACAAACAGCAGTACACTCCATTGTGGGAAATAGTTCTTCTTCTTGAGGTCAGTCTTCTTCCTCCTTATTGTTCCTGATTTATAGAAAGCTGTTGAGAGATGAGGTAAATACATTCAAGCTCCCGTGTTTTCTGTAGAGATGACATTCCTGTATGTCCCTTAGACCACATATAGATACATCTTTCCCAGTCTTCACAGACCATACTAGAATCTGCACCTTGCCTGAGGGGAGGGGGGAGATCATGGTATTTGAAGGGAAGAAGCAATTTGACACTAGATTCCCACAACAAAGGCCTCCTGTTTCTAAATGGCAGTTACATGCTACTAGTCTGGACTGCACAGTGCTTTTTGGATATCTGTTCTTGACAGATTTTTGGCTGCACTTGTGTGGATAGCTGGTTGGTTGGTTTTGTGGCTGAAATAAAAACTGAATGGTTTTTATTCTTTTCTTTTTCTTTTTTTTTTACAAGTCACACAGAATACCTCATTTGACCCTAATCAAATGTACAAATTTGCAGATATTTTACATCTGTCTTTCTTCTGTAAGTAGATTACTCTGATCAGAGATAGTTCAAATGACTTTCACTTAGGGCAAAGAAATTATTCATCTGAAAATTTTCTCCCAATCCTGACTAGCAGTACAAAATATCAGACACCTGAAGCCTAAATATATATTTAATTACTTTGTTTCATGTTTTAAATAATATACGTTCCTGGGAAATTGCTGGGTACAAAACATCACAGCCCCATTGTTTAACAAGTAAGATTACTACAGTGGTTGAAGATCTTTTTATCATGCTTTAGTGTCCCTCAGGAACCCTGGTGAGAATTTAAACTTTAATATTCGAAGTTCTTTATGGGACTAGACCATGCCATTTCAGACTGGGTACCATTTTCTCTTCCTCAGGTTAACCCTGTTTTTTTGTGTGACCTGATGATAGAAGGGTAGAAAATTGCAGAAATATTGTGATGAATGATAATTTTGGCTTTTCTTCTCTACTGTAGTATCCTGTCTAATTTATTAAATAGAACTTGTGAAGGTTGAATGGTTTTTTGTGCTTATAGAGAATAAATGCACATTATTTGTTTGATTTTGTTTATGATATGCAAGTAATGGTCACAATATCTCTGACAAGCATCAGATTTTGACAAAAATTTGTCACAATAGCAGGAGAGATGGGTGGGTAAGGTAGTAAAATATGTTCTTAATTTGACTGCTTAGATATCCTGATATGCTGTCTGGAAATCCAAGCAAGAATTTAACAATTTTGTCTTTCATTGGAATATCAGATCTATTAGAAAACAATAGGAGACAGCACTGCATTCCCTGAGGCTTCTCATGCATCTGATTTCCCTCTCAGTAACCTTTCAAAATCAGTCACAGATGCTCTTATTCTAGATTATATTGGCATCTAACCTTTGTAAACTTGGACACTGGAGAGAATTAAAAAAGCAAAGTGTGAAAAGAGATACAATCTTCCATTTCAAAATGTTATCACTTCTGAAAGCAGCAACGATTTCATGACCTATAAAGTTCAAAGTTGTGCTAGCCTACTCTTGCCTTCACTTTTCTGATTATTTAACCTTGATCATTGTTTATGCTTGCCCATATTAGTTCTTAATTTCTCACATTTGAAAAGTTTTTAAAAATGCAGAATAAATGTTTATATGGAACTTGAGGTGTTATGCCTTCACAGACAGAGAATTCTACAATACTAGTTAGTGACATAAAGTACTGGGGTGCTCTGTAGAAATACACTGGACCACTTAAACTACAATGGGATAATACCCTTATTTCTACAAAGCTTAAGGTGATTCTGGTAGATCTGGTTGCACTAACAGAGTTCAATTTCTGCTATTCTAAAAAACACTGGCATCTTTAAACAAAGGAGCATAATAATATATCATATCTAGCAGATGACCAAAAAATCTTTTTTTCAAAATTCATGCAAACTTTCTGTGTATCTTTAAAGTTGCTTTTCCTACTAAGTGGTGTTTATCTCAACCCATGAGTTGTTTTTTTTTTTTCATTCTGCTTCCCATTCCACTGAAAGAGAGTGAGTGAGCAGATGGGTGGGGCTGAGCTGACTACCCACAACATTTGGACAGTAGACCACAATAAAAGCCAGAGCTGCTACAATAACTATCAAAAGAATAGCATGACCAAAACATTACCTAAAAATTAAAAAACACCAGAATACTCAAAACCCCCCAAATCAAACCAAACCAACCAAACAAACAATCAAAAAAACCAAACCAAAACAATCCACACCAAAAACTTGGTATAATTCTTAGGTGCTAATTGAGTATCTCCAAGACAAGTATGTACAAGGATCTAACAAATGAAAATATGCCTTCCAAATTGCAATTTTCAATGATAAATATCACTCTTGATATATATTAAAAGAAACAAACCCACATCAAAATAACTATAAAAAGAAACAAAAACACATCAAAATAACTATAAAATAAACAAATAAACAAACAAAACCCAAACCACAGGCCTAATTCTGTTTAGAATTTTGCTTAGAAAATAAGGGAGGAACATTGGACAGATGGAGAAATTTGCTTTTTTTCTTTTGACTTGTTTCCATTTTGAGCAGATTCATCATCTCTCTGCCCGGTGCTGTGGTTGACACATCTAGAGATTAAGAAAGTAAAAACAGCTCACGTCACATCAAGACTAACTTCTTGGGAAGAGACTTTCTAAACTACACAGATTTACCCATTTTTAAAGGTCTCTATGTCTTCTTTCAGCCATACTCCTGTTACCTTCTATTTCATACAATAATAAAATGGGGAAAGAAAAGCAGGTAGATAATGCTGTGTGTGAAGTCATACCCTTATTGTGGTGTTTGTACCAAGTAGAGGAAGCTTGCCTTATTTTATCCTTTCTTTCCTCCTGCCTCCACTTTTTAGCTGTTCAAACGTTATTTTACCCAATTACTGCCATATCATGAGTCAGAGTTTGTCCGTACAGTGGACAAAGATCTTACCATGTAGCTATCTTTTCACTCTGAATGTTTTCTTTCTCCTTTCTGTGGTTTTTCTATAGTTTTCATTCTGAAGTTTAACCAATTTTGTACAGATCACAGTGATGAGAAGTGGAAAAAACTGACAGAGGGTAATCTTACACATGCATCATACATCCACTGCTACTGCAAAATGTTCACTTTAGAATTCATTTGTGGTATCTCCTGTAATTCCTATAGAAGTGGTAAATGATGTATTAAATGAAACATTTTTGTTGACTGATTTTACTGAAAATTCAGAGAATAATGTTATAGTCACTAGTGGGACATATTTCTCTTATTTGCCATAATACTTGACATAAGACAAGCTGTCAAAAATTTACTTGGATAAAAAGTGTTAGAAAATGGAGGTAAGGGATTTTTAAAGCAAATAGACTATTATTCGGGAAACCAAAAGAAAAGAAAAGCAGTATTGCCACTGAAAAAACCTGCCTGTTATACCTCAGCTTAGAAGTAGGTCACCTTTTCTGAGGAAAGATGAGATTGCCCTAGAGATGGAGCAATGTAAGGTTAAGGCAATAATTCCGGTGTTAAAACTCCTTATTAGAAATAAAGTTTCCACCTATTATGAGAAGCAGAGGTCAGAGACTATAAGATCATGTAGTTTTAGTTATGATTACAAGAGGAATAGAGAACTCAACCAGATGAAGAGCTTAATGCTTATTTTCCGTATGTAAATCAGTGGGTTCTGTGATTTGTTTTTCTGCTTCTCTCAAATTAGACCCTTAAAAGTTTTTCCTTTGAACTACTGAGAGATGTAGGCTCAAAACAGCCTATTGGCAATAGGCAAGTTTTTGTCATCAGCTTGTGTGAACCCCTAGGATTTAAAGATTTTATGAAGAGTAGGTTTAAAATTATTTTGCAGTAGTCTGTCTTACTGTTTTAAAAGGTAATAAGAATGGTGAAGTATTTTCTTTTAAAGGTGAGTGAACACACATGCACATGCAGAAATCATGACATCTGCATTCGAATTTTGTGTTATAATCTTCTCACTTGATCTACTCAGGTTTACTTTCACCTTCACAGCTGCTGCGAGTAGCATCACTGCTGTTGAGGTCCTTAACTTACTGGTCTTACTTGTGTTCTCTGTTTCTCTTTTGACCTTTGCACTTGAAACTGCCAGCACTGAGAACTGACAGGTTTTTGCAGAACCAAAGTCTAAGAATCATTTCTCTTTTCCTCACTATAATTATTTCTTCTCACACTCTCTAAATCAGAAATTAGAAAAAGAAGTGAAACAAAGTATACATCACTATAATAAATACCTCATGGTGCAGCCACGATTTTGTTGTTGGTGCCTTTCTGCAGAGGTATTATGTTTGTTTTACAGGGGAAAACACTGCTGCATTTACATAGGAGTGGAAGCACTGACCTCTGTGTTCTTCCTTCCATGAAGATTTTCAGTAGAACTTTGGTGACTTCATTGTTGTGTCCTTAAATCAGTCAATATATCTTACCATGTTTTAATGATACTTGGAATACTTACTGTGGAAATTGCCTACCTAGTTCCTTCAGTTCATGAAAAAGATCTAATTGTAATAGAATAAATAATGTAAAATGGAGAAATGTGGGAATCTTCTCACTTTTCTTCAAAATGGTCATTTTTATGGAGTTAAGCTTTCTGGAAAATGCACTTTCCCCATCCCACATGTTTTCTGGAGTCTCAAAGGGTGAACAGAAATCTACTATCAAACACATGGTGGATTATCCAGAAGATAGTTTCCAATTTAATTTCTTTTCTCATTTTTCACAAGAAAGTGAAAAAAAAATGTATAGACTTCCACCCTTGACTCTTCTTAACCAGAACAGTTAGAAACAGAAAGGAAAAGGTTTTTTATGAATTCTTACTTCTCTTATGTAAACAGAAGAACAAAGAAAACCTTTTTAATAACAGAATAAGTGCTCACCTTATCAAGTAACCAAGCAAACCTCAAGTAACATGCAAATTTTTGTCTTTTTTTTTTTTTATTTGTGACTGAGACATAAATACCTAACACCCAAAAAGAAAATATAATGAAAACATTTTTTTTAATTGTTCTCATTGTCCCATAGTTTCTTTTCTCTATTTTTTTCACTTTTCATTTTAAGGCATATTTTTCTTGTTCTTCACTTAGTAATAGCAGATGCTGTACTCTGATAAACTTTGTCTTATTAGTGTTGGTGTCTGGTACAGCCCCATTAGCCCTCAACAAGACTCATCAGAGGCACAGAGCAGATCGAAAAGCAATTAGCATTCTGGCTTGTGATAATTACCCACAGTATGGGAGGCTTATCCAAGATGTAGTTTCCACTGTGTCTAATAATAGGATTCTTTAAACACTGACATATTTTCATGGACACACCAGTGCTCTCATTTCAATTCTGTCACTTATCTCAGATAGGGGAAATAAACATCCCTCACATATTTTTTTCTGTCATAAAGTACACTGCTGTTCTGACAACTTGTAGTGTCACCTAAAAGTCACCTTGAATCATGTTTTAATCAGCTGGAACAAGGCAACATCTCATTTATTTCTGCTGTTTCCTTACTCTGCAATGCACTGATTGCCGAGACATAGAAATCCAAATTGAGCTCTGATTAAAATGGAATGAGGATGCAGATGCTACCAATGGTTCAGAGGGGCACTCTGCTCTGTGCTAGGAAAGGTCAAGGTGATTCATGTTCCAATTAAAACAGAAAGATTTGCTGCAGTTCATGAATATGTTGCATTGAAACAAGTTTATGCTGTGACAGGTTGAATAATATCTGAATCATTTGTCTTTGATCTATTAGCTTTTATTAGCACAAGAGCTTCCTTAAAAACAAAGTCAGTATTTTTCACATACTGCAGCAAGTTCCAATCCTGATCTCATGAAAATATTGTTTCAGAAGCTTGGAATTCATATGTAGGCAGTACTCAGAAGTTGTTTGACCTTTTTGTTACTTTTGATTTACTGTTGATTTTTAACATCTGGATATATAAATAATTAGTTCAAACACACTTTTATTTCTAACTTAATCTAAAGACACAACATATAAATGAATGGATGATTGTCTACATGGACTAGAGATGAGACACCCATGTTGTCTTTAACTGATACCTAAATATAGCTAAAAATGAAATGATTACTATAATAATGGAAATTACACAGAGATTTTAAAAATAGACACCGATGGTTGAGTTGCAGTATATAGAAATCATAACTCATTTATACATTTGGTCTGGTTGCATTTTACAATAGATGAAATTGCTTATTAATTCAAGTGCACTTCTGTAAACCCTATGGCTAAAAATATGATAGAAGAAACATAATATTATTCTTAGCTACAGAAAACATGTTTTGAGCTTTCAGAAAGCAGTTATGTCATATTATTGAGCTAGAAAGTGTAACAAAACCAGGTGATTTTGAAATTTACTATTTGGAACCTTCTAGGAAATGGTAACAGGAAAAGACTGAGGAGTGGGCTAATTTAAACACCAATGTGATGGGACATTTTTCTGAATTAGAAACTGATGTGACATACAGTACAGTCTCAGTGCAACTCCTTACCCTTACACCAGAGGAGGTAATAAGGAAGGGGAGTAAACCACATCTGACACTGCTTCATAAACTGATCATGAGTTTGGAAGCATGACGACATATTAATGAGTAAAACAGGAGAGCTACTCTCCATTTGCAGACTGAAACCACACAAAAGTACTGAGCAGGAAATTGTTACGACCAAAGAAAAGGCCTCGTCAAAGATACCCATGGAAATTAATTTCTGAATAGTGTTATTTACTGACAATGCAGCAGTGACCCAGTTACAGCCAGTGATTTCTGAAGTAAGGGAAGTTTGCATGCAAGGCCACAAAGAGCCACAGCATGTTCCCACAGACTCTGGGGAATCATGGCTTTCTGGCAACCTGGCAGTGTACCCACAGAGCAGTCATGTGTGCTCTTGTCCTTGGGAAGTGCAGGAGACTGCTTAGAGGAAGAGCGAATCAAGGCCCTGTTAACTTTACTTACTGTAAGGATACATCACCAAGATATTTTATTTTCTCCCACTCTTTAAATTCATTTGGTCTTTTCTTTCTGAGAACCTGGTAGTTCAAGGGTTCACTCTTTCTGTATAACTTTGTTTGGCTAAGTAGCTTAGCCTTCATAGGCCTAGGTGTGGTGAGAAGGGCAGACTTTGGCTCACCTGTAGTTTCAGTCCTTGAACACGACCATTATTCAAAGAAAACAGCACTTATACTGTGTTAGAAAATTAAACTTATCCATCAAACATTTGTTGAGTGGTCTACCATTGACACAAATTACAGTCCCCAAATAACCAAAATCAGCTCTGACCTGGGTAGGCTTGAGAAGACAAGTTAGAAGTGAGTATGGTGGTAAGCAGAGGGTAACTAGTGTTCTAATGCCCATGGTGCCTCTGAAGATTTTTTCTTTATCCTAGAACTATTTTTGACTTTATAATTCATCTACACTGTCTTGTTGAAATATTTGAGGTTGCTAAATTATATCTGATTTTTCTAGATGATCACATAGATAAAAGCAGATTCCTTGAATCTGCAGACATTAGCAAAGGAAAGTCCATCCATTTTTTAAATAGATGTTTTCTTATGCTTTGCTCAAAATTTATACTATTTCTCAGCCCTGTTTTACAATGCCAATATAAAATATTTATAACACAGGGATTAGGATTAAATATTTCTACCCATATTTGAACATCACTAATGATAAACCAAATTTGTTGAATATTAATGACAGTGACCAAACCATATAATCCAAAATTTGACTAGCATAATATGTGATAGTTTAATAGTATTTATGGGCTTTAATTTTGAGGCCAACTTTATATTTTTTATAATTCAATAATTATGGAAGTTCAGCCAGATTTTTCAGTGATTTTCCACTGAGGCTACAATCCTGTTAGTAAATGAAGTTGTCTAGAATTAATTTTCTGCCCCTGACAGCAAGTGGCATGCTACCCTATTTGTGTGTACTGCCATTTCCACACTGCATTCCTTTGGGTTCATGTCTGCACCCTTGTATTTTATTCCATGTCAACAGAAGACACTGCCCTCACAGTGTAACTCACTTCCCTTGAAAAAACAGGTAATCTGCTCCACGTAGGTTGCTGTCAACAGTCCCTGGCCCATGCCGTTCCCCACTCTTTGTATGAGTGTTGTCTGGGAAGGTGTTAATGAGGCATGTTCCATGCCAAAGCATAGGCCAACAGTTAGGCAGTATGTATGATCATATGCTGCCACTTAAGTCTAGGACCTGGCCCGGTATACTTTACTAGGATAAACAAAGCCTGAGGGTCCAAAAATTTCATTATTTTCTTTTTATCACCCTAGAAAAGTAATAGTGTTAGACTGGAAAATTTAAAAATTTTGTGGCTGTTGGTTTTTTCTTCTTCTTAAATTTCAAATTTTTTAGTTTATTAAAAAGGATTTATTATATTCTGCCTGTGATTTCCCACAACCTGAAACAAAACTCACTTCAAATACTGTCATTATCATTGGCTGCAATCACGGAGGGATTATATGGACCAATGACACACTGAGTTTCTTCAAGATGTTTGTGACCAATGTGTTTTAAAAATAATATTTCATTCTGTATTAAACATTTTGTGTTTTATAAGTTAGAGAGGAGAGTGAGACATAAAAACTCTGTCTTCAATTTTACTTGTATTTATTATAATTTATAAGTCTGGATAATCAACTTTAATTGTTGTACTAGCAATTACTGTCAAGCTTATACACAGATTGTTCCTCTGCTAGAGAAGGGACCTCTCTCTAAAGAATTAACAGCAGCATTGATTCATTATATGCTGAATATTCAAAATTCCAATCAATTAAGAAAGCTGATATTAAACCAATTTTATGTAGAAAACTGCCCTCATCTACCACTCTCCACTTGCTGCTGCTGTTTTACTTGCAAACACTGAACTGCAGCTTATAAATTAAGATGCATAATTTTACTTCCTAAACAAAAGTTTTTGAACTCAAATCTGTATTAAAATGTCTGCTCTGGTACAGATTTCTTACATATTTGAGGTTAGAGAAGACTTCAGGTGATTTTTGCTGAATCTGATACAAGCTAAATTTACTATGCCCCTTTTATTACCTTATGTTGAGGCCTTACCCTCAACAGTTATTTTTAAGATGTTGCTTGAAACACGCCTGTTGAAATTGAATATTGGGATAGGCAACAAAACCTCCAGGTCTGCAGGAGTTTTATTTTTCTTTCTACTCTGCTAGTTGTTAGCCATGTTTCATTTGAGTTCAGAATGTCTATGCTACAGAGAAGTCCCAATGAGCTTCTAACACTGTTTTCAGCTGGAACATGTTTGGTGTGCCCTTGGCACAAAGGCTCCATAAAGGGCACCGCTAAGACATTGAGGATGGCTATGTTTTTCTGCAGTGGAAAGTTCTGGCCTGTGACTCTCCAAAGCATATCCTTGTATGTAAATGGATGCCAAAGAGTTGCTGTTTCTTGAAATTTCTGTAATTTTATTTTGCCAGAGACTCAGGCCCAGGTTCTGCATCTCACAGTGTACTTGTATTTTGCTGAAGCAAATGAGCTTCTTTATCTCACACATTAAAGTCTATCCCATTTGAAGAGAAAAATCTGTTCTATTGTGAAAATTTCTGCTGTGTAGAATCTGTACTTTTTTTTTTTTTTTTTTTTTCTATATAGAAGAAAATTGTTTCATACTGTCTTGGAAACTTGGGCTGATGACTTAATACATATGATTGCTGCTGTAATTTTTTTTCTTTTCTTTTCTGGCACTATTCTAAGATAAGAAAGGACTAGATGTCTAGTTCTTTTATATTTCTTTTGGGTTGTCAGGAGCTTTAAGATACAGCTTCAGTAATTTAGAAAGACCAGACTGATATAAAGTAAATCTCAACTTTGATTACTTCAGCCTTGCACACTTTCCACATGTGCTGGTTTAAAGGTAAACCAGCAGGAGGAATGAGTCTAACTCACAAACAGATTACAAGTCAGAATTACA
>JAWWEU010000081.1:75152055-75170797 GCA_035583155.1 Acropternis orthonyx | reverse complement strand
AATTGTAGTTCTGACTTGCAGTCTTTTTGTGAATTGGGTTCTTTTTCTCCTGCTGGTTTACCTTAAACCAGCACAACATCCCATATTAGTTTACAGCTTTAAAGAGACAGACAGTCTCATAGACAACTGAGGAAGCAAGAGAGTTTGTTTCAACTTAATCATAGATACAAAGTTATCGTATGGTTCAAACCCAGCTGCCAATAAGGCCTGGCACAGACATTTGCTCAGTCTCCCTTCGTCAAATGCAGAAGAGAATCAAAAGGGTGAAAGTAAGCAAACTCATGAGTTAAGATAAAGGTAGAGCAAAAGCCACGCACACAAACAAAGCAAAACAAGGAATTCGTTCTCAACTTCCCATAGGAAGGCAGGTGTTCAGCCATCTCCAGGAAGGCTCCCAGGTCTCTGTCACACATAACGGTGACTTGGGATGACAAAAAACATCACTCTAAATGTCTCCCCTTTCTCATTCTTTCCCAACATTTATATGCTGAGCATGATGCCATGTAGTATCCCTTGGGTCAGCTGGGATCAGCTGCCCCAGCTTTGTCCCCTTCTGACTTCTTATGCACCTCCAGCCTCCTCACTGGCAGGGCAGTGAGAGAAGCAGAAAATATTTTGATTCTGTGCAAGCACTGCTCAGCAATAACAGAAATACATGCATTATCAACCCTGTTCCCAGCACAAATCCAAAACATAATCCCATACTAGGTACTGTGAGGGCAATTAACTCTACTTCAGCCAAAACCACCACCACTGCATTTATATTTTAGTTGTGAATGGCACACAAGCTTCATACTTTCCAGTGTGACATCTTTCATAAAGTCCTTCCAGACAAAAATGGATTAGGATTTCCTGTGAGCCTGCCTTAGCAGACCTTTGCAATAGATTTGAATGCACCAGATTTGGATTTACAATTAGAAAGGTCAGAGCTCAACTGAGACCTGAGGCAATGTTCGATATCTTGACAGGAAAGGACAGAAGATGTTCCCGTGAATGCAGAATTTCTACCTGAACTATTCTGAAGAAAATAGGTCAAACAGTAAACTGTTACCTAAAGACACTTGAATTCAGAAAACTCAATTGGATTGTAACTCACTCAAAGTGCTGACTGAAAGAAAGGTTGACAGCTGTTTTGGCAAGGGCAGGTTACTTCCTATGCAGTACTTAAAGGGCTAAACTCAGAAAGGGATGGACAATCACTTGGAAGGCTGAATTTTTGTTTTCAGACAATAGTGTGGATATGTGTATCACCCTATCCTATACATGTAAAAGGGTAATGGTAGCTGCACTCAAACTCAGCAGCTGACAATGTCAGCAAGACCTGATAACAGGCATAAGAAAAAAAAGGTGGGTTTTTTCCAGTGCTTTTCAGGCAGCAATGAAGTACTATATAACCCTAGAGACTTTGCTGACATGGGTGACAAAGAAACAGCAATCAAGGTGCCACGTAGGCTCTGTTGCAGCAGATACCAACTCAGTAATAGCAGCAGTAAGACTGCATCACCAGCAGCAATTTACATGAACCCTCGATAGCAAACAAGGCTTACAACATCAAATGGCAGCTTTCTGTATTTCTGTGTTTTACAGTGTCTGACCAAATCTCAAAAATGAATGCATCATTTCACTTGATGCTAGGCCTATAACTTACACTATTTCGGAGTTTGCCTGGATAAAGTGAAATTTAAACCCACGGTGGCCAGTTTTCCAAAAGCAAGGAAGGAAAGCAGGCCATTGTGGAACTCTTGAAAAAAACCTTTGTTTTTAGCTTGCTACCAATCAACAAAGGTTGATTCATATAAAAAAAAAATAAGAAAACCTCAAAATTTTTAGATTTTGTATCATAGTGCCTAAACTTGCAAAACAAACAACAATAGAAAATAGAAATTAAGTTTTTCTTTTAAATGAAATTGAATATCTGCACCAAAGGAAGCGTTTTATATACTTTCTCTGTAAATGTCAAAATAACTTCAGAAAGTTTGAGTTGTTTCAGCATTGTTTTTCTGTGGACTCCAGATGTAGATCCAGCTTATGGAGCACAAAGCAGAAGATGAAATTTCATCATATTCTCTGCTCACTGTAACTACTGCATTTTTTTTCACAGCTGTAGCTGAGCTAGATTATTCCAATTACATAAGAATTAGCTTTTTAATTACGTAGAATTGCTATAGACAACTATAAAATGGCACAATTTTTCAGAAAATCTGTGATTGGCAATTACTCTGCAATGCTATCTAGACAGAAAGCATTATTTCATTACAAATTATTTTAGTGTGACAGAGAGAGTTTGTCTTGAATATTTTTATATTTATTTATTTTATATGAAACTGAAAGAGTGCATATGTCTTCACAGCCTACCACAAACTTTCTTATGGACAAATATCATGGTAAATTGCAGAAAGAATTTTCAAACTTGAACAAATAGTGTTGCTTATACTGAAAATATAAAACTGAAATCACTGCAGATCTGAGTGTGAATATAAGAAATGGACTACTCAGTGGAAAAGATGTTGAATATATTCATAGCTTCTTCACAGCAGGAATTTAAATACCAGGATTTTTGACTTTCATATTTAAAATTTATTTGAAGATGAGTTAGTAATAATGTTACTTCCTGTCAGCTCTAGGAAAATGACAGAAAAATAATTAAAAAAAAAAAAAAAAAAAAGCAAACAAAAAACCCAAAAGAAAGTTGCATAATAGTCCAACCTATATGCTCAGAAAGCATGATTAATTTCTACCAAATCTTTTTATCACCCTGGAAAACTGTTCAAATTACAAGAATGATAGCAGGCTATGTGTTCAGTAAGAGACAAACGCAGCCTAAATTAAATTATGTCAAAAAGTACTTTAACACAATTGGACCTATGAGGTTAGTCTACCTGGTGTCAACCAAAACTCAATAAAAGAGCACCAAATAACTGAGGTCAAAATGAAGAACTAACTTACTTGTGTGTGTTATTGAGCATTTCCGAAATTACGCCTCTCAAGCAACACTGAACTTTGACCATGCAGTACATTTGTTGTTTGGCTTGCTAAATTTTTTTTTTTTTTTTTGATTTTTCAGTAGCTTTTTATTCCTCACCCTGTCCTAGTAGTTTGTTGGGAATTTTTAGGGTGGGTGGGTTAGTCAAGTTTCCTTTTATTTTTTTTTTTTTTTTTTTTAATTAAAGGTGCTTTCAGGTCCTTATGATACCTTCCAGGAGCTTCTGCAGGTACTGCCTATATTAAAATAGAATACAATAATTTCAGTTCAAAGGCACTTAAAATGATCATCTAGTCCAACTGCCTGACCACTTCAGGGCTGATCAGTATACACTATGAAGGATATTGTCAAAATGCCTCTTCACACTGACACCTCTCTAGAAATCCTATTCCAGTGGTTGACCATTCTCTCAGTAAAAAATTCTTCCTAATGTCCTATCAAAACCTGTCCTGGCACAGCTTTGAACCATTATTACTTATCACTGACTACAAAGAAGAGCTCAGCACCTCCCTTTCCTCTTCGCTTCCTCAGGAGCTGTGACAATGATATCACACCTCAGCCTCCTTTTTTCCAAACTGGATGAACTCAAAGTCTTCAGCTGCTCCTCATAGGACATTCCCTCCAACCCTTTCACCAGCTTTGTTGCCCTCCTCTGCTGCTCTTCACACCCTTCCTACATTGTAGGGCTCAGAACTGCACACAGTACATAAGATGAGGCCACACCAACATTGAATACAGTGAGATAACCATCTCTTTTGACCAGCTGCTGATGCTGTGTTTGATGCACCCCAGGACGAGGTTTTACCCTCTGGGCTGCCGGAGCATACTGCTGACTCACACTGAGCTGCTGCCAACCAGCACCCCCAGACCCCTTTCTACAGGGCTGCTCTCTAGACACTCCCCTCCCAGTTTATAGTTGTGTCCAGTGCTACTCTGTCCTGGGTACAAATCTGGCATTTGGACTTGTAAGATTTTATCCCTGATTGATGTTACCTCCTTCACAACAGCTGGGTCCTTGACTTGTTAGTTGTCTGATTGCTGGATTGTTGTGTCAAAGGTGTGCAGTTGGTGGAGGGTCTCAGCCTGTCTGGGATAAATTAACACCCAGAGGCAACAGGTGGAAGCACCTGCAAGTGGCTCTAGACTGTGTGGTAGTACAGGTGGTAATGCCCCACAGGGCTTGGTCTCCTGTCTTGGGATGATACCTGGGCACATCAGAGACTGTGATCCAGATGAATCTTCTGAGGAGAAGGCTGGATCTGGAGCGGCTAGGACTGCCTGTGGAATGTAGCAGTGGGCTCACTTGTAGGAAATGAGTGGTGGTGAAAGACTTGCATTGCTGGGTGGAAATTTGTCCTGCAGTTGAGTCATAACAACTCCATGCAATAATACAGACTTGGAGAAGAGTGTCTGGAAAGATGACTGGTGGAAAAGGACCAAGCGGTGTTGGTCAACAGCCAGCCGAACATCACCCAACACTATGCCCATGTGGCCTGTATCAGAGATAGTGCAGCCAGCAGGACCAGGACAGTGATTGTCCCCCTGTATTTGACACACTGGTGAGGCTGCACCTAAGTCCTGTGTTCAGTTGTGGGCCCCTTACTATAGAAAAGACATTAAGATGTTGGAGCTTGTCCACAGAAGGTCAACAAAGCTGGTGAAGTGTCTAGAGAGTAAGTCATGTGAGGAACAGCTGAGGAAGTGTGGGTTGTTTAGCTGGGGAATAGGAGGCTCAGGGAGATCTTATCACTGTCTACAAGTACTTGAAAGGAGGATGAAGTGAGTGTGGGATGATCATAGAAGTATTTTCTAACTTAAATGATTCTATGACTCTATGAAATATTACAGGAGAAGATGAGCAGACTGTGTGTTATTAGAAAGGAAAAAATGGGGCTTAACTGGATCTTCATGAAAAAAAAATTAACAGTGGAAAGAACCTAAGTTCTTCCCTCATAGATAAATTCTTCCCTTAGTAGGGAATAAAACAACTATATAGAGAGGCTATATTTGAATGACTCATGGATGGAAACCTGCAAGATGAGACAGGCTTGAAGATTTTTATTTTCAGAATGACTTCTTTGATGTCAGATCTGATCTTATAGATATGGGTACTGGGCCATAATAGCCAATAGAGAGGAACAGGCTGTTCTAAGGAGGATCTAAGAGAGAGTTTGGCCTGAACAGACCATTGGCACCAACACTGAGATTCTCTCTTGATGGCATCTAGCTGTTGACCAGACATGTTGACACAGAAAGTTTATTGCTTGCCATGGATTTAAGGCCTGTATTTTTGCTGTGGCAAAAGACTGCCAAAGAGGGCCTGAAGCTGTTAATTCTTCCTATGAGAGGTAGAGAGAGAACTGGTTCATGTCATTATGAGTCTGCTTACTATCATCTATAGGTGGTCATGGAGGACAGGAGATACCCTTAATGACAGATGTTGCACTCATCTTAAAGGGTGAGTGGGAATATCAACAAAACTCCAGGAAGAGGCTGATCAACCACAGTTCAGGTCTGGTAATCCCATGGTGTGAATGGAACACATATTGGCCATGTGAAGGTGACAGGTTATAGTCAGCATGAGTTTATCAAGAGTAAATTAATCTTGAATAACCTGACTGCCCTTTATTACAAGATATTAATACAAGATTTAATACAAGATATTACAAAATATTAATATTTGCCACTGGGTTTATGGATATAGGGAGCATGATGGCTATTTTTGTCCATGACTAGGAAAGGCTTTAAGTCTGCCTACCAGAGCATCAGAGCATCACTGTGTTCAAAGTGGGATGTTACAGTGTAGACAGGTGGAGTAGTTATTTGGTAAAGCACTGGCTGGATGGTTGAATCTGAAGAAAAGGGTTAACAATTTGTACTCTACCTGGAGGTCAGTTGCGAGTGGAGTTCCTCTGGGATTTATCTTGAGGCCTATTCTGTTCCATGTTTTGATCAGTAACTCAGACAAAAGGAGAGAATGTACCCTTATCAAGTTTGTGGATGACACTGAGCTCTGGTCTGCTCCAGCGTAGGGCTCTAAATGACGTCACTGTATGGATGAATGGTGTTAATTGTTAAGATGTAGACAGGTTGGCTTGGCATGGGGACCAAAGCTATTCTTTGTTATATTCTGAAATTTGTTGTTTCCAGGACAGTCATTTCAACAAAATTTGCATAAATTCTGAACTGAGCTTAAGGCACCTTCTGATGACATGATCATGGTTTTGAGTGTTCATGGAACATTTGTGTTTTGATCTTTATTTTAGCTTTTGTACATGTGCACATACAGATATACATTTTTATATAAAATTGCATCAATCTAAATTATAATAATTTAGTGACATCTACTCTGGTTGTTCACTTTATCAGTATCTTCAGCTAACCAACTTGTGTTAATCAATGTTGTTTTGATAACTTGGGCTTGTTACATGAAGAACTGAATATGGCATAAAGCTGTCTGAACTAGTGTTCAGTGCGTTGGTTCATTCATATAGTTCGGGGAAACAACATGGGTGTTACATTAAATTCCAGAAACAGTACAATCATGCTGGTGAGAGTAGGATTTCCTGCCCATTAGTCTGGACTTTCAGTGCTGTCCTGAAGTAACTCCATTGCTTTCTGTTCTAAAGTGAGTATAGTAATTTAATTGCCATCGCTTTGACATTATCAGTTTCCCATTATACTGACATGATGAGCTAAGCATAAAAAAAGTCAGGCTGCCAGTGCAGTTCACAGCTTTACAGTGATGCAACTTACACATCGGAACACTACAAAAATCTTGTTGCAGACCTGAGAGCTGGTTTTCAGTCATATTAGTATTTGTCAAAATAACTGTATAATTATCTCTGTAGAAAAGAATCTTTCTGCACAATTAAATATCTAAGTTAATGACCACTATAAGGGATTTTTGAAATGGTTGTATCAAGCTGGGTGAATTTCACATTACACTTTTAAAGTCACTGTTTACACAAAAATCCTCTCATAACGAAAAGCACTTGCAAAAATAAACTGTTCAAGCTGCACTTGCAGTCTGGCAGAATGCTTTTCCAGTTCTAGGGTGGGACTCTGGTTTTCCTTAGCACTTATCATATTTATGTATTCACTGGTCCTTAAGAATCAATTTCTGAACAGGACAGAGTGCTGGACTATAAACTGTAATGACTAAGGGTTTGCAACAAATTTATTGCCCAGTTACAGATACCTAGCATCATTTGAAATGCCAAGGGTATCCAGCCAAGTTTCTGGAGACTGTTCAAAAGGACTCTAGGTCTGCTTCAGGTCCTGTAAAATACCAGGCAGCCTGTAGCCATATAAGTTGAATTAATGATCTGCTGGCTTTTGGCTGTGATAAGAGTTAATTTTTTTCATAGCAGCTCATATGGTGCTGTGTTTTGGGTTTGTGACCAAAGCAGTTTTGATAACACAAGGATGTTTTAGGCACTGCTGAAGAGTGCTTTTCTGCCTCTCACCGCCCCCCAACCCCTCACCCCCACCCCCCCTCCAACAAATAGGCTGGGGGTGCAAAAGAAGTTGTGAGGGGACACAGATAGGACAGCTGACACCCCCCCCAGACCCAGGGGGTATTCCATACCATAGGACAACAGGCTCAGCACAAACAGCTAGTGGGAACATTTGGAGCTATGGTGTTTTTCTTCTCAAGTAACTGCTGAGCTTGATGGTGTCCTGCGTTCCTGGGTATAGCTGAACACCTGCCTGCTGATGGGAAGTGGTGAACGAATGCTTCATTTTGCTTTGTTTGCGCATGGCTTTTTTTTTTCCTACTAACGTTTTTTTATCTCGATCCAGAAGTTTTCTCACTGTTGCCCTTCCCCTTCTCTCCAGTCCCACTTTGGGAAAGTGAGTGAGTGGCCTTGTGGGGTTAAGCTGCATGCTGGGCTTAATTCACACAGAATTATTATGGTTTGACACTCAAATTAAGCATGTATATCCATTTACTGTGAAGCAGATGGATGGGGGAGGAGATCCATTACACAGTCTCAAAAAAAAAAAAGTTTCCTATCCCTGTGAAAACCCTGGAGAATATTCAAAGTTCACAGGCCAAGTTATAGCCTCCTTCATAGATGGTTCTTAAAATTTACAGGAGTATGAATTTAAAATCCAAACCACTTACCTTTAATTACAGATATTAGACATCTAATAAAATTTGATAAATAAGTTTTAATTTTCCTTGTTGACTGCATATAAATTGTAAATTATAAGGAATAATTTATATCAGTTTACTAGGATTTGCTTGCTTCATTCTACCATGCTTAAGTTCAATTGAAAATTATGGGGATTACTTACATGTAAGACAATGTGATGAATGTTGTTGTATGTAGAAACAGGACTATTACGAACATCAATATGATTTAAGAAATTAAAAATACATGCTTCCAATACTCTTGTTCTGAAAATAAGTCGTCTCTATTTCATTCTTAATCCTTCTCCAATCCCAGAATACTAATAGAATTATTTCTTACTATGTATGCTGAGTTTGGAACTGAGAAGATAATGATTGATTTGAAAAGTCTTCCTACATAAATGTATAAAACCAAATTTAACAGTGCCATAAGGTAATATGTCATAAAAGAATGAACTGAAAAAGGAGAAAAGATAATTGTTTTCACTTCAGGAAAGATGTATTAGAGGCCAGTAAACCTGCATAAGCCAGCAGGTTAATAGTGTAATGCATTTTCCAGTGTGCTGGTGGTCCGAAGAGGGACTGGCCCACAGAGGAATGTCAGGAGAGGAAAGCTAACTATCCAGGACAAAGGAGGGAAACACCTGCAAGATCACTCACCTCCTAGCAAGGAAGCAGAAGCAGAAACACTTTTCACAAATATTACACTCTTGTGAAGGGGTCAGGATGCCAAAAGTTGCTGTAACTCCCGCTACTTACCCTCTCCTCATGTGTGCCTGCACACACTCAGGTTCTCTGGACGAAGGAGCCCTTGAAGGTTGGGCATAACCCAAAGTCAGAGGGTAGAGATTATGAGGGGATGGGTGGGTGTGAGGAGCCAGAATGGATTTGATTCCTATATTGAACTGTATGATGAAACTTCTTTGTGTGGTTTTGCAGACTTGAGCCATCTGGGGTCTTTTTTGGTTTTGGTTTGTGTGTGTGTGTGGTTTACTCAAAACCTGAGTCTTTGCTTTGGTCTTGCTGTCAGAATGCAAGTCTGTGGGGTGGGTGTGGTGAGAATGTTTACTTGGTTATGTGACTGAACATACCCATTTGTCTCACAAAGTAGTCTGGGCAGCCATATACAGTGTAGACATTAAAACCAAAAGAGCAGTCATACACTTGCTCTGCTGACTTTGGATTTTTGTCTGATATTAATGCATCACAAATTCTCTTGTATTTTATTTATTAAGTCTTGTGCAAAGTGCAGTAACTCAGTTGAAATCAGGTACCTATCCCTGCTCTTACTGACACCTCACAATTAATTTATTTTTAAAAAATAAAGTTGTGGATGGAAACAGCATGATTGTTTGGCTGTTTTATAAGGCCACTTATAGAAAAAGGTATATTAGAAAATTTTGCAGTCATACCTGATGTAACCTTGTTAATGTCTATTGGACATCTAAAAAACTAGCAAATATCAGTCCCAGTCTAAGTCCAGAACTATAGCCTCATTCAACAATGTGCAAATTTTTGAAATTACAGTAATTGAAATGTCATATGAATTTCTAGATTTGTTTCAGTACAAATTTTCTCTGAGGCAGAGAAAAAGTTCATTTTCCCAGTGAAACCCAGTTTGAAGCTCTTTAGCTTTGGATGTCATTGAATATACAAATTTGACTATGTATGAATGGGACTGAAGCATCTTGTACGTGAAGAGTGATAAAGGTATAAGCTGTCAAATGATGAGTATACCAGGTGCAATGGGGCAGGAGGAAAGGGGCTGCATGTTGGATAGTTTGTACCAGTGGTTCTTGTATAGTGGTTTTAAATGTGTATTGGACCTTTCAGACACCTAATACATTAATTCCTTAATAAAGTATAAATATTATTACCATAGATTAATTTTTATATCACCAGGTATCAATTTAAACTTGTAATAATGAACAGTTGTCTTTATGAACATGTATGCGTGATAGTGGAAATTTAAGTGAAATTTAAGTACTCAAGATCCATATGACAGAATTTTCAGCACTGAAGTCAGAAGTTATGATTTTCAGAAAGTACAATTTTCATTTTTGTACGATACAGTTTTGAATCATGGAAAATCAGATTAGACCAACACATTTCAGTTAAAATAATTTGTATGTAAACTTGTATATGCACAGAAGTCAGAAACATTTCTAAGTATGTGGAGTTGAAACTGTGAATAACCCTAATAAAAACCAGATATCAAATATAACTTCTCTAGATTAAGTCTACAGTTAAGTGTTATCAGGTTTTTTAAAGTTTAATCCAATTATTTTTTAATATGCTTTCTACTTAAAATGTTTTTTTGTACTTTTTATTAATGATTTTTTTACTTGTAGTCAGATTTAGGAGTTAAGCTGTAATGTTTGGATTTTGCTTATTGAAAATAATAGAGTAGGTCCTCATGAGTCCTTAGCACCACAGATTTTCACCAAAGCAAGTGAAATCTTGCTTAGAATCCAACTTACCTAATGAATTAGCAAGTCATACTAAGTAGTTTGATGTCAAAAATGTGCTTGTGAGAAGTGTTATTTCTTATTATGATAGTTTCAGTAGATCTCAGATCTATCTCTATGCTATTCATTTTCATGGTTACACACATCAAGTTGAAGTCAGAATCTCAAACTTTAAGACACTGAGAAATGGAGTTTAACTTCTCAATTTGCTATGACTTTACAGAGTGGTTGTAAAATGTTCATGACTGCAGATAGAAAATACACTAGTGTAAAACCTTTCCAGTATTGGGAACATACAATTATAGCGTAGTGGCTCTTTAACTATAACACTTAATCCGTTTCAGTAGCTGTAAGCAGATGCAGCCACCTGGTACAATCCCCACTAATACAGTACAAGTGGGTTGCAAGTGTTGTGTCAGGTTACTGAGCACAATAGGTTCTGTGCAACACCTGGAATGTTGGCTCTGCTTAGGGAGGAATACCAGATGTGGTTTTCCTCATGTTTCTGTACTCTCACTACATATGCCTCAGTTAGCAAGCTTTTTATACACCACGTAGATTTCCCTTACCTGTTAAACT
Source organism: Acropternis orthonyx (assembly GCA_035583155.1). NCBI lineage: Eukaryota > Metazoa > Chordata > Aves > Passeriformes > Rhinocryptidae > Acropternis > Acropternis orthonyx. Next base: position 75,159,627 of record JAWWEU010000081.1, on the reverse strand, counting down.
GTTGCGCTGAGAAGGCATTTTTATATAGAAGTACACATACTTTAAAGCCAGGATGAGGTACAAAAGTGGTCATTACATTTATAAAATGTCATCATCTTTAGCTTAAGATACTATTTACTGACGTGGATTACATGATGTAGTTCCACTGTGTTTTGCATTACTTAAAATATTTAGAGCCTGCCCTCCCTACCCTCCATTACTTTTCCCATGCTGCAAAATTGATTTTATTTCCCTCTGAGACAAAAACAAACCTTGCCAGGGCTCTTTCTGAGAGGGCTTTTGTTTATGTAGGATATGTCTGCTTTCTAGGCTTATATGACCTTGAGTATTTGGAACTGACCACACTGGCTAAGATGGAAGTCCATATGCTAAATCTACATTTGGCTGTACATCTTGGAGATTGCAGCTATTACTATGTTGGCATCTCTTCTACAAAATATAGCTGGCAGAAGTGACCTGTGCATCTGCCTGTATTCAATATAAGGTTTGGAGCTTTGGCGCATATGACCTTTCAAGACTGTTGTGAAAGTAACCACTCTTGAAAAAAAGGACGTGTTCTACTAGGGTCTTCCTCCTGCTGGTTCTGGTATGGGCAGTAGTGGATAGCAGGTACTCACTTCATAATTTTGGAGTTTATGTTTTTGTATTTAGCACCTTCTGTGAGGTTACCTGAGTAACTTTGTTGACAGTGGTATGAGTGTGTCATTGTTTCTGGGTCTGGGGCAGCCAGAAGATCTAGAGAGAACTTGGAATAGAAGTACTGTCAGAATAAACATCATGATTTAAATCTGTTCTGCAAGTGTGTTGCAAAGTCTGGCAAAATTAACACAGCACTTTTCCAGAGCAAAATCTGATCTCTGGGCTAATATCTGTAGATCTGCCCAGAGATTTTCACCATTCCTGTCTAAACCAAACCTTTACTAGAATACAGGACTCAATCTGGAGTCTAATACAGTGGTACTTTTATGTAATTACTATTACAGTAGGAGTTCTTTTCTCTTGTGCATAACAGAGCCCAGCTGAGATCCATGAGACTGACTTCAATGGTAGCAAATTTCTCATGTGTTTGCTGAAATAATCTTCTTGCATTTTCATTCAGAAGTATAGATTTGCCTACTGAACATCTGTTCCACATTTGGAGACAAAGTATCTCCACATATGTATCCTTTTAAAAACAATCAATCCCATTGTCACTTTGAATATGACAATTAGGGAACATGAGTAAAATATACACAGTAAACAAAATAAGTGTTTCTTTACAACATGTTTAATGAAACTATACAGCTCTTTGCTGCAGAATATTCTGGTTTAAGAGGTCAGAGAATTGATCAAAATTGTGGAAGCAAAAAACATCTAAAGTTATAGAATATAAAGATTTTCTATATCTGATTTATTTCAAAATTCTTTATGAAAGGAGTCAGTATAAAGAGCCTTATTTCACAGAACACCCTGAATCATTAAGAAATTAAGTGACTTACTGAAATCCATGAGCGCTTGAAGCTAAGAAAGGAAGTCCCAGTGGTCTTATGTAGTATATCACTGTTTTATCTAAGTTATATTTTATACTAGCTAAATCACACATAGCCTGTGTTGTCATTCAAGTTGTCCCTATATCTGTATTGTTCATATTGTATCTCATAATTTTTCTCCTTCCCAATATTAGAACTGTTAATATTGTTGGTTTCAACATGTGCTTACTATGTGTATGACTCATAGGCAAGCATTCAGTTTACAATTCAAGAACTCACAAAACATACGCAAAAAAGGAGTTTGACCCTGTGAAAACTGTCTTATCCCAGCTGAATGTCAGTACTTTCACTTGTGCAATCCAGATCCCTGTCAGATAACTCTGGTTCAGTCTCAAAGATGGGAGGAGCCAGCAGTAGTCTTCTGTGTCCAAGTCTTAAGAGGCTTGAAAGCTGGTTGATGTTAATTTGTTCATTTCCTTGCTAATACCTCCTGTCTCCATCACCATAACTCTTAGTACTGAACAGTCAGACTTGGTCACTATAGTACAGAGGCTCCCATATGATAAACTGCAACTTTTGTCATGCACATGTAAAACTTAGCACTAAAAACTTCGTATTAAGTTCTCAGCTGATGAAGGGTGATATATCTTCTCTAATTCTTTTAATAAGACATTCTGTTCTTTGGTGTATTTATTTAAACATATGTAAGACACAGGCAGTTGAAATTTGAATGGACAGTCTTAAAAAGTTAAATGAAATCAGTAAAATATCTTTATTTAAATTTCTATCTTGCTTAGGGAAGAACCTGAGCTCATTACAGCTCAATTGCATGTGCATATTGGCAGTCAAAAAGAAAGCAATCTTTCAGTTATATTGACCTTACAGTCAAAAATTAATTTTTAAAATGCCAGCTATTTTGTCAGTTAATAATTTTGATAATACATCCCAATCTCCCAATTAGAGAAATCATCTAACCAGAATCTTCAAATGGCCCAATGGTGTCAAGCCATATCCTCATGTAGCTTAGTACCTTTGTAAGAATGGCCTTGAGCAGTTGCCAAGAGAAAAGGAAAAAAGTGTAGTGATTATTTTCAAATTTTCTTGACTCAGGCAATGTAAGAGCATGTCAGCCTTTACCACTGTGAACACAGTATTTTTTTGAGTTTGTAATTAATCCCCAGACTTAACATTCAGGGAGGAGAAGTTAACATGAAAATTGTTTAAGACTTGGATTTACATACTGAAAGTGATGTTTTGAAAGTGCTCACAGAAATGTGAATAGGGAAATAAGAATGCTTAATTTCTCTGAAAAAGTTTAAGCTTTCAAATATGGTTACACTTCTTTTTTTTTTTTTTTTTTTTTAGTCTAGATGACTGGTTTTGTTTCAGGTGCAGAATTGTTTACATGAGCAGTTATTAATAGTGTAAAAAGACCATGATGCTATTGCTTCTACTACATTTATGCTTAAAGGGACAACTGCAAATCTGTTTGCACTGTTCTGTGATACCACTAAAGATGGTTCGTGCTCCTCAAGTATTTTCTGGTCCAGCTGTATAAGACCTCACATTAAGCCATGTGCTTGCCCCAAGCATTTTACTTATATTTAAGGCTCCAAAATAATTCACCCATCAAATTTTTGCAAAGCCTTTTAATTCTTTAATAACTCGAGGTCATGTAAACAGGGAATGCTGCATACGTTTCCCAAGAGATTTGTTTTAATTTAGTGAGAAAATAAGCATTTTGCTAAAAGTTAAAAGGGGTAACCAAGGAATAGAAACAATACATTTTTTAGTAAATTATAACCCATTGGTTTTAAGGTGCCAAAAAATTAAGAAAGAAAAAAGTAAAGAAAGAAAAGAGATTAAGAGAAGAAACAGGATCAAAGAGAAAGTGGAGTAAAGAAAGAGATTAGAATAAGAGAATTACATGGCAACCACCGCAGAGTCCTATGGAAGTCCAGAATTGCAGATGGCAATTGTAACTCCCAAGAGAAAAGGCAAGATGGGGGCCCTGTGTTCATGCATTTCTGTGGTTTGGCCAGCATGGCCACCCCTCCCAGGCAGGATGTCTGGATCACTGACCACTCAGTGCCCTCCAAGCCAGAGTGAGGGGTGGTGCAGCCAAACAGAGGCTCCAGGGAATGTGATTACTTGTATTTTGACAGTGATCTCCACTTAACTGTAGAAGATTCCTGATTTTAACTTCTTGGAATGCAGTCCCATGTTGGCTGTGATATTAAGAAAACTGGAAATATGCAGTTGTTTTTATTGATGCAGATTCTTAAAAGTACTATAGTTTAATTTGTGTGCAAATCAAAAACTTTAGTTCACATTTGTTGCAGACAACTGAATTGGAAGTCTGTTTTTTTCCAGATAGTCTCAGTAACAACTCTTGTAACTTGCCTCCCATTATCTTTTCTGATTTCTAGGATTGCCACAGATTACTCTTGTTTAATGAAACATGTTAATTCATACTACCAGTCCCCCTGTGAATTCTTTTAGAAGTTCAAGAGAACATTTCCTTCTGAGGTTTAATCTTCTCTGTCCTACTGTAAGAGATAGCCTGGTTATTTTAAATTGTTTCTCTTGACTATGCAGATGCATCTTTGTTACAGAAGGAGCCAGTTGCTCAATTTACTTGGCTAACACTGAGCTTCTGTCCTGAAAAGCCTTTCTTCTTTCCCATTAGGATATTAGCTCTCACTGTGAAATGTGTCTTAAACTTGCATGTAGCCTTTCATTCGATATCAGTCTGTTAAGTTTACTTAGTTTATAAATTGGATAAATATGTGTACCTACCACTGTTTCTTGACAGAACAGAGACATGGTTATAATTAATCACTCTGGGGTGGCAGAGGATTAAGGAATATTGATCCCTAATGTCCTTCTTAGAAGGATGTTATACATGCATGGCATTGCCTTGTTGACTGTAAGTTTTATAATTAAAGGATTATAAAATAAGATTACAGTTAGAGTTAATAAGAAAATGTTTGAATGACAATATACTCATCTCCTAAGGAATAATACAGAATCCTAGTTTCTTGAGACATTTTAAAACAGACAAGGCAGCTGACCTTTCCATCTCTGACTGCTATGTTTCAAATTTGATTTCAAACAACCTCATCAAGCACTTGTCTTTGACATTTTTATTTTGAGAAACAAATTTTTGCTCTTTGGTAGAACTTACTTTGCAGAGAGTACACAAAGAAATCTTTTTAACAAACTAAATTTAATCATGTTCTCTTTTGGTTGAGGCTATAATACATTTAATGCTCGTATCCTGACTTAGGAAAGGCAGTTAATTGAAAAGAAAGATAACTTAGTATTAATATTTTAGTTTTTAATGCTGCACTTGTTTTTATTTTTGGCACCTTAAAATTCACAATTTCTGAATACAAAATATATCTATAGTGTTTAGTTGCTTCCAACTTTTAACTGCAAGCTTTTTCATGAGAGAACTCCCTCATTGGGTAAGTGCAAAGAAAAAAAAAAAAGAAAATGGTATGTAAAAGAACGGATTCTAAAAGATATGTACTTTTGAAAAATATCTGTCACAGAAAAGTGTGTTTCTTTCTAGTTCAACTGGGTTCAAGGAGGACTGTTAAAATCTCCACATTTGCAACATCATGGTGTATTACCTTACAGATACCATGTAATTCTTTTGCTAACTGATGTTAGCAGTTTAAGAGTACTTTGGGTGTGTTAGTAACAGAGGAAAATGTCACAGTACAGAAGGTAAGAATTTCGGTAAAACTGAGTGAACTACAGTGTTAATTCAGAACTGTAGAAACCATATTAGAAAATACACACAAAAATGAGATTATTTGGTATCTGTTGGACAAAGAGGATAGAACAAAAGTGTCACTAAAAAGTATATACTTAGGTTTGAAATTTTAATCCCTCCTGTCACCCGTGCATCTGAGATCTGCCCAATTAACTCCAAGTTTCAATAATGAATAACCCCAAGCATACAAAATATCTCAAAGTTGACACTAAACATATGTGCAGATTAAGATGGTTCATGAACTTGATCAGCAAGAATGAGTGTCTGTCAACAGAATCTGCAGAGAATTAAGTATGAATAGTTGAATGGTGACATCTTAGGCAGATTACAAGTTGGATCGATGACCATACAGTGTAAGAACAGATTGTTTAGGGACCATTTCTTCCCTGAATAAAGTAATCAAAAAGCAGCAGTATTCCTGCTTGCCAGGCACAGTCAAACTATAAAGCTGGTTATGTCTATAACCTCAGGAATACTGCATAATTTATTAAGTGCTGGAAAACAGTGCCATGTCTTTTGTGAAATAGAAGATCCCGTGACTGAATATGTAGCTCTAAGGATCCAGATACATAAAATGTATCACAAAGGCTGACCTTACAGATCCCCTTTTGCCAACACCCTGCGATGTAAATCCAGTGTAGAGGATCATTTAAGTCTACTAAAGCTTGAATGCTTTAGACTGTGAGCTGTCTCATCACTGGTTATGCAACAGTATCTGCATGAATATTCCAATTGTAATATTACAAGATAGAAATCCTAGTTTTCTCTTTCTTGTTTTGCTTGTCACTCGCTTCTGGAAAGTCTATCCATAAAAATCTCATTCAGGCATCCATCTCCCAGGCCCAAAGGCAGAAAAGCTCTGAATGTGGCAAATCATAGAGCTGCTGAAGGAAAAGAGTACTGCCATGTGCACTTATATGCACCCTAATGAGAGTTTGGGTGGAGTTTATCTTCTTATGGGAGCTACAACTGTGGTCATGAAAGGGGAAAAGTAATTGTAAAATCTGAATAGCCTGAGTAGAAGTCTGCAGACTGACACAAGCTTGCACAGAGACAGAATGTCCAGTAGAAGGAAAGGGATAGAAGTACTTTGAAGAAAAATGTTGAAAGAAAATCAATAGCAATGTGCTAAAAATAGGAAATGTAATTGATCCACTCCCAGGGCCCTAGTCCTCACAAGAAACAATGCTAAGAAGTGTGACACTTGGTGTGCAAGTAGGGGGCCCCTGTCACTTTTATTGACTGACTCTGCATGGTTCACTTGTCAGAAATGAGAAGTTAAGCAAATGACAACCACTCTGGGGTCGGAGAACATACAGAAAATTATGATATTATTAAAAGATTGAGGAAGGAGGGTGTTCAAAAATACTTGAGCTTAGTTTTGAAAGTATTGGTAGGCTCAAATTTTAGCAGACCACACATGGAAACTTTTTCTTTCTTTCTAATTTCTTAAGTGGTGTGAGGTTTTTTTAGCTGTTGAGAGCATGAGCAGTGAAGAATACATCTGCATTTACCTTGCACACAAATGGAAAAGTTGTGTGTCCCAGCTACCTGACTGGGACAATGTGAATGGGGAAAATTGCCAAAAGGTGTTCTTTCACACCTTTTAGTAACTTTCAAGACTCAGTAGGAAATACTGGACCTGGTTTTATTTCTGTGAATATGTATGTTCACAACTACTGCTATATTTAAAAATGTTGCACCTCAACTCTGACTCATTCCTTCTGTTAATCACTTGCAGCTGAAATTTCTTCTTAATGTAAAATTAATTACTGGCAAAATAGTCCTTTTCCACTTGCTTTCAATTAAAGGTAGCAGAAAGTGAGGAGAAACAAGTAAAGAGAGAGATGAAGTCTATGACTAATGTAAACCAGGAAAGTTCTGCTGAATTTGTGGAATGGTTGCCAGTGGGAGCTGGGACTTGTGAAATGCAGTCAGACATCTGTTATGTCTGAGCAAACCTGTAAAATAGCTTTACTTTACTATGTTTTCTTCTCAATAAGTTTTCATAAAAGAAAAAAAAAAAAAAAGAAAAAGCCCCAAACTAGCAAGCGAAAAAAGAAAGTCAGATTTACAGTAGTTCTTTCCATGCAGGTTAAGTATAAAATAATTGCATATCTTGTATGTTAAAAAACCTCTCTGATTTTATTTCCCAGGTAAATCTTAGAGGGAAGTCAAAATGTGTCTACATTAACAGTATTAGAGATTGCCTAATAGGCAGAAGAATTTATTCTGCTGTAACATGACTGTCCTGGTTATAGTGACCAGGACCAGTTTGTCACTGTGTGGGTGTGCCTAAGACTGTGTATTCTACACCCT
>JAWWEU010000081.1:75069591-75112362 GCA_035583155.1 Acropternis orthonyx | reverse complement strand
TTTCATTCTCTGCATTAGCATCCACATTCCATTTATGACAAGAATCTTTCCATACTTTCAATGGTGCATTGACTACTCCACCTAGAGATGTCAATTCATGCATAAAGCTATACACCAGAAGAAAAGACTCAAGCAGAATATAAAAAGTATGTTCTTTCATGGAATCTCCTCCAGTTACAGGGTAATCTTCCATTCGTCATACTTGGGCAAAGACCACACTTAGACTGTATAGCCCAAGGTCTCTATACTGGGAAGACTTGTCAGTCATATGCTAGTAGTGTTCAGAAACCCAGAATGGTCAGGGACATGTATCCCACATTTTCTCCAGACATTGCAATTTCAAATACTCATGACTACTATCATTGCTGTTGTCTGTTACTGCAGCAGCACATGAGGTGCACCCTTATTTTGCAGCTAAAGAGCCACTCTTTAGAACTGATGTGTGCGCCATGTCATCTGATATCCACATCTACCCCCTGGACTTTTAGCAGTCCAGCAGGTATCAGCTACTGCAGACTCCATTAAATAATATACAGACAAATGTCCTGAAACTGATGGGTTGAGATTAGGATATTGCTGAAATTACAGTCTTCTCATCAGAGTCCATCAAGAAGTGTAATGTTTTCTGGCTATAAAATCCATTTGGAATGAGTAGTTGCTTTGAATACCTATTAGTAATGATTGATAATGAATAGGAACTATCCCCTGGCAACATGTATTGCTGTTGAATGTCAATCCTGTAAGTGTTTTGAAGCATGAAAGTGACCTGACTGATCAGTCTTTTGAAAACTGCCAAGACAACAATATCTAACACCCATCCTAACAGATAAATAATTTTTGAAGTACATTTATTTGTAACACCACCAAAATACTTCACTTGAATTTCAGTAATAATCATAATCTAAGTGCCAGGATGCTGATGTTTCTTAGGATGAGACAGTAGCTCTTCCTGCCTAGAAAAGATCCCTTTTTAATAGCTAAAAAAGCATTTGTCATGTAGATCTGGCAAAGCCAATGAAAAGCATTTCTAGTTGGATTTTCCCTTGTTTTAAGTTCCTCAGAATCAAGGTCTTCCTCTCTTCTAGATTAAAGAAATATGGACTTTCAGTTGGTTCTGTATTTCAACCCTGTCTTTCCAATGCAAAGTTACAGAACAATATTCTGTTTTCCTCATTAAAATTCTGGGGACGTGGGTTTAATACTAATTAGGATTTACATCTTGAGGTCGTCTTCCTTAGCAGCACTTACCTATCCTTCCTGGTATGCATAGTCTTTGCATTTATGGCCACCTTTTTTCTGTCATACTTTTCTCTGAATGTAGTTTTCTTGTGTTTATTATTTCTGCAATACAACTTATGTAAGATTCAGACTTACTGGTGATTACCTTCAAAATGTTTTACATAACAGCCTCCTTTTCTGAGTTTTGTCAGATCAGGAAATGAACTTATTTCTTCCCCCATCCCTAAATCTCAGTCTGCTTCTTTTAAGTTATCCTGCCACATATTAGATGTTTGCAATTTACTATATTACTGTAAGCTACATTGAAAAGCAATTGTACAAATGGAGGTTGCAATTTAATTATAACTATTCAGTTTTATTTCAGAGCCATTTAGGGAAAATATGTAAATAGAAAAAAATGCAAAATTTCCATTATAATTTTAAGCCTCTTGAACATCTCAGTGAATGATTCTATTCTCTTAATCTGAAGATCATGTTGATCATCTATGTTTGAAATTTTTAAGAAAGGTTATATACTTAATAACTGTACAATGATATTGTATTTTCAGATATTTGTTCAATGGTTATCCATTGCTATTTATCCTGTTAGGATAAATTGTGTAATTGCCATCAAAGTTGTGTTTGTTATTGTCAGTAATGTATCCTGGAAGAACTGAGTTTAGAATCTCTACCACTTCATTGCTGATACCTTTGTGTGTACATTTTGTAGAATTTAAGTCCATAGTGGAATAAGGATCCTATCAGATTTTATGTTTTAATCCAGTAGAAAAAAGTTAACAGTTTTGCATAGTCAGTGTGTTTAAATTATTATTGAGTGCTCCTTTACTCATTTATTTATTTGTTCTTGTTCAGCAATGCTGGGGATAAAACAGCATGCTAAAGAAAGCTTGATTTTAAAAATGTATTTTTAAACCTTGAAAATATAAACACTGCTAGGAACTACAGGTTTTTCAGTAATAAGATGAAAGAAAGGCAGCTAGGGAAAAAGTTCAGAAATATATCTTGATGATGGTACTGTGTTAGTTTCAAATATTTTATGTTAGTAAATCTCATTAATCTTAATAGTGTGTTATAAAAAACTGTTACCAGTCTGTAAGTTTTAATATATGTTATTGGTGCAGATGTGAGCATATGTCATCATATTTGCTCTACATACCTAATTTTGCTTCATTACTAATAGGTATATACAGTTCTTAATATTTGTTTGGGCGACGTTTAGTATCCAGTGTTGACCTCAGAAGAAGTATATCAACATCACTCAAAGGGGAAGCTGAAGTTTGTAGGCATGATCTTATCCTTAAAACAAAAATGTCTTAAAAAGAACCAAAACAGCAAAAAAACCCCAACATAAACAATCAAAGTCCTATTCTGACAGCTGTTTCGAGTAGGGTTTTGTCTGTATTTCCTTCCCAACTCTGCCCTTTGCTGATATTCTGGTGTGGCTGACAGCCTGGGCACCTCTGCCTGGGTGTGGCCAGCCATAGAATGGGGTGTGCCCCTGCTTTGGGCAGCTTTAGCTACAGGCTTTTCCACTGGCTCTCTGATGGCAGTGTGGCAATTTATAGGTAGTCCAAGGCAAGTCAGTACTACCATACTCTGTGTTTGATACATGCATAATGTTCTTGCTATTTCAAAGCATAATTTTGCTTTGAATATTAGGCAGCTTGTGAGCACCTGACTAATCTCACTCTTTTAGAAAATTTAGTCTTTCAAAGTATGAAAAGCATAGATGTTAGACTTTAACAGAAAAACGAGATGCTTAAAATGAAAAGTGAACTCAGCAGATTCCAGCCTGAATTTAGGGCAGGACAGAAATATTTCCTAAGTGCACCTGGGTGCTCTTCTCTTGCATCTGACCATGGAGATGGCAAAGATTGCTGTCTCCTCGGTACAAAAAGGCTCAGCATAAGCATTGTCTATAAGGAGCTGTGAGTTAATAGAAGTTTCTCAATGTGCTTATAAGAGATTCACTGTCTGAGGATCATCTGCCTTATGTGTCTTCTGAGAACAAAGCAAATTGTTCTGTTTTGAATTTCCCTTTTCAACTTTGATGATTTTACAGACAGAATATTTGTTTCTGAAAATTGTTTATGTCTAAATTAAATTCTTACGCGTGCCATTCGTTCTTTCTCCCTCTCTTCTCCCTCCAGCTTGGCTTCTTTTGTAAATGAGTATTTGTTTTTAGCTGTTATCTGTGTAGGACTGTTCCAGATCTTAAAGAATTTTTCTTCTCAAAACCATACAGTTTCATCTGCAGCAACACCAGGAGGCCTAGTTGTAAGGTTGGGATGCAAGACAGAGATGCAAGAGAACTGAATGTGTTAATGTGCTCTCTGATAGTTTTTTGTGGGATCTTGAGTAAATCTCTGTAATTCCTTGTTCTTACTTTCTTATCTTTAAAACAGGTGGACCTGGAGTTATTTTACAGATAACCATAGCTTATATGCAACAATTTGAGCTGTAATCACTTCCATAGAGCTAAACTTGTCTCTGACTTGGTAACGATGAGCAAAACCATATCATGAATTAGAAACCCTTACTCAGGTGCAGAGATATGAACACATTTGCACAAGCTCAACTGTTGAGTAACTGGGCAGTATTTGCTACTTTAATAACTGAAGCCTAAAATCAGTAAGATTAATCTAGAGTTCTATAATGCTTCCTGAAGAAAATTACTTTTGGAGTTAGAAGGCATTGCAGAAAAATACAAACACTGCAAGTTTTTAATCAAAGTTATTTCAGAATAAATTTCATCAGTAATTTAGACATATATTAGATTTCTCCTGTATTCTACTAATAGTTAAAAAAATAGAATGACATTGTATGCAACTAAATTATATTGATTGAGCTTGTTTAATACAGTGTGGGGATATTGCATTTTTGTGCTATTTGATCAAAAACACCTAGTTGCATTCAAAGTATGAACACCCTAGAATACATTTATCAAGAAAACTTTGAGCAGTTTTTCCACTGATACTAAGTAAAGGTCTACAGAATTTTTAAAAGATAATGTTTTATATTTAAATGGAGAAGGGTGATTAGCGAGCAGTACAAAGAACTTTCTGCTGAAGTTTGAATTGGATTTGGATTTCTAAACTGCTAAGAAGGTGCAACAAAAGAAATAAATAAAATCATTTAGCATACTCTTTCATAAGAACAAATTTTATTTAGCTGATGTTAATGGCATATGTGTTTTGTACTGTCTTAGTCATGAACACTGCAGCCAGAAGCAATAGTTTTAGGTTATTTTTATAGGTAGACTGCTCATTTGTAGGGAAAGAAGACAAATTGTTTCAGTTGTGAAATGCTGACTGTGTAACAGCCTGGATGTTGAAGACATGAAAAAATAGGGAGAGATTTTTACTTATGTGTATTTATTTCTTGAAATATGGAGTCCTAGCCTGTGACATTTTGTATGTAGGTAAAGATAGCTGAAGACAAAGAAGTACTGGGTTTGCTTGATGAGAAACAAAAGTTTTTCATGATATATGACCAAATCTAGGGGAAAGAGTGTTTAATTTTTAGTTGAAATAAAACATTGAACTTGTTTCAAAAAATTTACACAATGTCAAACAAAAACAATTTAAGGATTGAATTTGAATATTTTTGAAAAAATACATCTGCAAAATATCCTAACAGATTTTTTTCAGTTTTTCATTTAAATAGAATTCACCAGAAATTATTTTGATAACTTTTCATATGTATGAAACTTCACATTTAACTAATAACGTAATTGCCAAACCTTACTGAAAGAGTAATTGTTCTTATCAAGTGTATGTCTCTTAGCAAAAATAAATCTCTCTTTTACTGCAGGAGATCACAGAGCCATTCTACATTCAGACAGAAGCTGCAAAAATGGTTCACATGGCTTTTTTAAGAGGAATACTTTACTAAGAACATTTCATTCAAGGCAGAGCTGTTTTCAGCACTCAGGAGCAGATGACTAGGTTGAGCTGTGTGAGGCAGCACAGAAGGTAGCAGAAAGCACTGGCTCTCAGATGAGATTAGCCCTCCTTAAGTGGTCCCAGCTGGTCCAGACTGCAGCTCATGGGCAATAAACTCAAACATGGAGGTAACTAGAGGTCAGTTGGTTAGAACTGCTCATCTAAATTAAACACCTGAATAGAAATCAACTGTCAGCCCCTCAGCATACCAGGAGGCTTTGCTCTGTAACCCCTTCTGCAACGCCATCTCCCAGCAGTGTTGGGAAGCTGTGCACACCTGGGAGAGGCAAGGAGGCTTTGCAGGAACCTTCACAGGTCCTGAGTCTCAGGCCCATGCCTTCCCTTTATCAAAGCCATGCTGTAGGCCTGCTGGCCTTGATTTTTCCTTGCCCTCCCAACTGACCAGGAGTTGCTGTGTTGCAGTGTTGCTGTGGCCTCATCACAGCTGATCCCAGGCCCTTGCCCAGGCATCACCCAATTTGGGTGAGACTACAGTTCCAGAAAACCTGTTCCTTCTTACAGAAAATGTCACATGAAAATCTGACTCAAAACCACAGATTAGCTGTAAGTTGCAACCAATGCCTTCCAAAAACTTAGAAGTGAGGAAAGGGCGATTCCCAAGAGTTTGCAATTTGCTGCCAGTTGTGATTCAAGTTTGCTCCAGTTGCTCAAATTCCCAAGGGTGCTGTAGCTGAAGGAAAAGTCATGGTAGGAGCTTAGATGGGTCTTTAGTCTATCTGCACTAAGAATGCTTCTGGGAATGGTTGCACCAAAACTCTTTGTGGCTGGCTATTGACAGGCTGGTATTTTATAAGGCAAGCTCAGAAGACTCAAGTTGGATGTAGAGGGCTGCTGGCAATAACCACTCTATGCACTCTGGGAAGTATGTGATTTGAATATGTAATATGAGAAATGCGTGATTATACTTCTCTGCAATTCAGTGAGAGAGAACTAGTTTCTGTTTGTGTTCTTGTGATCAATTGCCCTTTATTCTGTAATGCTACCATTTCTAGAGTCCATCAGTAAAACTATTTAAATCTTGTCCTTTAATCTTCTGCATTTTCTGTAATTTCTTTTTCAAAATAATATGTAATCCAGTTCATCTAAAACTTAAAAACATACCAAGTCCAGTTTCTAAGAAGGTTGAGAATACTTATTCTTTTCCAGTATCACGTCAGATATGATAAATAATCTTTGCTGTACACTGCAACTTTATTGTGAAATTGCAAGTGGTGCTGAATTCTGGGCTTTACCACAGCTTGAAATTACATGGGGAGCTAGTACAGTAGCTACATATTACTACCTACTATGTAGGAGTTAAACTGATTATGAATTATTATTAATATAGCAAACTGGAAAATAGATGTTCTTACCAGCTGGAGGGAGGGGAAAGGTTCAGCAAGCAAGTGCTACAGTACGTAAAATAATTCCAAAAGGTATTTTACTTGTATTAAGCTTTTTACTTACCTAAAAATCTTACATGAATTCCTTGGAGGTACTTTGTTGGCAGACATTTTTATCAGAAAAGAAGACAGATAACCTGTCAAATGGACAATATTGAACGGACAAGTACAGCCATATGCTTGATCACTAAAACAGTGTAAAAATCAAGGGATATTTTCACAGTGTACTATGGAATAATACACAGAAAACAGAAGGTTTCAGTAAAAGATTTCTCACAGTTTCTCATGGTTTGTGCCACATTGCTGAATTTTGTTTAACTGTCTTTCCAACAGAGAAGATAGCATCAAGGACATTGTGTTTGGGACACATACACCTGGACCAGAATTACAAGGTAAAACAAGACAGAAGGCTCAGAACCTTTGGAGGTGCTCCAGTGGGGCAATTCTGAGGGTGGTACCAAGGGCAAAAGGTTCTTGGGTTGAAGAAACCCACTAGACATGATAATTAAGTAGTGTTATTAATGTATGAAAACCCTATACTGTGCATGTGCCTATATACTTCACGCACCTGAAAGCTTTCATTAAAGAACTGCTCTCTACTTTCCCTATACTAATATTGTCTCAAAAGCTTTTGTCCTTGATTTTAAGCAACATTACTGTATGAAAGTATAATAAAATCAAATGAGATGTATTAGTTATAGTAATAAACAATAAAATAGTGTGATTGAACTGAATTATATTGGTACAAAGCCTCATATATTGAACATTTTTCTAGGGGCTTATTTAATCTCAATTTTAAATAAGGATTCAAATTTCACCTTTTTTTTTTTTTTTCTGAAAGCAATAGAGTGAGGAGGGACTTGAATGAGAAACTAGAAATTATAAGTAGCATCAGGAGAGAAATCTACAAGAATACAAGAACAGGAAAGTACATGCAATTAAAATAATTAAAGGGTAAAAGAAAAAGACTTAAGAAAATCATATATGGGAACACTAACATAAATTGCCAAATAAGTTTCTTCATTTTCTATTCTCTTTTCTCCTCTTAAGCATTCACAAAGAGAGAAGGTCTCCCAGACTTAATCAGTTACAATGAATTATGCTTAATTTTGGTCAAATGTTTAGGTTTCAGTACAGACTTCATAGCACAAAGTGGTATTTCACTTGTTACAAACTTCTAGTTACAGTACAACTCATTAACCATCTTTCTCTGAGTCCAATAATTCACTTTTTTATTTGTCCATCTAACAGTTCAACCATTCAGACCTTAATGAGGGAAAGAATGTTGAAAGCCTTATTATAGTCAAGATAGTTGGCATCTATGACTTTCCCCCTTTTCTACAATTCATTCTACAAGTAATTTTATTATAAAAGCATAATATTGGGTTTTAGAAAGGCACCTGAAAGCCAGGAGACCTGTAGCAGCATCCTCATAGTATTCTGTGCTGTTTTGAAAACTGGAAGAAAGGCAGATGTTTTTAGTGCCTGGCTGTTGCAGGTGTAGTAAGCAGGAACTGAGATTCTTCAGAGACTGGAAATGCTTCTATTATAAAAAAGGCTTATACAATAGAGGTGTACTTCATTTAATTTAAGATCTAGGGCTTTTGATATTGAAAACTGACTAGCTTGTATATAAATTTATGAACACTATAAAGTCAGAGACAATGAAAGAGACCATTGTTCAGTGTAGAGTTCTCTGTTGATAAAATCAGAAATTCTCTATCATTGAGCAAAGATGCAACAGGTCTGAAAGTTTCAGTTACAGGGACTCTCTATGACAATGAGTATGATGAGTTTATATTCAGCATCCCTGTAGATTCAATCAAAAATCCATGCATCTCTGCTCCGTTTCCAAAAGAGAAACTGCATGAAAACCAAATAAGCAACATAGTCCTTACAATGACAGTGAATTGCTATTCCAGTTTGCCATGATAATCCCAAGTACCAATAAATTGACTCATTATGTCACTAGTCACTTAATATGCAATTTATTACCAGCACCTACAGAATATGTTATGCATGTGAAAATAAAATCTGTTAAAAATAACAGTATGGTTAGGTAAGATCTGATCCAATCTTATGCACCCTGTAGGGGACTGAAAATTATTATGTTATTTCTTGAGTTCTGGAGATCTGCTCTGAATGCAAATAGAAGAAAACATTTCATTACTCTCTGCATTTACTCAGCCCCCAAGGCTTTTTATAAACTGCTGGTTGCTTTATAAATTAAATGGGACTGATGCATGGGGTGTTTTGGACACTGAAGGACTGTGTGACTAACACTGCATCCCAGAGATTATGTGAAGTGCATTGCAACTTGTGTGCTGCAGAAGACTTTTGGGAATCTGTCTAAAATGAAACCTTGGTTGTGAGTCAAGGGCCAACTGTGTTGAACTGTAGAAAAATCTCACAAGATTTAGTGGCCAGGTAATATAATGGAATTCAGTGTAGATAAATTTAAAGTAATACTGATGACAAGTAGAGTGGACCAACTTAACTTGCCATTTAAAACCACTTTCCAGTCACACTGTAGTCAGATGGTAGATTTCAGTTAGGAAGGAGTGAGCCTTAAAAATGTAAGCTGCTCATCACTGACAGTCACTAAGCAATTGTTAGGGATTATTAGGAAGGCAATAAAGATCAAAGCAGAGAAAATAATTAATCCGTCATAGAAATGCATGCTTTTCCAGAGGATGTATACTTCTTACAGTTTTGCCTTAGAATGAGAGAAAAGTACAATATAAAGTGGTAAAATTTAGGGAAGCACAGTAGTAGTGATCAAATATACAGAAAAAGCTTATACCTGAGAAATAAGTAGGCTAGATTAGACGAGGCATTTATAACTCATTGACTATTCAGAGTGCTTTGAGTACTGAACTCTGATTTGAAATGTATAGTTAATTTTCTCAACATGATTTGAAGTGGGCATTTAGAACAAACGTTTGGAAATTGCTTTTGCAAATTATTTATTGTAGATTTCTCTAAATAATTAGAACATCCTAAGGTAACCAAACAAAAACAAATTTAATTTTTTTTTCCGCTTGCAAGTTTTACCTTCAAAGAACACAGAGAAAAGCCTATGCAATTCTCTGGCTGCATTTTCCATCTTTTAATGGTTCTAGTAATCTGAATTCAAATATAGCACAAAAAATATTGTTATTACTTATTTTAATTGCATAACAAATATGATGACATATTTCAGTTTGGCCTTATTTTGGGGAAAAAAAAAAAACACAAAAAACAATACAACAGAAAGTATCCTCTGAGGTCTGCATTATCTGTTTTGTGTATATGAGGGTCTTTCCTGATAGTCTTTCTCAAACTCAATAAGATTGCCAAGAATCTGAGTGAAATGAATAAAATAAACTTTGCTTATGAAGTTTTGAAGCTCAGCATATATAAGCAGGCAGGAAATACAGCCAAACAGAATCAAATAAAAGAAAGTCAGGGAAACATGGCTTTGACAGGGAGATAAATTTTGCTAGATTATTTAATCTAAATGCTTCTTTTCCTCAATAAAAAAATGCAGCCGTTGCTACCTTTGATGTGAAAAAAATATGGTTGGTAATTAATGTGTATTGTACACTATAGCAGCACTTCTTAATTTTTAAAAAAGAGACTCTTCTAGATTACACAATGGATTATAAAGTCATTACAAAGCACTGGTGATTCAGAGCAGTATTTCTACAGTAAGAATGTTAACAATTTGCGGGAGTCTGATGAGTCATGCTCTCTTCTTTAAATTAAGTGCTATGATTTAAAATTGCCATAAATTATTTAATTAAAACCATATTTAGAGTTGTATGTACCTATAGTAACACTGAGTTCAGACAAGAGCATTTTTATATTTTTGTAATGAATAATATCAGTACCAAACCCTGAGTTTTAACTTAGTAATAACTACTTTTCCCCACTGAAATTCTAAATCCAAGAGCTTTTTCTTAAATAAAGATTTGTGTACACTTCCCTTTCTTGCCTGACATTACTAAACTATCCTGCAATACACAAATTCAAATTAAAAAAAAAGTGTTAAAAACCTCTTTGGTCTTTGGTGGAGGCTGTTTTTTGTGTTTGTTTTGGCTTGGGGGGTTTTGTTTGGTTAGTGTATTAAGAGCTTCTTTTGTTTTGGTTTGGGGTTTTTTTGTGCTGCAGAGAACAGATAGATAAGGCAGAAGTTAAAAAAACAGAGAAGTCAAATGCTACAGGCATTTTAATGTTAGAGTGTGAAATTATTTTTGCAAGCATTTATTTTAATAATTATTGCAACTTGGTTTAAGTACTGTGGAATAAAACAAGGAAAAGTATTTAATTAGCAAAAATAGACTTAGTCATATTAAACTCTTTCCCTGAAACTTTGATTATTGGTTAATTTCATGTTACATCTGCTTTTCTGGTTCAGTATAAAATTCAATGTGAAACAGCATAATTTCTTGGGAAGTGAAATTTCTTGTGTCCAGCCTCTTTGATAGTGAAAATATTGAAGAAGAAAATGCTACAAGTCCACCCAACTTCCCAAAAGAGTGGAAACTGGACTATAACTTGTCTCTCCTGTTTGGTCTCTGAACAAAGGTTATTCAGTGCAATTAAGGCTATAATGCAATGTTAATGCAATGTTTTACAAACTTTTTTTTTTTTTTTTTAATAGAGCAATGTTATACAAACTTATTTATGCTAAGAAAGAAGCACAAGGTATTTAGCGAGTATTTTCTGCTTGGTTATGTCCTCACCCATTTTGAAATAGGTCAGTCTGCATTAGGTCTCACTTAATTTTGTATGTTTTGTTATGCTAATGTAGTCTGTTTCTGTGCTAATATTGTGGTGGGGTTCTGCAGTGTTTTTATTACTCTCTTAGATTTACTCTTCCCAGAAATTTTTATGCTGACATTTCAGGTGTCAGTCTGGCCTACTGAGCATTAAGGGGTTTTGTTATTTGCTCTGTTAGTCAGAGGTGGGAGCTGCTGCTGCTGCTAAGTCTGGGGGAAAATATTGCATGTGTGAGTGGATACGCATGAGTGGATTGTGCTTTCATTTTAGTTTAGTTCCTGTTCTGACATCCTTTGAAACGGAAAGTGTGCTTGATGCTTGGTTGAGGTGACTTGTGAAGCTGAATAGTCCTTTTTCTCAGTTGCTGAGCACTGGGAATTGCTGTGGTACTAGCCTGTAACAGTTATTGCCTGAGTTCTTGTGCATATGAAGCATTTGTTCCTGGAAATGCAAATTTAGGATTTATATGAACAGTATGTTCCAGTCATAACCTGTCATTAAAATTGGAGCTTAGGTTTCACTCTGCTGTGGATTGACCTTGGCTGGATATCAGGTGTCCAACAATCCACTTTATCACTCCCCTCCTCACTGGGCAGGGGGAGAAAAATACAACAAAAATGTCAGGCAGTGAGATAAGGACAGGGAGAAATCACTCAGCAATTATCATCATGGGCAAAACAGACTTGATTTAGACAAAATAATTTAATTTATTGCAAATCACATCAAAGTAGGATAATGAGAAATAAGATCAAATCTTAAAACAGCTTTCCCCCACTCCTCCCTTCTTGCCAAGCTTAACTTCACTCCTCATTTTCTCTATGTCCTCTCCAGGCAGGGCTGCAGGGGGACAGGAAATGAGGGTTGTAGTCAGTCCACCACATGTTCTTCTCCTCACACTCTTCCCCTTCTCCGGTGTGGGTCCCCCGCACAATTCCTGCCAGAAAACCTGCTCCATCATGGGCTCCTGTCTCCTCAGGCCCACAAGGGCCCACTGCCAGGAGCCTGCTGTATCATTGTTCTCCCACAGGATCACAGCCTCCTTCAGGCATCATCCTGCTTCATTGTCTGCAGGTGTATCTCTGCTCCTCTATGAATGCACATGGGCTGCATGTGGACAGCCTGTCTCACCAGTTGCACCATGGGCTGCGGGAAGATCTCTGCTTTGGTGTCTGGAGCACCTTCCTTCTTTGCTGATCTTGGTGTCTGCAGGGTTGTTCCTATCACTCCCCTCTCCAGCTGCAATTGCTGTTGAGCAGTTTCCCCCCCCTTTCTTAAATGCTTTATGCCAGAGTTGTTGCCATGTCACTGATGTGCTCGTCCTTGGCGCATAGTGGGTCCATCTCAGAGGCGGCTGCCATTGACTGTGTTGGACACAGGGAAAGGTTCTACCACCTTCTCACAGAAGCCATCCCTGTAGCTCCCCTGATACCAAAACCTGGCCACACAAACCCAATACACACCCAGCACATACATTGGTAGAGATTTTTGGTAGCCTTTTGGAGAAAGAGGTGAAGTAAAGTCAGTGAAGACACTGCCTTTTTGTTTCTTGTGGGGTTCTGTTTGGTTTCCTCTTGCCTTATGATTAACAGGAAACTTGCAAAATATTTGAGTGAGGGTATGTATTTTCCCACCAGTTTCACCTTCTAGCACTCAGGAACTGTTGTCTTCGAAAAATGAAGATTGCATTAAGAGGGTTTTTTTGATATTTGAGGCCTGAGGAATGTTTACCTATTTCATTTTTAAAATGTGTTTGTTAAGTGTTTATGCAGCAAGAATGTGTGATATTCTTTCACTCTTATTTTTTTTTTATTTCAAGGATCCCAAAATAGTTGTAAATATTATTGCTAATGCAGATATATATATCTTATGCTGGATATCCTTGCATGTCATATTTGATAAGCATTTCCTATATTTTATATCAAGATACTGTCCAAATTTAGGACAAAAATAACATAACTTTTGAGGAGCAATGTGAAATTTTCTTTTGGCTTCATAAGACCTCAGAGATGTTGGAAAAGCAGGCATATATTTTAACCAGTAACTGGTTAAGAATTTTTTTTTTTTTTTTAAATTTCCAGATATTTCCCCAGTCAAACTGCAGATTTAATGGGGATGGAGAAAGTGTGATCAGTGTGAACAGGAAGCATCTGTCCGGTTCCTGTGCTAGGCAGTGAGACTGGTTAACCTGACAAGGTCTTCAGTGAAGGTTCAGCCCCAGCTGCTGTTCGTAAAAGAGCTCCCTGTTGCTGTGTTCCCTTCTACCACTGAAGTAAGTCCTGAATGCTGCCTACTGGGACTGAAGTACAGTGTGTCTGAGGTGATACAGTGTTATGATGTTAACCCTCCAGTTTTCTGACTCCATTCCATGGAGCCTATGGAGTACTCCATATGTCTGTGGAAAGGATTCCTTTATCCTGGATAATTCACATGATCACAGCAAGTGTTCAGGTCCCTGCAACGGACTTCCCCAAGAATGCATGAAAGGGAAGCTCCTTTCTCATCTACATGTGAATGAAAATAGCAGCCTCAGTAGCATCTGCCTCATAACATGTGTGGCTGCTTCATTTAATCAAGCAAGACCATACCAGCTTACTCTGAGCTACAAGCAGCAATAACTACTTCATAATGATAACCACTAGTCTCTCTCTCCATGGCTTTAATAGCTTTAAAATTTATTGATTCAGTTTATGGTTGAAGGAACTGACATCTATCAGATATTTAATTTGCATTTAATAATTTTCATCAATTACTGCAGATTATTGTCTGTAGAACATAGATTAGTAATTATGCAGAGAAGTAGTAAAACCGCACACCCTTCTATATAAAATAATATTTCTCTCTCTGCTTTGAAAAATTCTCTCAGTATTTTTAGCACATAGAAACCTTTATGTAACATTTTTCAGACTTTATGTAATATTTTTCGGTTTAGAGTGATATTGTTTTTGCTTTTTTCAATTGTGAGTGATTGCTTTGTGGTTCACTGGCTCTTTTATGGAATTCTGTTTCATTTAGTGTGCTAAATGAAGATCACAGTTCAAACAAAGTATAACTGGATTAGGATCCAAGTCCTGTGGATGTAACAGATCAGATGATCTTATAAATTCCTTCTCAACTTAGAGCTAACGTAGTTCTGTTAAAATCATTAAAAACCAAAGTGGACTACTGTGTCTAGTCCTTTCACATCAGCACTGGGTACAGTTCTATGCAAACCAGCTCTCTATGTCTGATGCAGCAGCAGCTGCACACCACAATCCCCCTTCCAGCCCTGTTTGTTTCCCTTATTCAGCCTGGATTTTGTCCTTTCTTAGGTTTCGCTACTTGAATATTTTAATTTTAAAGCTTTATTAGATTTAATAGGTTAATTTTGTAGTGTTTCTTTTTTGCTGTTATTAAGGATGACCTGTAAAAAAAACAGTAAAATGTAAATAATTTATGCATTCTGATGAAAAAATTCCTTGAGGATTAAAAGAAGCCTCAGCATTTTCACTGTTACACTGTGACAATGAATCATTAGCAAACCCCAGTGTGCCAAAGTCCCAAGCTCACAGCTTCCAAAAGCAACAGGCAAAAAACAAGAAGTATTTTTTTCTCATTCATCAATTTTGTGAAGTCAAATTGGCTTTCTGGAATCCCCACTGCAATTTGCAAATGAAGTATGAAATCAAATATTCCTACCTGCACGGTGCACAGGGAAAAGAAAAAAGAAATAGCTTTCCTATCAGAGCTATTTCAGTGATACTTGGTATCCAGTCAGACACTGCCAAAAATAAGATCTTCTTTCCAGATGCTGGAAGAAATACCGTTTACAAAAATCTTTGGCATGCTTTTCCTCTTCAGCTTTCCTGTGTATTCTCTCAGCACTGCTAACCTTGATAGTTTTGTCTTTTAGAAAACATATTAGTTCATGCAAGTCCATCTTGATAGTTTTCAGAAATTTTGGAGTGACTTTTCACTTCTTTTTCTCATGATCATGGCTTGGGGAAGTGTATGAGCTGGATGACCTCTCAAGGTGTATTGCTCTATTCTGTGATTCATTAAGATTACCTATGCATAATTTTTCTCCAATGTTTTGCTTGCATACATTTAATTCCCTAGATATTTTTTAGCCCTGTAAGAAGAACAATCTTTTTCAGTGTTAACTTGCCTTGTTTTTATTGTTTTTTTTCATTTTAATAGTAAAATTGCTGTTTTCCTTTCCATTTGACATGAAATATTCATTATATATAATATATCTATAATTATAATTTGCATACTGTTTTAGATTATATAAAATTATGCATATCATTGATTGTTTTTTTCAGTTAAAAAAATATTTTCTTTTTTGTTCACTGGCATCAAAGTTGACCTGGTAGACTTAAATAGGTGATATGTCAATTAACATATGATAGGTCTGCATAATTTTTTTATCTGTGCAGATGATGTTAAAAAAGACTGTTTATTTTGAATTCAGATATGAAAATCAAAAAGAATATAACAGGAAAAGAATATGGTAAATGTTGTGTCATCATCATAGTATCACAGAATAATTTGGGTTGGAAGGGACCTTTACAGGTCTAATTCTGTGAAGTGAAAACACATGTTTTCATTTGAGGTTTGAAATGCATTGTTTATCCTTATCTTCAGGTCTCTGTGCTTCAATTTCCCAAGAATTATAAATGCCTTTGTAAAGAAGTGTCAACTTAATGCACTAATTAAACGAGGCAATTCCTATATCTCATGAAATTGCCAAAGTCATTGGGCATCAGTGGATGTCTTCTTTCTCTCCAGACACCTGGGAAGTTCTGTCTAGTGGTTAGTGGGGTCAGTGAACTACTGAAGCAAATACTCCTTCCAGGCATTCAACTGCAGTTGCCAACTATATAGATCTATGGCACTGAGAAACCTGGCGAATTACTGTGCAGATCTCCACACAAGCATAGCTATATTACTGTATTACTTTTGATACCTGAGGGAGGATGTTTTAACTTTTCTCAGGTAATTCTTCATAGCACCACATCATACAGTGTAGCAGAAAAAAGAAAAAGAGACTGTGATGATATTCTTCTTGGAAATCCCTGATGGCCCCTTTTTTTTTTTTTTTTTTTTTTTTTTTTTTTTTTTTGTATCTTTATCCCTTTTGAATTCAGCATTGAGGGAGATGACACATCTTCAGGAAGGAAAAATGTTCTTGTTTCTCCTACTGTTTCTTCAGGGTTAAAGATACTTACCCACACACTCTAAAATTTTAGTTGACAGAACTGTGTTGTTGGGATTTTATGATTTTATACCAAAAACTTCAAAACCTGAAAATGAAGTAATCCATATAAGTAAGAAACTCTATCATTATTGATGAGATTTGCTAGGCCCACTTTTCTTTAGAAATAAAGCATAATCTCCTAGTGTCTGTTAAGACGTAATGCTGTCTTAAACGTGTTTTGGGGCATTTCTGCTCTTTCCTGACTGGGCATTGATGTCTGAAACTGTCATATGAACTCAGATATCTTCTGAGCATAAGCAGCTCTACAGTCTCTCTTCTCTGTCAGGTTTCCTATATCTATGCAGGTGCTAAAAACATAGTACATTTTAGTTCTCTATGCTTTTGGAAATTTTTTCATGTGAAAACCAACTAAAAATGTTTGTGGGTCAAACTTTGATTCAGAGCTATTTAAAAATATCTTGTAGCAATACTTATGCCTTGTTTTCCCAAACTCCTTTTTTTTATTTTGCTGTTGATACTCAGATTATTCATGCCCATGCAGAAGTAGGTATCCCTTTAACCTGAATCCTTAAATAGATATTCAATTTGAACTCAGTCAACCATAGTTAGTGTAATTCAGTTTATCTTCTTAGTAATAAACTTATCTTTCCACTGTGTTTACCAGTAATGGCCTTTATTTAAGGCAAGATTCTATATACCTGACAGATTAATAACTCTGATCAAATTAACCATGTATCTTGAGATTTGATTTCCAAGGACTAGAGTATCTTTTATAGTTAAAGTCATAAAGACATTTCTGAAACACTTTGTATATTGTATCTCCCTTATATGATAGCTCACTTACATGTATCTCCTAGGACAAGGGACAAAGGGTACATATTGAAGTATACAAAGATCCATCTGAACATGAGGAATAACTTCTTTACTTTGAGAGTGACAGAGTACTGGAACAGGCTGCCTAGAGAGGTTGTGGAATGTCCTTCTCTGAAGACATTCCAAACCCACCTGGATGCAGTCCTGTGCAATGTGCTCTAGGTGAACCTGCTTTAGCAGATAGAGTTGGACTAGATGATCTCCAGAGGTCCCTTAAAACCCCAACCATTCTGTGATTGTCATTTGTTCCAAACTCACAATGACTGTTCAAGCACTCTCTGCACTAGGAAAACTGAAAACAAAACTGTATAAACAGTGTATATATGGTGTCTATAAGTCCATTATTTTCAGATCACCTATTATACTGGTGTGGAAAAAGTCCTGACTCTCTCTGCAGCATCAAACTCTTCTCTCCCTCTTTTCTGGGGCAGACAGGGAGAAACCTGCTGAGAATTAATCTGGTAAAATTCAGTTATTACTTTGCAAGGTATTTGTAAACTACACAGGAAAAAAATGGTAGCTCAGATTTTGATAGTCTTTAGCATGGATTGAGTGGGTTCAGGAAACATGCTGTTATCATAAGGAAATTTATTTGTAACATATAATCAAATTAGTTCCTGCTGTGATCTTCATGAAGAAGTAACCTTAACAGGCTATAGATAGATGCATTTATATAAATCCATCAGAGATGAAACTCGTGAACCTCTTGGGGAGAAGAAAGAAAAAAAAAAGAAAAAGGACACTTTTCATGCTACAGTGGCTTGAAATTGCATATAGAACTAGGTTCAGTTTGCATAGGTCATCTGCTTTGTTATACATTAGATCCTGTGTTACCTATCTGCTTTGTATCTCTATGCAGATAGAGATTTCTTTTATATACATGCCCACAGCTGCTGTATAACTTCTTTCAGCTGCAAACCCTTTCAGGTAAGGAACTATCCTTTAGTGTATGTATTCATATTATATAGTAAAATAAGATTCCATTATGTTTGAGTAAGAAAAAATTGCAGGTTCAAAAAGTACACTATGTCAATCCCACAATCATTAAAAAATGTATGTGGTAAAACAGTAATTTCTGAGCTGTGGGTGTGTGGGGATTTCGTGTTCCATTTCATTAATGCAATAGTACAGACATGAAATTTTCACATGGCAGATATAATGTGAACTTTGAATAGTCAATGTTGATTTTGTTCAACTGCAGTTTAAGAGCATAAAGGAGATGCATTAGCCAAGGTTCAGAAAATGGCATTAATATAGGAGAATAAAGGCCATTTTGGGTCAGACCAAAGATTCCTCTAGTCTATTAACTGATGACCTTCAGAGCTTATAGAGCAAATGTTTATTTAAAAAGACAGGGTATATAATGTTTTTCATTTGAACTATTCTCAATTTTGAACTGGTTTTGGCTCACAGTACTTGTCACTAAATGTGGTTTCAGAGGGGTTTGCTTCCATGCAATGTTACAATTTACCCTGGAGGCTCTGTAAACTCAGCAGTCGCAACATCTTGTGGCACTCTTGTCTGAGCAACTGCATCCTTTGTTATGAAACTGGCTTATACTAGTTTCATTTTATGCCCCCAGTTTTTATATTAGAAGAGACAGTGTGCAATTTCTCCATGGCTATTGTGTCTATGTCAGTTTGGTTTTATAGTTCTCTTTTATCTCTATCTCTGCTTTTGAGAGACAAGAGTCTTTTGAAGATGCCAAGCCAGTCTGGTTTGGGTTGGGTTTTGTTTTTTTTTTTCATGCAGGAAGAGTCCAATGCCACTGAATGATCTTACCAACATGCTCTGAACCTTTTCCTGTCTTATTAGATCTTACTTTGGATAAATTAAATAGCAATGTAATATTTCTGTTTTATTCTCTATGCCTTTCCTAATAATTTCTAATGTTTTGTTTGGGTTTTTGACGGCTACTGAGTACTGAGCTGCTGATTTTACAGAGCTATGATATCCCACAGTGACCACCTAATCAGGTCAGGGCTTATAATTTCATTTGTACATCACTTACATATGCATATTTCCCTTGTGTTTCACTCTACATTTACCTATTCATAGGTATCTCTGCTCTCTCTGTTCCAGATGAGTTCACTTGTCATGTTAGAATAAAGTAGAGAAATCATCAGTCTGGATAGCTTGCTTATTCTTTTTATCTTCTGACAGTTAGCTTTCCTAGGATTTAAAAATACTGATTTAAATGTTTAAATGTTAAAATGTTGTCTGTGAACAGAACTGATGCTGAAACTTGAGGTTTGTTAGTTCAACATACAGAAGCTTCAGACATCTGGCATAATGTTTCTTCTATCAATCCTTTCCCATCCTTCACAAATCCATGGAGCAATATCATGCACTATACCCACCCACAACCTGGCTCTCGTTGTAATATATGCTCCAGATAAGCGATATGCACTTGGCTCACAGCTGTATTTGATGAATTGTCTTTCAATGATATATTTTTTCCACCTCATTATGGTATTTATATGTAGTATTAATGTCTTCAGTAAGATTTAATCAATTATTTTGTTCATGATACTTTACTCTTTTTGCCTATTTTTCAGTCTCTTCTCTTCTCTTGGAATAGTTTACCACCAATATTGTACAAAGAATTCTGATCAATTTCACTGAGAGTTTCATCACTGTCATTCTAGTAAATTTTTACCAATCAGTATTATTGGAAGAAATTATTTAAATGTTCTTAAGAGTTCACCATCAGTGCCTTTTGACGTGATATTTACAGCTTTCCCTGAAGCCATAGAAAGGTCTTAGTGTTGTTAAATTTCTCAACTGCCACAATAGTATGCGTGTTGTACAATGTCTTCAGGGAGGAGGAAAGAATGATTTATACAGGTCAGGTCTTATAGTCATTGATTGATTTTTAGCTTAAGTATTAGAAAAACTGCATCTGTTTGAGGAAGTAGCTGCTTAGGCATCTGATTCAAGAGGCTCTGATTGAAAAACACATCTAGTATAGCAATTGTGCTCATCCCATATAAGTTGTTCCTGAGCTATTTATTAGATCTATTGAACTTTTAAAAAGTTATACCACAACTCTGATTATTATATACAATTATTCATTTTCTCCCATTGCAGTTCAGAAATTACTTTAAATGATATTTCTTTTGAGCTCTGAATCTTCAGATTTCATTTCTTCGTACAGCTGTGGAGTTGATCAGAACCCCCTTTCATCCAGCAGTGTACACACAAACTTTTAAAATAAAGAAAATAGTTTTATTTGCATAATATTCTGTCTGTAAAGTCTTCATCAAACATATTTCTTCCTGTAATATGATTACAGAATAATTTAGACTGGAAAGGACTCAAAAGTTCTCTAGTCCAACCTCCTGTGCAAAGCAGGGCCTCCTACAAGGTCAGACCCTGATGCTCAGGGCTTTATCCAGTTGGGTATTGAAAACCTCCAAGGAAAGACTACATAGCCTCTCTGGCACCCTATTCCACTTTCCTTAGGTGAATTTTTTTTTTTTCTCTAATGTCCACACCTTACCAGCCATGACTCTTGTCCCTCTGCCAGGCACCTATATGAAGAGGCAACCTGCATCTCCTCAGTAACCTGCACACAGATATGGGCAGGCTACTGTTAGGTCACGCTGAAGCCTTCTCTTCTACCTGCTGAACAAGCCACACTCCCTCAGTGACAAGTGCTCCAGCTCCAGATAACTGAAAGCAGTTACCAGATGTGCTCTCACGAGGGCTGAGTAGAGGGGAATAATCTCTGCCTTTGATATTCTGGCTGCACCCCTGTGAATACCAGCCAGGACACACTGCTGATTGTTGCTCAGCATTTGCTTTAATTCAGTCACTGCTGAATTTCCCTGATCTTCACTGTTTTTCCAATATAATAATGGCTTCTCTGTGACCTTGTCCAGCTTTCCTGGTACACTTGGAAGCAGCATGTGAGGTCACAAGAGCTTCTCTGCACTGAATTCCTACACATGGTCCTTACCTATATCTGGAAGTTCCTGTCTTCCTTGTATGCTTTCACTATGCACAGGGGCCTGGGAGACCTTGTTGGTTGCAAGCCAGACAACTCATAATTCAACCTTATTTGTGTCTGCTTTCACTGCAGCCAACTGCTCTACAGAGTAATAGAGCCATACTTTCCTTTGCCAGGCTTTTGCTACTAATATAGCACTTGAAGCTCTAGTTGTGTTTGATATCACTTGCAAGTATCAACTCTTAAAGACCTGATGGGTTTGACAAGCTCCCTTGCCCTCCAGAGGTCCCTATCATTGGGTCACTTATATGAATTTCTTGATTAAACAAAATTCTTCACTTCTAGACCCTTGGATCTGTAGTCTGCTACTTGCTGCCTCCATTTCCCTCCCCCATGGATCTTGAGCTTTTCCATTTCATAATCACTACAGCCAAAGCTGCCATCAATTATCCTTCCAATCATTTTATCCCTGTTATTGAATAGCAGATCCACTGTGAAACTGCCTTATCCACTGCTTGTATCAAGCAGTTATCCCTGACACTTCGTCAAAAATTTACTCAACTCCTTGGCTCTGGCTGTGTTGCCATTCCATTAGATTGAAGGAAGATGAAAATCCATCCTGCAAGTCAGGGTCTACAATTTAGAGATCTTCTTAAATTGTTTAAAGATTACATTTTATGCTTTCTCATCCAAATAGTTGATCTGTATCTGCCTCCTAACACAACAACACCCTTACCGGCATCTCCTTTGATCCTGACCTAATTCTCCTTTGAACCTGATCCCTATGGAGAAGGGTGGGGAGAGTCATTCAAAAAAACATTATCAGTAGATTGACAAATTGTAATTTTTATAATTTTGGAATCAGTCTTTAAAGACTAACTATGTGCACTAATGGTTTGTAAATTTTGTTCATAATTTACAGTATATGTTAATAGTAGCCCTAAACTGCCAATAGCATGCTTTTACCTGTTTACTAAATAAAAATCACATACCCATATAGCCTGTGGCTAACTTTGTTTTGGAGGAAACTCTGAAGTTTAGAAAACTAGTCTAAGCATCTGCCTTAAATTATACACATGTTCAAGTACTTTATTGATTGTGGGCATTCTTGCCTCTCTGCCATATAAACCTTTCCTTTACAACAGCCTCCTTCTTTGCATTTCTCTTCCAGGATTCCTCTTAAAAATTCATGGAATGAAACACCAAGCAGCATTTGTAATTATTTTCTGCAGTAAGAGGACAACTTCTATGCCTTTTTCTATGTCTACTTTAAAAGATGCTAAGAAACTATTGGTTTTGATAGTCAGGTAACAGTGACTCATTACCACATAGTAACACAACTGAATTTTTTAATTAATAGCACCAAAATATTGTTGATAATCAGAAGTTATTTGAAATGCTGAAGCAGCACTGTTTTCACATTGCTGCATATGCAAAGTTTTACTTATTTTGGTATTTCTATTTGAATTTGTCATCACTTTGTTACAGTCCACATTGTAGTTCATCTTTTCTTCACAGTCTTTCTAAAACTGAATCAGTCATTTATCTACAGAGTAGGTTTTCAAGTGGCATCTTGGTTTTCTCTTCCATACATGTGGTGAGAGAAGAAGTAACAGTAGAGGTGGTTTTCCTCTACATAACAGGAAAAGCCAATTTATTTAGAGATCATAAGTTTGTTTATAGCAGTGAATTAGCATTTCGTTCCATGCAGCACAATTTAAATTCACTTTTCTGTAATTCTCCCTTTTCTAGTTGCAGATAATTGCTATGTGAAAAAAGAACACATAGTAGACAACTGTTAAATGAGTAATCTCATTTTAAATGTATTTATTCTATTAGCTACCATTTATCTGAGAGAACTACACTATGTTGTGGTGCATACCCTGGGGTGCTAGAAATCCAATGGCATAGAGCTCTTGCACAATCCATTTATTTAGTTTCACCATGAATTTTTGCAGATCATGGTGTCTCATGAGTATGTAAGCTTTCTGTTTTGTGGGAACAACTTGATTGCCCAGTCACCTTGCAATTTAGTCATTATATGGCTGAGGAGATGAGAGTTGTTAACCTTCCTCTTGAAAGAAACAGTCTGAAGCTGTAAGTTTCAGAACAGTAGACAATAGAGGTCTGAAATTGAGATGTTATTAACAGAAATTATATTAACAGAAGACTTAGCAGACTTAATACCAAAAAACACACAGATGGATGTAATTAACTATTTCCTTCATGTTTGTTTTAGTAGACCTTTAATCTCAAAATACATTGGGTGAGCTTGAGTTGCAAGGTTGTGTGCAGCACTCACCAAGAGGATTTTATAAGAAAAGATGGGTCTATATGAAAACTGCCTTCTTACGCTTTGAAGGCAAGGATAGATAGGTAAGATTACAGGTAGCCACCAAAGTTGTTTTCATGTCTCGTGGCCTTTTTTTACTTCTTTCTTTAGCTGTACTAGTAGAAAGGAGTATTATACTGTCAGTGTTGTGTACTGTCTCCTTCACTTCTGTTTTCCTACACTTTCACAGTCCTTTCAGGATTTTGAAAAACAGCACTGCAGGTACCCCTGCTGGAGTAGTTGAGGACGAGGGTTGGATTTCAAACATTTTCCCCTGTACATAGTTATACTAGAAGTTGCAGTTATATCAGCATTGCCATCTCAGTAACACTATTTATGTTCCTACAAATGCGGTTATCTTGAGAGATCTATTAAAATGGTTCAAGTTCACAATTTATTGAGGAAAGGACCATTGCTATCTAGCCAGGACCTGGTATACTGAAGTACAGTAATGATCTGTACAGGAAGTACAACTTGGCTTAAGATACCACAACAACTACAACAAAATAAAATTTGTCTGGGGAGAGCCAAGAAGTCTTCAGGGGTAAAATCCTGCTGAGCATTGCTGGATTCTGCTGGGAGAGGAGGATATTTATAAAGAAAAACTTGTAACTGGTACTGTCAAGTTTCATTTTGAGTTACAAACATCATTAAGGAATCTTAAAG
The DNA here is from genome assembly GCA_035583155.1 of Acropternis orthonyx. Classification (NCBI taxonomy): domain Eukaryota; kingdom Metazoa; phylum Chordata; class Aves; order Passeriformes; family Rhinocryptidae; genus Acropternis; species Acropternis orthonyx. The sequence continues at coordinate 75,087,992 of JAWWEU010000081.1, read as the reverse complement.
ATGACACAGTTTAATATCTCTGGGAGATATTAAGCCTGTGGTTCTGTCTCTGCTGAGTCCTCTGCTGTTTCTTGTAAAGTTCATACTTTTTGTCAAGAAAAAGAGAAATATTCTTTTAATGAGCCCACAAGGTCATGGTATTATTACAAAGTTCCCGTTCATAAGGAGAGCTTCTTTTTTTTGAAAGAGCAACTTTCCATATATGGTTTTGGGGTGGTGGTGGGGGGGGGTGTCATAGCGGGGTTTGAGACCCTAGCTGTGCCTTCACATTTGTGACTGCTTTGCAAATTAACTATTATAATAAAGTGATAGCATTGTTAACAAACCAGGAAATTTAAAATTAACCCAATATACCCAAATATGTGTAATAAGCAGAACAAAAGCTATTTCAGCTTATTCCTAATATCCTCAAGTAAATTACGCATTTGCTTTAGCAAAGCTTGATTGGGGCTAAAAGAATTGCTGCAATTTCTGTTAATTTTGCTAAAACTAATGACCACACATAAATTAGACCTACAAGAAGTCTTCAAGATGTGAATTATACTTCATTTTAGAAAAATCTAAGTATTTGTTTGTATGTTTTAATACAAATTTATAATCTCTTTCATCAGTAGCAATTTTTGAGTTATGTGTTTATGTGGGGGCATTTAATAGAATGTTTTGCAGTATTGTGTTCAAAAACAAGAGTATTTGATTGTTAATTAAAATTGTCTGATCTTTTCTAGGTCACTTACACCAAAGTAGTAATACAGAACTGATCTGTCCTTGACCCTCACCCTTTGCACCTGTGTGCTCACTCTCTCACATTCCTATTTAGATGATGGAAAGAGGGAATTTCAGCCATGAGGCTCAAGCCAAAAAAAAAAAAAAAAAAAAAAAATGTGTTTTGTTTTTTAGTGGCTTGGGGATTTGTTTTGTTTTGCTTTCTTTGGTTGAGTTGTTGTTGTTTTCCCCCCCCATACTTTCTCTTCCTGCTGCTACAGAAAGAGAAGTATTGCTGGTTATAATTGTCTACATATGGATTCTGAATATTTTTTTTCTGGAATGGAAGATACTCAGAGATTTCAGGCTACAAACATTTATCAAGATTCTAAATATTTTTAGCTTTGCATCTTGAAAAGATAAACACAATAAAGGCTACCAGAATGTAGGTTTCTTTACTTCAGAGGAGAGTTTCCTGTAATTTGGGTTTTGGTGGGGTTTTGTACCTTTCTGTATTTCAGATATGATGTAAAAAGCTACATGTTTGGAAATGGCCTATAGATTGGTTGCTAATGCTCAGCTGTATTTGAGCAACTCTAGAGCTAACTTATTTTCCTTGGAGTATAACATACTCTCTGGTTCCCCTTTCCTTTAGCAAAATGTACTTAGGCTATACATAATCATTGAAAGAAACTGAAAACAGCTATTTCTTTGCTCTGAATACTAACTAGGATAATTGTCTCCATCACTCTTTTTATTTTTCATATTTCATCTTACAATATATTTAGTAAACTAGGAGGTATCAGAAAGACACTTCAGGAATGTAAGTCTATATTCTATATTCACACCGTTAATGACAATGACACAATCTTATCAGAATCTGGTTTTTAATTTAAATGCTTTCATTCAGTTGAAACTAATGATAATGCCTTATACTTTTGCAGTTTTTTATTAATTGGTATACCTTTGGTACATATTATATTTTCATGTACAGTGTTGCAGTTTCTCCAGCCTTAACATAGATATTATATGAATCTTTAGAAGCCAGTGGAGAAGTCTTGGGATTTTGTGTAAGCTCTTGTTCTTTGATATTACTGCTCTTCATGTTTTGGTGATTGGATTTGAATCAGGGTTCATTTTCTTGGTGTTGTGGGGTTTTGGGTTTTTTTGTTGTTGGGGGTTTTTTCATGTTTTCCTGCAATTCCTATCTTGAGTAGATCTTAGTAAATATCTCAAAAATCTTTATTTTGGTAGAGAAATAGTTTTTCCTCCCCCACTCCTGCCCCCCGTTTTCCTTCTCTTGGTTTTTGTGGAATTTTGAAACATACAATTGCCACAGACATATAACCCATTATAAGTTATTATAAATGTCTCGAATGTGATCATGAAAGCATAAACTAGAAACATTCTATTTTCTTGCTTATTGGCTTTGCTACATAAGGAGCAGATATTTCCCTCTTATCCTTCTTTTGGTTTTAGTGCACTACTGCAAAGATTAATATAAACCAACTTAAACCCCATACCAGCAACTTTTCAGAGTCCTCATTCCAGTTCACGGAATCAGTGAGGTTACAGCTTCTGAATGAATATGTTACTTCTAATTTTACCTGAAAGAGTAATGTGATGATACTGTACGGTATTTTTTGTCTTTTCACGTTTAATAAATCTGGATAGCTTATACCTTTTAAGCATAGCATTAACCTTGTGATGCAATGAAATGCATGAATAAAAATACTCTTTTATAAGAAAAATTAAAGGGAGTGCTTATAATCATAACCCAACTGTGGCATATCACTGAGCTGCTATAGCAAAGGCTTTCATGATTGGATCCCCAGCTCTGTTTTAGACTGAGTTATGCAGAAGGCTTATTCTTATTCCATTCTGAGTTAAGAAAGGCCAATATAATTTATAAGAGAGGATAAAGAATAGTCACAGCTCAATGAAATAAGCTTTTGTTTCCTGAATAATCTTTGGATTATCCTGGATTCATTGGGAGGCTGGGAAGATAACCTGAGAAGGTGGACTGAATGCCTGACCTTCAAGAGGTATTCTTTCATTTGGACACCATCAAGGAACAGTGGTCTAGGAGAAAAAAGCATAAGCTCATATAAACCCACCTTTGCTGAATTGACATATGGGAATCACAGAATGCTTTGGATTGGAAGGGACCTTAAATATCATCTGGTTCCAACCCTCCTGCTGTGGCCTGGGACACTTTCCACTAAACCAGGCCCCATCGCACCTGGCCATACTACCAGGAATGGGGCATCCACAGTTGCTCTGAGCAACCTGTTCCAGTGCTTCACCATCCGGATAGTAAAGAATTTCTTCCTAATGTCTAGTAAATCCTACTCTCCCTCAATTTAAAGCCATTTCCCCTTGTCATATCATTACATGTCCTTGTCAATGTGGAAATCTGAGAGGCTGTTTTGAGACAGCCTGAGCAGCTTTTCTAGGAGTGTTTAAGGCAAGGTTTGAAAAATACAGTGTTACATACGCCTGTGTTGTTGAAATAGCAGATGAACAATTCTTAGTCTTTCAGGTAAGTGGAGGTATCTCCTTCATCTTTGGCATTTTGTCAAAGCTTATGTTAACAGGCACAAAGTAAGTCACAAACGTTCAAGTTCAGGGTTTTATAGATCTACATATACAAAAAAGACTTTTTAAAGTATATTTAAAAGTATACAAAATTTGTCAAAATAAACTTAGGAAAATTCTCTTTCTTCTGTGTTTGCTATTAACTTGCTTTAGTAGATTACAATGAATAGTCTGTGTGTGTGGAGTTGAATACTTGCTGTTTGTTAAGTGTTTTACATATATATACATATTGTAGGTAGGATTAAGGTGTTCCTTTCAGGAAGTAGAAAATACAGAAAAGCAAAAGCAATTCAGAAAAAGATTTAATATTTGAAAAAATGCTTGGTCATCTGCCTCTGGCAGAAATCTAGTAGTTGAACAATGTTGAAACACGGGCTTACACCCTGTTGCATTAGGCTATGTTAAAGAATCTTGACTACTGAAGTCATGTAGTAAACATGTACAAAACAGCACAGATAAGCTCACTGAAAATCCTGCTTGTAGTTCTATCCATCTATGCTGCTCACTACACACCCCTCTTATGTTCCTCAAGTTTGCAGCAATTTAGCAACACTGACTTACTACTGAGGTAAGTCGGTTTTGAATTTGGGAAGTCTAGTTATGGGGGTCGTAACCTACTCCTTTGGATTGCAGATAATACTGTATTAATTACTGTAAGTTTCTGAAGTCAGTCTGACTCTGAGAAATTATTTGCTTTTTTGTAGAAGAGGAATTTAATGTTTCTGACTATTTTATTTTTTTCCCCCTGCTTATAAACTACATGCTATGGCGGAAGTAAGTGAATAGGCATATAGCCATCAAATGGAAAATGTTGCATATCCTGTGATGGAGTTGTCAAACCTGAATATGTAACCTTTCTGCTAACCTAGCTTTCAATGATAATTGTGTGACATACAGGTGAATCACACTGTCTTAAAATAGAATTAATGAGCATTTCCACTGAGGGTGCAATCTACTAGATTATTAAAGAGCATCTGTGTTCTTTCAATTATGGTAATTTCACTGTTTTAAATAGTGTTTTACATTTCCTGATGGAAATGTAACTATACTCAGCATATGCTTATTAAGCCACTTAGCAAACATAGTTGTATTAATAAAATTCAAGATGTGTCGTTTCATTCTGTATTCTCAAATCCTGCAAAATTTAAGCTTCAAATACAGGAACAGAATCCCAGACAGAGTGCAGACTATGGAGGACAAATCACAACCAAGTACTCGGTGTGGATTTCATCCTGTATTTCACAAGGGATTCACAAACTGCAGCCAAGGAAGAGTTCACATATATAGATTTAGAAAAGTTTGTCTGTGTATGCAAAATATTCAAAGGGTTCTAGCTATTAATTAAACATTGCTACAAAACTGCATATCTGTTTGGTTGCAGTTGTATTTATTAAGGTGAGAAGTAGTTAGGCTAGTATTTTGAGGGTCAAGTGGTAACAGTTTCCATTGAGATAGAAGAATCACACACCTTGAAAGCAGGATCTGTCCCAGGGGGCCTGGGCCTATGAACAAGTCCCTTTAGATGTACTCATGGGATTAAAACTTATCCATGTCTTGTAAATGCCATCTGCAGTTCAATAATGTTGGAGAATGAAAAGGAGGATGTAGTCTCTGGAGTAAAGGAAATAATCCAGCTTTTTATATGGTACTTAGAGGCTTTGAGGAAGGGCTGCTTCATAAAAACTGAAAGTGAAGAAAGGTCATTTGGTGTGCAACAGTAAGAGCCTAAGGGGAAGAAGACCAGTAATAAAGGTAAACGTGGGAACTCCACTATCTAAAAGATATAACAACTTTATAATGTTGGGGTATCAAGACAACATTTTTGTGTGTCTCCTTTTGATACAAGAACCTGAATTATGTCAAAGTATATCGTCAGCCAATCCAAGAGTGCACAAAATGAATTTTTACTAATGTCTTTGTCTGCAGTACAATTATTAGCATGATAATATCTTCCGTGGCTTCACAGTTAGAAGTGGAGCTGTAACTGGGAGTCGTCCAGCCATGACAGATCTGCAGAGCCTGGACTGTGCTATGGCCCAGCAGTGAAGTCTGTATCCTAAAGATCAGGGGAGGCAAAATCAACATGGTTTGTTTTGTAGTTTGTATGATATTTAGAAATGGTTCAAAAGACTCTTTAGATATGGTTGATTTGCAATTTATTTTCTAGTAAATCATTCCACTACTGCCTGATGGTAGTTAATTATATCCTGACAACTTATTATAGAAGGGTATTAGTAGCACTGATACCTGCAACTAAAAGACATTAGGGCATGACAAACTGAGTTGTTGGGTTTTTTTTTTGTTTTGTTGGGTGTTTTTGGTTTGTTTGCTTTATTTGATGTTGTGTTTTATTTTTTTTAGATGTGCATTTCTGAAGGGTGTAAATTTGTTTTCAAAAACCCCACAGAGCAGTTATTTAAAAAAAATAATGTTAGACTCAAAGAAGGTAGGTGCAATATAGAGTCACAGCAGTACATGAGAATCTAGGTAGTTATTCTGCATATTTATTCTGCTGGTTATTTTGTAGAACTGTATTGCTTTGAAAATGTATAACTCAAATAATTTTGTTTCTAAATTATAACAAAGAACAAACACATCAATTTTATTTGTCAAATATCTTACCAGATAAATTGAAGTGTCTTTACATAGTGTGGACACCTTAACATCTTACTTGAAGAAGCAGTGTTTATTTTTTAGATAACAAAGGGTATAGGGGTTGCCCACTAGTGGGTGAATGTCCTCTGTTATTTTGTGAATTGCCCTTTAATCCTGCACCAATCGATAGCTCTTCTCATCAGCCTTTTTTACCAGTAGGATAGGGGTGTTATATTTGAATTCACATTCTACCAAACCCTCAAATTTAAGGAACTTTTCAATTATAGGTACTCATACCTTACAACTTTCTAGCTTCAGAGGGTATTGTTTTTGTCTTACCAGTGTTGCTCCTGGTTTGAGTGCAATGCTTACAGGTTTTCCTCATTTGGACCTTCCAAGGCAATTGCTAGCCCACACTATAGAGATGACAGCACTTTCAACCTCTGTGTGGATCTCACCATGGTCCTCCTGATGAAAAAGGCAGCTGCCTCAACATATTTAGTTTCAGGAATAATGACTTTTATTTCTCCTCCCTTACAAAATTTAATTTCATCTTCTAATTTTTCCAATAGGTCCCTACCCAGTAAAGGCTTAAGAGAGTTTGGTAAATTGGTGAGTTACCCAGGGGTTTCCCAACTTGAATTTCAAAGGTTGAAAGAAAGGTCTTGTTTTGCTCACCCCTGTAGCACCAATCACTTTTGCAGTGTCATGGCTCACTTTCCCTTCCAAAGTGTTTAAAACAAAATATGTTGCTCCCATATCCACCAAGAATTCATCTTCTTTCCCCAGCTTAGGAATGCATGCAAATTTTAAAAATGCATTTATTAGAGATAATATTTGACTTGTACAGTGTGGATAAACTCTTTCTGTAACTAAAAAATAGGAATAAAGTGCTTATCACATTTAATTCAGAAGTCTTTTTCTATACTCTTGTCAAAAGCTTAGTTTAAGCAGATGCAGTACTTTGAGTGCATGGTGTAACAAACTTTAATCCAAAGTTCTTTAAATGACCTGGCAGTGCAGGAATGGTTTTCGATATGCATTGTCATTTCTGCAGATAAAAGCCTAACTCACTGTATTTGTATGCACTGAAAGTAGACTTAACCTTTGTAGCCTCATCTAACAAATATTCAAACTGATAGCAAAACTCCAGTGGACGTTGGATTTTTCCTTCAAAGGAAGTGAATTATCTGCCAGTTATGTTAAGTTACATTTATAAAAGGTGTTTATCCATCTGGAGGTAGGAAGACCAGTTTGGGTAGTTCAGCAATGGCTCATTATAACTCATCTTGTTGTAAACATACTCTTCATATCCTAGTATCTGCTTAACAAAATCATTCCCTCTCTCACACGATTACATTGTTCTGTCCTCATAATGTTGGTGCTGTGTGTGGTTATCTCTATCACAGTAACACAGTTAAGACTGTTGCACTAGATATGGAGAAGGGTTTTTGAATGAGCAGACCAAACGTGTAGGTTAGAAAAACTACGGTGGAAGGACTTACCAGCAAAAACAGCAATGGTGAAAAAATCTGTAGAATGTGATGAATAGCACTAGCTGAGCAAAGTTGAAGTGTAAATATAGATGCTATCTTAAAAAAAGAGAGGAAAATTAAAGATCGGTCTTAAGTGGATGAGGCTGTTAGAATATGAGTTGTGTGCCTCTGAACAGCTACCACTTAAAAATAATAATTCTCCTGTATTAATACCTAACAATATAAGTGAGGTATATGGTTAATGAAAAGTAAGAACCAAATACATTGCTTAGAATTTTTCATGGACCACTGGACAAATGTAATCTTATAACCTGCAACACAACATAATTTATTATTTCTATTTTACAGCCAATTAAATTTAAACATTGGGAAGTGACATTAGGGTTCTTATATGAATTGCTTCACACAGTACTGGGAGCAATAAATTAGTGTTATTAGTGACAAAATGCTGAAGATTTTTTATAATCACAAAAGCAGTTCTATGAATGGACAGTTTATCACTACAAATATTATCTTACTATATGGTCATATAAAACTAGGTATGAAAAATTAGAGATGGTTGCTCAGACTGCTGAGTAGCTAAAATATGTTTAGCTGTTTTGCTGATCTTTTCTTCAAAGTGACATGGTGAATATGAAATGGAAGCGCATTATGAATAGGTTTATGAGGCTAAAAGAATCCTACATTAGAACAATTGAAAAGGAGAAACAAACTTTCTCAACATTTGCGGAGCCACTAGCTTTGAATTTGGCTCAAAATAATTCATTGATGGGCTTTTTGTTACAGAGGTCATTTGTGTAACTCATAATCTAATATAGAATCATGGAATATTCTGAGTCAGAAGAGACATAGCAATCCTAGAATCCAGCTCCTGGCCTTGCACAGGAGAAATTACACCATGTGCCTGAGAGTATTGCTTCATGCAGTCTGGCAGGCTTGGTGCCATGACCACTGCCGATTAACACATTGAAGAGAGCTGACCCTAAAATGGAGCCCTGTGGAACCCCACTAGTGACTAGTCACCAGTCTGACGTGTTTACTATAACACTGTCCAGTGGGGACACTGTGAGAGACAGTACTGAAAACTTTACTAAAAATAACAAAACAAAACAAAAACAAACAAACAAACAAAAAAAACAAAAACAAAAAAAAAAAGAGAGAGAGAAAAAAAGTTTTATCTTAACATTTTCTAAATATAAAAGAATCTTTTTTTTATCTTATTTTTGCAAGCTATCTTAGTGACGTAAGCAACATTAACCCAAGGTTCTTTTTTGCACATTAAATAGAATATCTAAAAAGCTTTAAAAGTGACATTTTAAAAATGTTTCTTCATGTGTTGTGGAAGTACTGTGATGTTCTGAGGTATGAGTGATATTGTATAATCCTTTATCATAAAAAAAGACCAAAACCTTCACATAAACAAACAAACAAACCAAAAAAACCCCCTCAAACTACTACCCCAAAAACCACCCAAACAGTTTTCTTAACGTTAGGAAGATATAATTTTCATGTTTGAGTTTTTTGTTTTTAACTACAGCAATCTCATATATTATCTGTGTTCAGAACCTCATGCATGCCATCTGGTATGCAGTCTCTGTTGTAACTCTACTGAACTCTTTTGGAGGCAAATAATGTAAGAGTATTTATTTCATAGCATTAGTATAAGGGAAGAAAATTAGTTCAATAAATAGGAAGAATCAGCATGGGAAGGCAGTCGGACAGGAAATTTTGATGATTAATTAGGGAACTAAGAAATTAAGAAAGTGAATCTCTTTTTCTGTAAGATGATATATTGGAGCATGTTGTCTGTGGAGCACGTGGTATATACTATGCAATCATTTTACTCTTATGTAGTAATATAGATATGGTTTTGTTTTTTCCCCACAGAATTGCTGTTGACCTTTTAAGAAGCCGACATGTGGAAAGGATTAAAGATACTTGATATCATGATGAAGCATGACCTTTCTAGGACAAATGGAGGAACGTTGGGTTTAGTTCCAAAACGTGTAATCTTTTGGTTCATTTGTATAAGGTATAGCTCAAACTTGAAACTTGAAGCCCTAGAAGTGTGTAAAAGTGAATTGATGTGGGAACATATTGTCTATTCTTCTGTTAACATGAATGAGTGTCTAAACATGTACATTTCCATGAAGTAAAAAGCTACAAGCAGCATGGATCCATAAATATTTGTTATTCTTTCCTTGAGGACTTTTAGCTTCAACATTTCTTTCCTCTGTTTTCCTCTTTCAGCGTAGGTTGAAGCAAAAAAGAGTGGGGTCTATTTTAAAGAAAGACAGGAAGAAACTAAATCAGTAGAATATTATTTAAAATAATATCATTGTATTTGTGCCAGTAAGTATCCAAATAGAAAATGGCTATTCATGTCAGTGAAAGCTATTCAGCCTGGAAACTTAGAGTTATTTATTTGATAAAATATTGGTTACATTTGATTATCATCTTGTGAAATAGAAAAACCCTCCCATTATTTTTTGGCTCCCCAGAGAACTCAGTCAATGATTCAAGGCCATCAGTTAGAACATTTATTGCATATACTTTCTATTTACAGTAAAGCAGTAGTTTCTTGGAAGACTGAGATTTATTTAAGGCAAGAGAATAACAAGAGGAATAAAACTATTAGTAGATATTTCAGGCTTCACTGATTTTCCTGTCTTGTAATGGAGAGCATTACATTGCAAACTTCTTCAAAAGAACAAATCAGAGCTTTATGTCTTGCTCCTGTGGAGATAAGATGTTCTTTGATGTTATTACCAAATCCAGAATTATTCCTATTTTAAAATGTTGATTATTCTCCTTTCCTTCTCTTTATTGTTACAGACTTTGCCTGTTGTAAATTAAGTTTAAATATGTTCCACTAAATTCAAAAATTGGCAAGAAAACCAGCAGGATAAAAAAGTCTTCCAGAGTTTTCTCTCAAGTCAAATGTTGTTTTATCTAGACTGAAATGAAATTAATGATTTAAGATAAAAATTCTATTACCCAGTAGTCTCATGTGATGTTTTTCAAACATAGTGGTTGTAGTATCATATAACATCATCTTCAAATACATTAATAACTATCTAAGACACTTGGAAGTATAGTGCTTACATGCTTTGCATGGCTGTTGTACTTCCTTATTTTATCAGAGAAATGTCATTCAGCTTTGCACCAGTACAACTAATTTGTCATTGTGTAAGCAATACCTTCTATAAACTCTAGTGAAGTAGCCTATATTGCTTCATAACAAATAACACTTGAAGGGAAGTTTTCAATTTGGATTCAAACTCAAGGGACTAATAGATGATGACTAGGAATGGACATCCCTTTTAGTTTATCTGGAAAGACATTTTGCGCTTTGGCAGATTCCATTTGGCAGATTTAGGACTGTATACGTTCAAGGTATATGACTTATTCTTTGGTTCTGTGTGGTTATGTTTAAAAATATGTCTTTTGTAAGACATAACACAGCCTTCAGGGGTAGGTGCTGAAACACTATTGGTAAAAATAGGTGGTTTTCATTTAATTTCTTGATTAGCAGCAAGATATTATGCAAGTTCATGAATTACGAGAATGGTTTTCTTGTTTCCTATAAATGACATAAATACAGCTCAATTTTCACACATTCACAGGGTGAATATATGTGTACTTTAAGTACCAGAGTATTTAAATACTTGAACTATTTAATCTCTTCACTTCTAGAAAGAATTGTTACTTTCTGTCTGGTGAAGGAGCCTAAAGGAGGCAGAACAGCTTCATATGCTGGCAGTGCAGAAGGAGGAAGGTTTCTGGCTCGAGGATCTGAAGTGTCCTGCAGAGGATCCAACCTGTCTTTGCTACAAAGGGACTCCAGCTTTCCACCTTGGATGCCATACAGGAAAAGGTATATCTAATTTATCTCAATTACAAAATACTGAAACTGGCAGTCTCTTAATGGATTACTCTCTTCTGTAAGAGACTGGTGATCTCTTACTGTTAACTGTGATATAAAAATGTAAATAAAAATATTTTTATTGACATTAAGTAGGATATGATTCCCCAATTAGCACTGGAATTAACCTATCAATTCTGTTCTTTTACTCAGATGATAGAAGAATGTAAGCCATGAAGGGTAAAGGGATTTAGTTATTTGCATTTTAATTAGTTAAATAATTGTTTCACTGAACATTTTTGACTGTAAAATAGTGTAGTGTTTACCAATCTTGTACATGTATTGCATATGAACTAGGGATACATATGCTAAATAGTAAAATTTAATATTTATGGAGGCCTGTTTGTCTATAAATATAGGAAATTAGTTATTATCACTAAATATATTTGTTAAAATTCAGAGGTGGATAAATAATGAATAGTACCTTATATATTGATATTTTCTAAGTTTTTTTTTCCTTTTTGGTTAATTCTCCTGAAGACCTGACCCAGTCTGAGTCCCACTCAGTCACTTAGAAATCCCATCTCTCCAGCAAAACATAAAGGGCCTAGTACTTGTAAGAGCTTGTACTGTCCTGTCTTTCTCCTGTGTTATAAAAGGAGTTCTAACAGGCAGGTGGGATAAGTGGCTGTGCTGGACCAGGCACAGATCGTGAAGCTGTCCATGTACAGGATATACATCTGTAAGGTCTGTGCTTATGTCTGTGTTGCATGATAACCATATCCAAACCTGCCTTTTCTCATGCCTGAGTGTGAGGTTATTCCATAGCGAGCTGATGTGAATGGATGATAAGTTCGGCCTCCAGTCTGGACCAGAGGCTATTCCTTCAAAGCAGTGCAAATAAATCCACTAAACCTCTTTCTCAATTTATCCTGATTTTTTGTATGGTTTTTATTTGGTTTGGTTTGGGTTTTTATCCTTACTTTAGTATTATGGAATGTAACCATATAATTTATGTTTATATTACACTGTGTCATGGGGAAGAATGTGTTTAGTAGTCAGTTTTAAGATTCAATATTAACTCTGAGTAGCATGAAGCTTACAGAAAAACAAGTGAAACAAGAACATTCCTACTAAATTTTCATTTGATTCTTATGCATAGTTTTGATGGTCTCAATTAATTTTGAGTTATAGATCATGGAAAGATCCACCCATATATTTTATTTTTACTGCTGACTTCAAGACAAATTACGTTACTTCATTTTTTTGGTATTTATGAAGATGTTAGAGCATTTATTCTGGAGTGATATCTAAAGATTTTATGCACTATGTTTTAGTTAAAATATTTGAGATAGCCTTAATCTACTTATTCACAATACTTTTTAATATGGTCATGCCACTTATTTTTTCATCCTTTTATTTCTAAGAAAAATAAGGTCTTTTTAATTCCAACAAAACTTTGCATCTAATAACCTGAGAAATATTGATGCTAATAACAATCCATTATTGATTTATACAGAGATCTTAGAGATTAATGAACTCTAAGTAATTTTCTGTACATACATTAGTCTCTGTAATGTAAGAAATACATCATGTTTTGACAGAAACCTGTAAAGTTGGGATAAACTGTATGATGTTTGTTGGGGTCTTTTTGCTGGTTTGGAGTGTGCACTAGGGTTTTCCAGAGAAGAAAGTGTTGACAAACTTCTAGCTTATGTGTTTGGTGAGATTTTAAAGATTTTCTTCATTGTTTCTTTAGGAAAAGAAGAAATAACCATGAAAAATTTGCCTTCTCCTTCCCTCACCTTGATATGTTTCTTGCAACAAAAAGGAGTTAGCATTTTCTGTAGTCTGGTATATAGAAGAAATTGTACAGCAGGAAATTGTATTTTCAAAATGGTTCCAGTATTCTATCCACTAATTTTTTTTTCCTCACACTAATTTAAGAGCATCTTAGGGAAGCGCTCCCCTTATTTTCAGTAAGTTATATTTTTCTTTTAATTATATGTGTGCACGTGTGTGCCTACATGCCTGCACAAGGGAAACTCCACTTAGTGCTCTGACCTTGGTTTTGTTAATTCTTCAAGAGAGCTTTTCAATTGCATGACCTAAGCTTTCTTACAGCATTGTTCTGTGAAGGTGTGTGGTTTTCTTTTTTTCTTTTTTTTTCCCCCCCTATTTTTATAGCACTCATTAAATAAAGGTTCTGTTAATTGTTTATGAGCAGCTTTCCAGGCTGGCAGCTTTCCAGCTCAGCAACTTTAGCAAAACTCTGTGGTCCTTAAGTCTTTGTACTGTAATGTTGAAACCTTATAGGCCCAAAATAATAGGTGTTCATTAATCACCCAAACTCATGTAATGGTGCATCCTTCCCCTGTGGCTGAGACCTATCTCAGCTGGAGAAGATGAAAAGGTGACCAATAATGTTGTCATTGACACTTGCAATTCATGTGAAGTATGGTAAATTGATTCTGTAAGCTGTTCTGTCTCAGATTGCTGATGAATTTAGTGGATCTTAATCTCTCAGTATTATGCCCTTCTTATCCTACCTTAAACATTTAAGCAATGCAAACTTCTGTCATCAAGTTGCACACTTCCGTGACTGATGCAGACATGAGTTGCATCTGTAATCATCTTGACAAGTTTCCTGTAATTTAAAGTGTATTCTGCTGTTGAAGAAAGAACTTTGGTCCTACTTCCATGGTTTTGTCACCTTTATGAAAAATCCAGACTATCATGAATAAACACCTCCCCCCCCCCAAATACTTTCTTCCTGTAAAACAGTTACAGTTGCCATATGTTGGGGTGGAAACTCAGCAGAAAAGGAGCTGACAAGATTAAGGAAGTGCTGGAGGAGAGAACTACCAACAGTGGAAGAACAACCTCAGCAACACAGATCTGTGAATGCCTGAACCCTGGATATTGCACTTTGATTCCAAATGACTGTTCATAATTTAAGAATTTTACCTGTTTGTGGATTCTATAATGTTATATGTTTCCCTTTGTTCTCCTATGTACCCTTTTGGAATTTTCCACTCACATGCCTTGTAGCTCACTCTTTATTGCCTCCTGCTGGCAGCAGGGTAACAACCCCCTATATGGCATACCCTTGCCCCTGTCCCCTCAGTTTTGGGGTCCTTACCTTGTTTGGCCAGGACCTACCCAAACCCTTCCCCAAAACCTTTCCAGGTCACACCCCGTTCCAGAACCCGGCCCCCCAACCCTATTTAAGCTGTGTACAAGTTTGAATAAACTCTCTTTTCCTTACACCTTACTACCTCAACCCCCAAAATCGTCTCCGTCATTCTGCCCCCAGTGAACTCTCAGGACTGCAAGGAAGAGGCCGTGGGCAGCGGGGGCTGGGAGGAATTCCTTGCTCTGAAAACCAAAAGCCTCACCATGAAAGGTAACACTGAAACTGTGTCTGTTTAACTGTGGGTGGGAGCTCTGTCTCTGTTAAGAAGGTATGGAAAGCTTTGTAGTTATGTTGTAGTTATCTATAGAAATTCCTTTGTTCCCCTTCCTACCTGGTTCTCTGATATGTAAAACACTGACCCTTCTTGCACAACTCTATTAGAGAATTTGTCTAGCTATCTAATTACCATAGCCTGCTCTCTCATTAACGCGTCCTGCCCCTTGATTAACATGTCCTGCCCTCAAGACCTATATATTGCAAAGTGTGTGTTCAATTAATGTTTCAGCTTTCTACTCCCAAAAATGCTTAGATTATTGACTGTCCACAGACATATTTTTATTCAGGTTATCAAACTAAGATTTCGCAAATCAGGGTGCTCTTCATCATCAGGAAAAACTTTTGTGGTGGGATAAACTTGCTACTAGTCTTTGGATGCCATTTTGTGGACTCTTGAGTGCAGTGCTGTGCACATGTGCTATGACGTAGCATGGCTACCTGTGCTATCCTGAAAAACAGCAACAAACATCAGCATCATTTTCAGCAATGACACACTAAATTTGACTAGTATGTCCTTGCAGAGACTAAATGTCAGCATCTAATACACTACTTTTCTTCTGTTCCTTTTCCTTGCACTGTATCTGTTGTAGGTATATTTGTTTTAAAGATGTCTTAACAGAG
This sequence comes from Acropternis orthonyx, assembly GCA_035583155.1. NCBI lineage: Eukaryota > Metazoa > Chordata > Aves > Passeriformes > Rhinocryptidae > Acropternis > Acropternis orthonyx. The sequence continues at coordinate 75,072,643 of JAWWEU010000081.1, read as the reverse complement.
GAATTGAACTTCACTCTCATGTTCTGCTGTTGTTAGTGCATCTTTTCTAAGGTGGCATAAGCCATACTTTTGCTGGTTTTGCTTCTTTGTTCCTAAGAGACAAATCCCATGCTATTCTCATTGAAAATAACTTGGAGTGGAATAGTATTTTGGAGGTCTTTGGTTTTTTTCATAAAACAGAGGAAAATTTTATTATCTTCCATCTTATAATACACAAGGTTAAGGTCTTCTCTTCATATTTAATCTTGGTGGTATACCCAGCATTTTTTATTAAGTATATACTTTTTGAAGGAAAAAAGGAATAGAAAATGTGTTTCAATTTATAATGGCTGCAGCAGAACATGCACAACTAAAACTATAAGAAATACTGTAGAATCATTTGTGTAGCAAAAGGGTAAGGTATGCACAAAGCACTACTTCCAAGATCTAGTCATCTTGGAAGCATAAATGCATAATTTAAACTTCACTCGTATATTCATTTAGTTGTTACTGAATTCTGTGTTATATGATAATGTGCTGCATATAATTAATAGTAATAATAATAATAAATAATAATAATAATATCAATAGCAACTTACCCCCAAACAAACAAACAAAAAAAAAAATCACAAGTACAACTCTTACAAAAATTTCCTGATTTTTAAATATTTGTATAGTCTGAGTCCTATTATACACAAAAGCCCTTGATAAACTAATTATCTTTTTTCTGCCTTATTTCAAAATGTGCTTCTGATACAACTCATAGCAAGCATATGTTACAAACAACTTCCAAGCCAGATGCCTGACACTTTAGGCATGCCCATTAACAACTTCTAATGCATTCAAATGAGACTGTTTAAAACATGTTCTTCCCTTTCTCAAGTTTTGGTTGTTTTGAGCTGAACTAGATGATGCTAGGGTGAGAAATAATTATGAGCCCAATCTCGTGGGGCACTCAGAGTACTTAATTTGCACTGACTTCAGGCCATACTGCCAGAAAAAAAGCCAAAGAAGCAAAATCTAATGAGATCTGAATACACTAATTAAACATCCCAAGCCAAAGGGTTGATATGTATAAACAAGTGTTGTATTTGACACTGCTCGATTTTATTTTTGTTTCTCTGAATATTCCTCTACATCCCTGTGTGGATTTCAAGTCACCTTTTGTTTCATTGCTGTCAATAATGCTTTTTGAGGAGAAAGTATTTGGGATTTTTTTGCCCTTTTTCATGGGTAATGAAACAATTAACCTGTGCTGCAACAACCTTCAAACTTTTTAAGATGTTTTTTTCTTATCAGGTCTAGTAATTCACTTCTATGGAACCTTGATCTATGTGCTTGGTATTTTCAATAAAATGGCAAGTCCATGTGGAAACAGATTCAGTGAAGCATCCAGTCATGGACTTGACCTTTTTTTTTTATTCTTCTGGTTTGATAACATTTTTACAATACTCGAAACCATTTTTAACTTAGCCGAAGTGACATTTTTACTTTTTCCATGTACAAACAAAAGTAGAAATGTAATTTCATTGTGCCTAACTTTTCCCATTGAACTGGCTAGACCTTTTCAAATACCTTTTTGGGTTATCCAAAGAAAACAAACATTGTTTTCTTAATTCCTGTACAATATTTCTGTACTCTTACACAGTCGTAAGAAGTCACACAAAAATGTGACTGTAACCAACCAACTCTTTCACCCAACACCATTGTAATAATTAACAGAGTAATAGAATATGCTATTATGCAATATGTGTAAAACACATTTTGGACTGTACCAAACATATTTTTTACAGAAAAGTATGGAGAAGTAAGATATTATACCAGCCTTCTGCAACTACATTTATTTAGTTTTGCTTTTCATTTACAAGTTGCTACTCTGGAAGTGTCTTCAAACATGTTTTGCAAAGTGCTGAGATATGTGGGGTCTCTGCAGAATACCTCATCTAATCCTTGCCTCTGCTCCTAGGCAGGGGCAGTTAGAGTTGATTGTTCAGAACGTTGTCTACTTGGGTGTTTAATATCTGTTCCAGCGTTTGATCAACTTCATGTCAAAAGATGTTTCTTTTTTAATTTTTTTTTTTTTAATTTTTAGACGCAGTTCTCTCTCTGTCTGTTACCTGTTTTCATTTCACTGGGTACCAATGTGTCTAATCTGTCTCACTTCCTTCTGGAGTACATAAACATATGGAGATCCTCCTTGAACATTCTCTTTCTGATGCTAAGCAATCCCAGCTCTCAGCCTCTCCATGTATGACAGATGCTCCAAGACCTTAATCAACTTCATGTCCTTAAGTCAGGCCATAGAAAATAAAGCTATTTCTATGGTACAGATGAAAAAAATACAAGCTTCCTAGAAGACAAAATATCTTACGTATCTATTTTCTACATTTATATTAATGAAATATCTACAGAATTTTGCTACTTCTACTGCTGTTTAAAACAAGACAAACAAAACAAAGCCCAAGGAAGTATCACCTGGTCTACCCTATTCGTTCATAACATTTTCCTTTAAAAAAAAAGTGCAGCCCGTCTGCTGATGACTTTTGACAACAGAGTTGTTAAACAGGAACTGGCATCCAAGTTACCATCAAGTGATAAAGAGACTTTGAAATGCCTCAGCACACAGATAAAGGGTGAAGACAAAGACATGGGTGAAAATCTTTCATCAACATGAGAGGCACTCCCAATTAGCTTTCTAATAAACAGAGAAGGTGACACAGAAAGGTAGGAATTTCATGCAACATGCAACTGGGAGGACATCCTTGCCTTTGGTATGAATAAACCATCTTGCCCATTGTCCTGAAGTGTACCAAAAAGAACAAGGCAATTGACAGGCTGTTTTATATCTATCCAAATACAAATCTGTTTATTTCTCTCCCTTTGGATTCTGGCAAGAAGTGTTATCCTGCTGGTGCAGTGTCCCTCCTTCCTAAAAACAGAGTAGTTGAGCAACTCTTATCCTCTTTTGTATCCCTGTAATTGTAATAGTGTGGAAGTGTAGTAGCCAATGCACCATTGAAAGTATGGAAAGATTCTTGTCATAAATGGAATGTGGATGCTAATGCAGAGAATG
>JAWWEU010000081.1:75021723-75054853 GCA_035583155.1 Acropternis orthonyx | reverse complement strand
TCCCGCCTGTGGAGACTTTCCACTGTGCCATTTGCAACCGGACTTGCCTATCTCACATTGGCCTTTTTAGCCATCAGTGCACTTGCAGCAAGCATGGGTAGAGCCCTTCCCAAATCTTCATTTGTGAAGCCTAGCCATGATGATGATGAGTTCTAATCACTGGCAATTAATAATTACTTATAGTTCTAAGTCCTCCAGGAGTAACATAATTGCCCTCAAAAACTAGAGAGAAGAATTCATTGATCTCATACCTCCAAATGAAATTGCAGAATAGTGGAAGTTGAAAGGGAACTCTGGAGGTCATCTGGTCCAACTCCTTTCTGCTCAAGCAGGTCTACATAGACCTGTTTCCCAGGATCACATCCATACAACTTTTGAAGGACAGTCCAGCAAGTCTCCAAGGTGGGACACTCAACAAACTGCTTTCAAAACTTGTGCCACTGTTTGCTCATCCTCATAGTAGCAAGGTATCTCCTAATGTTCAGGAGGAACCTCCTGTGTTTCAGCTTATTCCCATGATCTCACATCCTGTTACTGGGTACCAGTGACAGTAGCTTGATTCTCTCCTCTTTGTGCTCTCTTTTCAGGTATTTACATACATAGAAAAAATCCCTCCAGAGACCTTTCTTCTCCAGGTTGAACAGTCCCAGCTCTCTCAGACTCTCCGCACATATGAAATGTTTCAGTCCATCACCCTCATGGCCCTTTGCTGTACTCTCTCCAGTATGTCCATGTTCCCCCTTGCACTCAGAAGCCTAGAACTGGTGCACAGCCCACCAGGTGTGGCCTTAGCAGTGCTGAGTAGACGGGAGGGATTCCCTCTCTCAGTCTTCTGGCAACACTTCTATTTGTGCAGCCCATAACACCATCAGCCTTCTTTGCCATGAGTATATTATGCCATGAGCATATATCCTGGATAACCACCAGGATTTTTCTGCAAAGCTGCCTTCTAGCTAGGCTGGCCTTAGCATATACTGGTGCATGCCTTTGTTCCTTCACAGGTACAAAAGTCTACACTTCCCTTTACTGAACTTCAAATGGTTCCTGTCAGCCCGTTTCTCCAGCCTGACCAGGCCCTTTTGGATGGCAGTACAACCTTCTGGTATATCAGCCTCTCCCCACAGTTTTATGTCATCAGCACAAACACACAACGAATCGCAGATATTAACTGAAAAGAATTATGTAAGTCCTAGCATGCATATCCCTAATTAGAAGGTTAAGATAAAAGGCCATCTTCTCATAATGAAGAATGTAGTCAGTAAGTGTACAATTAAATATTTTCACTTGTAGTAGAATAGGATACTAATGCCAACAGAACAACTCCAGTTTAACTGGAGCCTATATGGGGTATAGCTTTTGTCATAACTAGAAGTTGTCTGTATGAAGAAATGTAAGGAGAAAGGAAGAAATAATACATGTGTAATAGTAAAATTGCTTTGGTAAAAATTGATTGAAAGGACTCCTGATGATAAAGGAAAAATGAACTCTGCTATCATGAACGGAAATATCAGATGGGAGCTGCTAGTTATTATCCTATGCGAAAATACCATTGAAACTAAAAGCTGGCAAGATGGTGGAACTGTTGGCAGCACAGCATTTTTAAAGACAAAGGTAAGAGTTTTTAAATCTGTTTACCATTTTAAAAAAATAAAATCTGAAAAAGATAACTACCCTGCTGCTGTAGATTCCTTGCAAAATGGTATTTCATACAAGGTAACTTTTCAGTTGACAATGCAGTTATTAAATATTCTCAGAAAACTAGAGATGAGTTGTGATCCAGTTTGAAAATGGCATATGTGGTAACAGAAATATTGCTGTCGTTTGCGCATGGAACAGGAGTTTGCCCTGACATGTATGTGAAGGGCTCTAGGCAGAGGCTCATCTTCCCAAGCCTCCTTATGTTTGAACAGGCAGGCTCTTTTCTCCTTACATAACAATGTTGTTGAGCTAGAAGATTTAATTATAAGGATTATGTACATGGATTATTTGTAAATAACTTAAAAGTTGGGAATTCCTCACAATTTTAGAACGGTCAGCTAGTTTAGGATTCAACTTGGCATTAGAAGGCAATACAATTAAGGCCTAAAATAGATTTTAAATTTTCTACCAACTCCTGACTGTATTATACTCAGGGTAAGAACTGAAGTATACACTTTTGTAAATGTAATTTTCTTGAAGATTTATATGGTAACCAAAACTTACAACAACTTCAAGTAAAATTAAATGGCTTATTAAAAATATTTTTTGTCTCAGTAAAATTACAGTTAAGAAAAACATGGTGTAAGGCTGGGTACTCCAAATATATCTCTTATGAGAATGATATATGGTTAATTTCTTTGAAGTCACTAGTCAGTAAGAGGTGTGTAAAATTTCATGTTCTTGTGTCTTGGACAAAAAACAGGCTGGGAAAAAAGGTATATTCACATATTTTCTCCGTTTAAGAAAAAAAATTCAATGGGTCTTGTTGCTTTTCCCAGTCTACCTGAGAACTCAACATCCTTAGACTGAGATGAGTTAAAAAAGAAAAAAATTGTGGAAAGTAGGGCAAAAGAAGATGTTTCCTGGAAAGATAAAAAATGTGTGTTGATCACTAATTGTAATTTTAACCATAGTCTGTAAAATTCTCAATGCAGTGAATTAAACATTACATAACACCTGCGCATTGTGTACATTAGAACATCATAATGTAATATTTATTATATAAACAAAATATTGAAAGCAAAAGATCTATTCAGACTGAGGTGAAAAGATTAGATTTTATGGTTTTTTATAGATATATAATAAACAAAACCACTAAACTATACTCTTCAAATGCAAATGAGTTGCATTTCTTGAGTGGTTCTTTCTACCATGTAATATTTTATGGATTTTTCTTTATATATGAATCTTCCCCCCCACTCCCACCCCCACAAACCTGTCTTTTTCATGCTGATCCTTGCAATTTAGCTAGGTAGATTGCAGTCTGTAACATGTACATCCCACAATGGCAGTGGTTGAATGTGTTTCGACAGTAAGTATGTCTTTGTTTTCAACTTTATCATTGCTGAATTCAAGAACACATTTTATGTAAAAGTGATAGGCAATAGAGAAAGGTAATAAAGTTCTAGAGAGGGGCCTCTAAATGGGTTCATATTTTGGGATATTAAAACATGAACCTGCAGTCGTTAAGGGTCAGTCTCTAGAATTTGAGGTTTCAGATATCAGTCTGGATGATCTTCTTTGCCTAAGGAGGAAACAGTATTTATACTTCTCTAACTTGCTTCTGACTTCTAGGTAACATTGTATAAAGAAAGGGTCAAAGAGAAATATTTTAAATATAAGTATAGAGTGATGTTAACATACCCATTTTAGGCCCTAATGGACAGATAGTTTCAGTGGCTCATTTTTATAAAATCCACACAGTGGAGGCCTAATTTATATTTTTTCTGAAATCTCTTGATGAGATTTCTGGACATGTATCTCAGCTATAGGTTCACATGTAATTAGTTTAGTGTTGAAAAGGCAAAATTAATTCTTTTCTTCTTCCCTTTCCCTTTCATTTTGCCTTTGCCTTTGCTTTGTCTTTGCCTTCCCCTTTGTCTTTGCCTTTCCTTCATAGTCTTTCACCATTAATTCAACAAGTCACAAAGTCTTAGAGACGGAAAAACGGTGCTTGCAGAAGTTGTGTGTTTCATATTGCTGAATAATGCAGTGTTTTCCAAAGGAGTAAAATTCTCTGTCTTTAAATAAAGGAACTCTAAAAGTCAGAAGATGTCATAGTGGGTTTTATAGCTATGAAATAGCCTATAGCAAGTACTGTTATGTAATCCTTTAAACCACCATCTGTGGCTAGCTGGATTTCCCTAGGGAGGCATAGTTAAATAGGTTTCTGTAATACTCTCATGAAAAAAAAAAAAAAAAAAAAAAAGCGCAGATATAAGGACAGGAAAACTTTTTTTGTTTTTTTTTTGTTTTTTTTTTTTTTTTTAATATGAGACAGAATGCTGGGAAAGCTTCACACATCTTATGATACAATTCTTCAGAAACTCTAGACATGGCTGTCAAATTTAAATAACCAGTCTGGACACAAAGGTCATTTATAAACTACACATTTAAAAAATTTTTTTCAATTTAAATTAACCCAATATTGTGCCAGCTGGAGTTCATGGTGCCCATTAATATCAACAGGAGGAAACTTGACCTCCCTGTTTTTGTTGTGGTTCTTTCTTTGGAGGGGTTTGGTGCCTTTTTTGTGGGGGAAGAGTTGTTTTATTTTTTGTGGGGATTTTTTTGTGTGGTTTTGTTTTGTGGTTCTTTTTAAATTTTGATTGGTTGTTGGTTTTTTTGGGGGGGAGTTGGTTTTGGTTTTTTATCATTAAGATACGACCAGTATTTTCATGAAGAGATATCGCATACCATTTTATATCTAGCATAACACTTTTCTGTAAAGGAAGAAGACACCTTTCTGGTTCATCATATCTGTCTGGGCATTCTTGTAAGAGTACTTATACAGGTCCTGTACCATACCTCAGCTTTTTATGCATGAGTAGACCTGAAAGTATCTGTAAAGGTTTCATCATATAAGACAGTATGTAAACTGGAACTTTCATGGACTCCCTTGAAGTCATCTTCAAATAGAAATATTTGGATTTCATATAAGATAATTGTAGGCTCTTGGATTTTGGAAAACTGATTTATCAACTTCACACAAGTTTTCTTTGTTTGTTTGTGGGTTTTTTGTTTGTTTTTTGTTTGTTCTTCTGGGTGAGAGGGGGGAAATATTCAATCCAAATAAAGGATGAATAAGTGGATATATATTACTAAATAACAAAATTCTAATTTCTGAGAGAGTGAGACAAAGAAACATACTAACTGATGCTCAAGTGAGTTTGCCCTCTATTGGTCTTATGTTTTTTAAATGTGCTTCCCTGGATTACAACTGATGCATTCCCAAGTGTAAGGATGCCAACTTTTCTGCAACCATTACTTTCAGATGTTACTTAACATTGCCAATCTGGATTACACCGAATGAAGGAAAAAATTATATTCTTGCCATCAGTGCAGTTGGATTGTCAGGCTGTGAAAGTCCACCATATAAATGTATATTTTTACTATGGTAATGTCTATCTGTTGATTTTTTAACTTTTTTTTTTATTAATGTCTAGCTCACTATGGCTCTGTCGGTTTTCTTCATAGTTATTTTCTTCTCCCTGAATACCAATTTTCCACCTTCCTTCGATTAATGTATCAAAGTTGTCTCCTTTTTATTGCGTTCTGATTTTTCAATTTCAAAGAAGAAAATGATACTGAGGGATAATCAAGTCTCCCTGCTTTTGCTAGTGGAGAGCATGGTGGAATAGAAATAGGATAAATCTTTTTCTCCTTCAGTGTAAAGTAGAGGTTACCCTAGGGCTGAACAGAGCTCATCCTTGGAACCACACAGAAAAATATTGTATTTTTGATGTTAGGAACTCAAGGGAAATATAGTTTCATACTATGCCAATTCCTTCTTCCAGATTTTTTTTTTTTTTTATAAATTTGATTTAGAAATAGCAGAAGTAGTAGAAAATTGAGTTTTACCTGTACATTTATGCTAATGGACTTAACTCCTTAATGTGGTACTTGAAACAATTATGTTTCTGAGGTCATGAAAAAACAAAATAAAATGTTACTGTTTGTCACTTTGGGGCTGGGGTGGGGAAGAAAGTAGCCCTTTTTGATCCTTTATTTCCCATCAATAATGGAAATTTACTTGTTTTCATAATTCCATCCTTGGTAAATAATTAGGCTTATTCCTCCTAAACTAACAGTTCTTATTTCAAATGTAACACAATTTGGCCTTTTGGAATATATGTCAGTATTAAATGATGTGTGAAATGAGTAATAGCAACCAGAATATTATTTCATATCAGACTTACTACTAGTTCACTTTTTAAGAACAACATATAAAATTCTAACAGTCAAAAATCCAAAATAGTCTTTCATAGTCTTGCTAGTATATTGCTTTGAATATGTTTTTATAGTCAGATATGATCACCTAAAATTCTCGAACCTTAACCTGTCACAATTTTATGAATGAAGAATGTTATTCTGTAAATGTTGATGTGAGTCCTTCAAAAGTGCTGACATTTGCTGCCAGTAGGTAAAGGCGTGGAACCCAGGAGGAGGTGTCTCTGTTTGGAGGTCAGTCAGCAGGTCAGTCAGGCTGCTCTCTGATCCAGTGAACTGCTCAGTGAAGGATCCCCGTAATGGAATGCTGACAGACTGGTTGGGCACATGGGTCCCAGTTTTCCCTGGCCTCTGACAGACTGATCAAACACTAAGGGTTGGAGTAAATCTCCCCTTCTTACATCACAGAGGGGCAGGGAGCGAGTTCCCTTGGACAGAAACAAAGACTGAACTAACTCATGTGCACTATGTTTTATATGAAATTGAGATTTGGGAGAGAACAGAAATAAGAAGCTATTTGTTAGTGTACATGAAAACATAACATAACACAGCTTTCAGATGCATAAGTAATTGTTCTCTGTGCTTGTAAGAAGTCTTCTTTTAAGGGGAAGAAGACAGAAGCTGATGGCTTCAAATTCATGAAGAACTGTTAGAACTGGATGTAATTATTTTCCACATAGCTGGAGATTTTGTGCCTCTCAATTACTCAGTAAGGGACTGCGGCAGATGCTATTAGATGAAAATAAATATTTCTGTAGAAGTACACTTTGGACTCACCATGAAGCTGCACTCATAGATTTTACCCTTCTGAAAAGTCATTAACTTAAATTTATTCCACACATGGGATTTTAAGACCTTTTCAGGAGAAAGATCTTTTCAGGAGACTTGCCTGGGTTGTCTTTTTTCCCCTCAGTGACTAAACAGATGCTTAAATATTTTCCACAGAAATGTTAAGATCTCTTAATATACTCCTGCCTTTTAATGACATAGAAAATGTGACTAAAAGTAAAATTCCATATAGCAAATATATTTAGGGTGGAATTTATTTGGTAATATTTAATCCTTCAGTGTATGTGAAGCTTTCATCCCAGTTACTGACCTAAATGGTCTCCAAAGCATGTCTAAGTGTTGATTCATCTTTTACTTTAAAGAGTAATCTTCCTGTCATAAAATGAAGGAGGGAATAAACCATGTATTAAATCCAGAAGCTGTCTCTTTCAAAATAATTTGCTAAAGTTTTGGGGTTTATGTTTTTCATTTTCACTCTTCAGTTTTTAATTCCTGAAGAGTGAAGCTCTCCTTGTAGCTATTTATAAGACTGTTAGAGGTCTCTGTGTTTCTAGTCAATCTGTGGTTTATTTTTAAATGATATGATGTGCTGGTTTAAAGGTAAACCAGCAGGAGAAATGAACCCAACTCACAAAAATGTTGCAAGTCAGAATTACAATTTAATAGGAAGATCACAATAACTACAAGGATACAGAGAAAAAGGTCTGTTTCACCCACAAAACCCAGGTGTATAACCCAACACCCTGGAGCACGAACAAGATGGTGTTCATCAGCCCCTGTGCTGAGCACCACCTGGCCCCCTGAGTAAAGTAATAAGGAAAGAAGAAACCTGTTGGTGAGGATGATGGTCACGGTCCAGTTGAGAGTGGCAATTGAAGTCCTGCTGAGGCTCTGGTCCTCCTCTGGATCCGACAAGTGGTGCCCAGTCCCAAAATCCCCAGTTCATATATGCTTAGTCTCAGGTGTGAGTGCCCAGTACCTCCCCGAGGGTGGGGAGTTTCACAATGGGTGAGTTACTCTCTGAGGTGAATCATGGCATATTTTTGGAATTCCTGATGACCCATGAGCAGACATGACTCCCTCAGGCTGGGTGTGAAGGTGCTAATGGCTCCCTGGAGGGGTGTTATCACACCTGAGTCACTGGTGTGAAAACAGAAAACCTTTCTTATCTCACAGAAGTTCCTAAATACCCACCCTGTAGCCTGAGGAGTCAGATGTGCCCTGGGCAGCTGCTGGAAATGATCTATTGCTAGCAGTGCATCAGAAATGGCACAGAGGGTGTAGAATACACAGCCCTGGCCACACCTACACAGTGACAAACTAGTCCTGGCCACTATAACCAGGACACATAACTGTTTTGCCTTCCAGATTACTGGGGGGTTTGTTAGTTCTGTGTTATAAATCAGCTTTATTCAGGGGAAATTGTCATGATTTCTGAAAGAATATTTCATTTCAAGGGCTTTGCTCCCTCTTGATTATTCCATTATTGGGATTTCTGGATTTATATATATATATATACAAAAAATAATAATGATGTAATATTTAGGCACAATATGTTAATTCTTTCTTCTGTTAGTCCTCAATATCAACTTCTTCCTTTCTGCAAACCTCTCTTGTTTAGTCACACATATTTTTTCGTAAGTGTTGTTCCTTCCCTTGAAGGTTAACTCTCCTAGGAAAGCTCCAGTGTTGCTAGTGGACTTGAATAGTGAAGTTGAATTTTTGGGGGGGAAAAAAAAAAAAAAAGAAATAAAGAAAGCTTAGAAGTAAAAGGTTAATTTGCATGCTTCTGATGTTTTCCTGAAACCACCTGTGTGAGAAAGTTTGAAATCAATATGAATCCCATTACTTCCACCAACTGCAGGGACTAAATACCTTGCAAAATCGGTAACAGACATTCTGTGTTTGACCTAGGTTATTTGAAGGTGAGTATACATAATTACTAAATTTCTCTATAAAGTGTTGCTGTGAAGAAATACCATGGCATATAGAGGAGAAAGGGAAGAGCAAGCTGCCTACAGTCACTAACTCATGAAATGTTAATTATGAAGGGATTTCATTTTTCTTTCCTAACAGACATTTCAAGGAATAGATGATAAGTTCTTCCATAGGCTGTTCATCTGATTATATAGGATGTTATCTGAAAAGTGCAAGGAAAAGAATACTTTAATTTAGACTGTTTAATTTTTTTTCCTTTAAATAGCCTAGGAAGTGGTGAAAGACCTAGTCAAGAGAGACTTATTAATACGTAGGTATGAATTTTCACTTGTGCAAATAAGCCAGTTGTATTTTTCTAGAATCCCATGCAGAGTTTGCATTTTTGTATTTTTAAATATATCATGGAATGTTTTGGATTCAAAGTAATGTGTTTGTCAGACATGGACTGTGGAGTCTGCGCTGGTGGTGGGAGCCATGTTTTGATGGGACCAGTTGGAGCTGAGCTGAATCTACCTTTACTGAAAATGGCTCTGCTTATCCTTAGATATAGTACTTTTTCCTGCAGCTCATATTCTCCCCATTTGTGTCTGAAGGCAATTAGCTAAGTATTAGTTTGCATTTTTTGTTTAGGATGAGTTCTAAAACCCAATGAATGCTTTAATTTTGCCCCACTGCTATGTAACAACATATTGTAATACTTTGTTTCTCTATAGTCTCTTACAATTCCTTTTCAATAATTCTATATATATATTCTATATATAATTCTATATATAAAGAATTCTATAATTCTATATATTCTATATATTCTGTATTCTATATAATATCACACTTTTCATTACTGTATCTGAGCATGTCTCAGACTATGTCAGCCAAATCTTTTAAGTACAGCAGTACGCTTGTCCCCTTGCTGTCACAAAAACTTTATGAATTTTCGCTGTTGTGTATCTCCTGTGTCTGTCTAGCTTTGGTGTGCAACAAGAGCTATTAGCTGCATGGAACAGGAAAATTAAGATATATGTCAAAATTGTCCCTTCCTTTAGTCTGATAACATAAGCCTACCATAGGGGCACTGCAGAAAGCTGCAGAAAATTACAGAAACAATATGATCAAGACTTTGTGTGTCAGGCTTGCTCTCTGAATTGGTAAATGTCCTTACAACCATTCTGATAATCAGGATTGCTAACTGAAGGTAATCCAGTAAGGAATGGTTAAGTGTTATTATATTAGGGATAAGTTATCTCACGTTTTCATACTGCATGGTGTATCCATAGGACCTACCCTTCATTTTATGTTCAGTGCTGCGTATTGCCTTAGCTGTTTCTGTCCATAATTCCAGCCTGGGGCAAGGCACCCACCTGTGGCTGAGGGGCTCAGCTGTGCCCTGTGGTGGAGCTGCTGGAGCCACTGCAATCATCTGTGTCCAGCGTGGGTCAGCCCCAGCATCTCCACAGAGGGTCTGCCCATGTAGACTTTCCAGTGCTGCTGCTGGCACCTTGTCAGGTAAACCCCATAAAAATGAGTAATTTTATTTGAAAATCTGACTCCTCTTTTCTCCTTGTGTGAGACAGAGAAAAGGGTAGCATCATCTTTCTCCTGGAACTCTCTTAAAAGTCACTCTCCGAGGGGTAAGAGTATTGCTCCTGTGTGCTCATGCTACCAAAGGAAAGCCCACATGGGAGGGAAGGCACTAAGATGGTATATCCCTGCATGCTGGGAGGAGGAGGGTAGTGCTGACTGAGCTGTGTTGTTTATATAGTGCTACGTAACCTGTTGTTAACCAGATGCCTTATGATGCATAGCAGCTATGCTGCTCCCAAATGTTCCATGAGATGGTTCTCCAGATGTTGTTACACTGAAGTATGAAATGAGAGAACAGTATAGTTATAGATCACAGCGACAGATATATGTTTAGCTCGGTCTGCTCTTTGATTTTGAGGATTAACAAAGAGAAGTCTCAGAAGTCTTATTGTTACTAAACGTTATCTGCTGATTCTCTGCACCAGAAAAATCATTAGTTGATGTTCAAGTATCCCAGTCCCAATATCAAAATATCTGCTTTGCATTGTTGATAAAATGGGCTTGTCTAGCTTCACTTTTCAGCTGTTGGGTCTTAACAACTCTTTTGTATCACTTCTCTGAAATCAAACTTCTGTTCTCTTGGAGGTATTTCCCACTTGTAAAGAAGTTATCCTTTTAATCATTCTGACATGTTAAATAGATTCAATTCCTGTAAGATTATGAAACATGTTCTTCAGCTCTTCAGTTATTCTTTTCATTATGATTTTGCTCTAGTTCACCAGCAAATTTTTTTTTTGAAAAAGAATCCCGTCACACTCTAAGATCCATTTGTAAAGCTTCCTGTTTTAGTTTGATACTTACCAATATTTAACCTAAGGGCAGATAGTCAGGCTTGGGATACTTTACAAAACAAAGTAAACAAGACAAGCTTTCCCCCCCCAGCAGTGTTACATAGTTTTCTTCTTTATGTTTGTTTGGGGTTTTTTTAATCTGATGTTGGGAGAGGATGCAGTAGGTGTAAAAGAAAAAAACAAACCAACACACACATCCTGCAAAAAAAAAAAAAAAAAAAACCTCAACAAAACCAAAACAACCCCTCCAAACAGATAGTCATATTACCAGACTTGCCTGCTGATGTCATCTATTATAAACCCAAAAAAACCTCCCTTGTCCATGTGTACTCTCTGAGATCCGAAGTGCACCTTGAAGAGTCCTCTAAGAATGAGCAGTGGGACTGCTCACTCCTGTAACTTTTGGCTTCAGTTGGTACTGTTGATGTACTTCCTGCTCCTACGCAAATAAATGAGGTTGCTGCTGAAATATGGGAAGCTTATGTATAAGAAGGAAGGGTAGAAGATGGAATCTGATGTGTTCTGAAGTCACTCTCTGGGCAAAAGTTGACATCAACTTAGTTGACAACTTGCTGAGCTAAAGGAAATCTTCTGGTACAATTTTTCCTATTTGTAGACTGAGAAAATCAAGGCAATGTAAGGACCTATACAGAATATGTTACAAACTGTTGTGCCAGAGGGGTTAGCAGATTTAATTAGCTTTTGAATGACAGAATCACATAATGAATTAGGTTGGCAAAAACCTTTGAGATCATCTAGTCAAAGCTATGACTAAACACTACCTTGTCAACTAGACCATGGCACTAAGTGCTGCATCCAGACTTTCCTTAAATGACACCTCCAGGGATGGTAACTCTACCAAGTTCTTCGGCAGCCCATTCCAATGCCAAATCACCCTTTCTGTGAAGAAATTCTTCCTAATGTCCAACCTAAGCCCCTCCTGGTGCAGGTTGAGGCTATGGCCTCTTGTCCTATCACTAGTTGCCTGGGAGAAGAGACCAACCTCCACCTGGCTACAACCTCCTTTCAGGTAGTTGTAGAGAGTTATAAGGTCACCCTTGAGTCTCCTTCCTAAATAACCCCAGCTCCCTCAGCTGCTCCTCATAGGACATGTGCTTCAGACCCTTCACCAGCTTCGTTGTCATTCTGTGGACACAATTCGGCATCTCAGTGTTCTTCCTAGACTGGAATACAGCACTCGAGGTGTGGACTCACCAGTGCAGAGTACGGGACAAGAATCACTACCCTGGTCTTGCTGGCCTCACTATTTTTGATACAGACCAGGGTGCCTTTGGCCTTCTTGGCCACCCGGGCACACTGCTTGGCTCATGTTCAGCTACCTGTTAACCAGCACCCCCAGGCCAATTTCTGTTGGGCAGCTTTGCAACCACCCTGCCCCCAGCCCATAGCACTGCATGGGGCTGTTCTGGCCAAAGTGTAGGACCTAGTACTTGGTCTTGTTGAACCTCATGCCACTGGTCTTGGCCTATGTATCCAGCCTGTCCAGATCCTTCTGCAGAGATTTACATTTAGCAAGACCAAAAAGGAAGCATTGCCACAGTATAATAATTTTTTTCATTTGATCTGAATTCTACCATCACAATATTCTTCAGCTACAAATTTCTTGTAGAGTGGATATCAAACAATAGCATAATGACTGTTTACAAATGCCTAAGATAATATCCTGCATCTACTTTCAAACTGAATTGAGCATTCAGAAGGGAAAAGTGCGTTTACTCTTTTTGATAATTTTTTTCTTATATTACCCATCTCTGCCCTAAGCCAGATCCTCTGCCTATTACTTGATGAGTAGGAAGAATGCGATAAGGAAAATAACAGTTTTAGACAGTGATAAAATCAGTGTAATAACAAAAAATGCTTGCACATGCAAAGCCTTGTATTTATTCAAAGATATCAAGTGTGTGCTTAATTACTAGTTTACATTAAAGGCTGCCAAATTTTTGTGGACATTTCTGCATTCTGATTTTCACAGTGGGAGCACATGCAATTTCCAGATTTACACATTGTCTCAAAGAATCAGAGCAACCTGAAAGATGCTGTCAATATATCTTTTACAATGCTCTCCATGCTGCTGGAACTGAGCAAAACACATTGTGTACAATGCACTTCTTGCAAAGCATGATCACTTTTTAATAAGAAATGTCATTTTCAGAAACAAAAAAAATAAAAATCCAAGCAAACAAACAAAAAGTTAAAAAAAAAATCCAACCAAACCAAACCAGCCATCCCTCCACCACACCACCCCCCCAAAAAAAAACCCCAACCAATCAACCAAAACCAAAAATCCCCAAAAGAACAAAAAAGCAACCAAACCAAAAAAAAAACCAAACAAAGAAAAAACGCCACTACAAAAACCCAACCAAAGCCCACAAAAATTTGGTGGAGGACAGGATAGCCGTTTCATAAACTTAAACACATCATGCTGAGCATCACTTAAGCAGCAGAAAACATTAAAAATATCAACTGAGCTTTATTTTATGTACTTCCATCACCTGATTTCCAGAACATAAGATAAATTTGAAAGTGGGTAAATTCGATAATACCTTTGAGTTTTAATGACTTCTTTTTGTTTGGATTTTTTTGAGTTGGATGATGGAATTTGTTTTGTTGTTGGTTTTGGGGGGTCTGAGGGGAAGCTGTTGAAAAATTAGGCTAAATGATGGCAGACTCTTCCTGTTCTGTGACAGTGGATACTACTTAGGATACTTTCTGGTGACCAGGAAACTGCTCAGAAGAGTACCACTGTAAAAATGTCTCTTTCTCACTGAAGTGAGACTGACAGGCCTGTAGTTACAAGTGTCGTTGCTCTTGCCCTTCTAGAAAACTGGGACAATGTTAGCCAGCTTCTGCTTGACTGGGATCTCTCCAGATTCCCAAGACTATTGAAAAATCACTGAGAGAGGCCTCAGGATGTTATCAGACAGCTCTTTCAGTACTGAGTCATGACTCCCATCAGGCCCCATAGATTTACAGGGATCCATCTGGAGCAACAGGTCGTGCACTTCAGTGTAGACTGGCAGTTTGTCATCCGCGGAGCCATATTGCTCCAAATCAGGGCTCTGGGACTCCCATAGCCCATCATCACTGATGAAGACTGATGGGAAGAATGCATTAAATATCTCTGCCTTGTCCATGTCCCTATTTCTGAGGTGATCATCCTTATTTCTGGTCTGTTTTTGCTATGCCTTAAAAACCCCTTTTTATTGTGCCCCAAATATAAAATGTACTGCTATAATGAAAATTTATAGCAATAATACATTGTCACAGCTTCTCCTGTGACATTTTCAATTACTTAATGCTAAATAAATCAGATAAATCTCAAATTGGAAAAATGAGTGATGAAGGTGTTTTACCAGCCAAATTGCTACTGGCATTTGAGGTTTTTTGTTAGTAACTGAAAGCTAAAAATGGTTTAAAAATGGAGATAGGAAAATTACAAGAAGCATGGTAGTTGCACTTACTTCAGGGAATTATGTTCTGAACTATTTTGAAGCCTACAGTTTGGGAATGTTTGTGTGTGAGACAGAAAACCTGAAGGAATAAATACCTCTAACACTCAGCAAAAGAGAAAAGGAATGTTACCACACCAGTGAGGTAAGGTGCAGTTAGAAAAGAGGGTCTTGTGGAGGCAGGCTAGCACTTTTCTGGGACCAACTTCCTTATCTTGGGTAACTACCTCCAAAAACAAGTTTGAGACAACACTGCACTTACGTCTCTGACAGGGGGAAAGGAGATTGAAACCCCTCTGAACCCATCCTGAGAAGTCTGTGAATAACAAATATTGCACGTGCAAGAAGGACTGGCCTATAAACAGCATAAGTGAGAGGGGTCGCATTTTCTGAAGGAAATAGACCAGAGATGTCTCTGAAGTCCTAGTGATCCAGATCTTCTATCCTCTATCTCTATTTTCCTATCTTTCCTTCTTCTTCTCTTCTTCTCCTTGAAAGTTTAAATCAATTCTGTTGTGGGCCATTCATCCTCTCATAAAGTTAAAAGCTTAAATTACTTCTACTGTGGGCTGTGCAGAAATTGTTTTTGCCATGTGCTGTTCAGAAAAGTTGAATTCAGAAAAGTTTAAATTGCTGTTCTGCCATGGGCTGTGCAGAAAAGTTTAAATCATTACCACCACAGGTCATTCAACTTATCATAAGGTTTAAGGTTTAAATCACTTCTATCATAAATAATATTTTCTAATTGACCATTTGGCTTAGTTTTGCCTTAATTTAATCCAAGGATATCCCAAATGTCTTCTCAAAGTAAGCAGTCCAGGACTGCCTTCGAGGGACCCAACATTTTGTGGCAGTCCTAGAGCTGGTACAGGACCTGAGAGTTTGATATGCCTTTGTTGACTGAAGGTATTACTGTAGGCCTCATCTATAGTATTTTCAAAGTGATTGTGTTACTTCCAGAAGCAAGAGTTTGGAGGATTGGACATCAAGCCATGTGCAGCCCATTTTGTATTTGTAGTGATCTATGTTCTGTTATTATAAGCAGGACTATAGGAGGCTTCTTTTCCATATGGAGTAATAAAGGAATGCAAACATTCCTGGCAGAAGAACACTGTTTGCAATGAAATCCTCACATCCCTTCCCCAAGAAAACCAACACAGTAATTATATAGTCAGAGGCCATTTTATAAATAGCTTACTTTGGGGAATGCCTTCTCTTATATGTGGCAATGTGCAGGGCACATCTGAGTAGTTTTACTTTCTATTTAAGGCTGTTAATCACAGAAGTGTCAAAATAAATCCTATATTTTTATAGGCTTCATGCAAGCTTAATACACTTAAGACAACTGTCTGCATATCCCAGGCCAGTGAAATGCTTAAGCATATTCTAAGTATTCAGCAAGTCAGTAATTTCAAAGAAGTCCCACTACTATTTGTGGCATATGATCTGCCATGCACTGTCAGTTTTCTATGATGAAAAATGTTGCCCTTTCTCTTGAAAAAAAGTTAAGTACTGCAGGGATGGATGTGAATATGGGAATTTGGGACTTTTAAATTTTTAGAATTTAACAGCATCAGTAAATTTAATGGCTTGCTGGTGAGAATCTTGATAAACACATTTCTGCCTGTAAGTTTCTTAAATTATTTTTACAGCAAAATTCTTCTTTAATGCTTGCCAGGCATCCCTGAAAATGTTAATAAATTTTTGGGACTCCAAAATAGCACATCCTCATTTCTCTTAAAGTATGTATCTTTGGTATGAATCACACATTCAGCACTCTTAGAAGATGCTGGAAATGTGCAGATGCATGCATATTCCTAGACTTCAATAAAGTTTTGAAATAATTTGAAACTGCAGAAACATTTTATGACTCAAAACTCACAGTTGTTTGTGCATATACATGAAACACAGCACTAAAGCTGAAAGTGTGTAAATGCATAACCCCTTCTTTTGAAATACAATATATCGAAGTTATTCTGAAAGTGCCTGCAATTTTTTCATTATGTTCAAACTCTGTTCTTTTTATCATTGTAATAGGCCAGTAAATTTCATCTGTATTAAAACACTGAAGATCTGGACTTAAATTCTGTATAAAGCCTTTCCAGACCCTCTTACTCTTTTCTTCAGTGAGATGGAGATGATTGTGTGAGTGTATTTCATAGAAACGTGTTGTATATATTTTTGCCTTTTTTTTTTTTTCATAATTGTTGGAGAAAATGAAATCCTGATGAGTCACTGAATTAGAATAATAGAAATGCATAATTTCCTCTTTAGCCAAATCAGAATGAATCCTGCTGCCATTACTTCAAAGTAACCACCTCACTCTTCAAGTATTCCATGGGACACACTGGAAAGAAGGATAAAGCAACCTTGAAGCAATGTCAAGCAGTACTGTCGATGTTAGGAATTAATTAATTTCTCAAACAGTACTGCATTTGTTTTTTAGCTTTTACTAGAATAAGTTAGAACCGAACCTGTTTCTTGTTAGTAAGATTAAAAAAGGGGCAAAAAAATCCAAAGCCTGATTTTCTGTAGTTTCTGATTCTGTTGCACTCAATGATTCTTGTTGGTCCCTTCCAACTCAGCATGTTCTATAGTTCTTCAACATTACAGACGTCACTTAATTTTTTCTATATATTTTTCCATAATTTCATGCATTATTTTCATACTTGGTATTCAAACCTTACTGATATTGACAATCTGTATTTCACTAGCAAAACTGTTTATTTCTTTTGTTAATGCACCAAGTGATTCCTCCTCACATACACACTTGTGTTTTATGAACTGCAACAATATGGTAAAAGATGAATTCATAGTAATTACTTGGTAGAACTTCCTCTTTGAACTTCTGAACTCCTGGAATGGCTGCTGCATTTTGTGCTGGAAATGAAATATTTGATACCATTTCCTAACACTATCCAGCATATGTTTTCCCATAGACTTTTTCTGCATACATAAACTAACTAAATTGACTTTTACTAAATTTCCTTCTAAATTGACTTTGTTGAATAGGTACAACTCTGGTTATCCTGAATTAGAGTGCATAAATTTAGCCTGTTAGACAATTAAGCTAAACGAATATAATTCTCTTATACTGATTTAAGAGAGCTGAATTGATGCAATTCCTTCATACCTGCAGTTTTTTTCAACTATTGAGAAGACATGCACAGAAGTTCATGGTTTTTTATGTTCTGATCTTAGAATTAGTATTTTCACATATTTTGCTGGAAGAAAACCAGCCAAAGTGGGGAGTTGGTTTAGAATAAAGTAATAAAGAAAAAAAAAAAGAAAATGACAACATGAACTAGATTCATGCTTAAGTATGTGAAACTCAAACCATTTTCCTAGGACTGGTGTCCAGAATTAGCCCATGGCAATGATGACCTACATAGACTTCATCAGATCAGCTGCTCCTTCCTCACCGGCCCAAAGAATGCAGCAACTTGCAGAACATCAGAAATTTTAATCTGTGTTCATCTTAGAAATTAATATATTTATGGTTTGCTGATGATAAATTTCAACGTGGATTACAGATGGTAGAAGCATTTACTGGAATGATCTAGCATTTTGGCATGAGATGAAATCATGTGAAGGTAATCCATCCTTCATAATAGGATAAAGGGTTTAAATGGTTTATGAAAATTTAAACCTAATAAACTTAGTCTTTTTAGTAAAACACAAACAATGATCATCCTAATTTCTTCACTACCTCTGTCATATTTCTATTAAGGACTTGGAATGCTGTTTAAATTTAGGCTTTTCATTGCAAATTGCCTTGAAAGAGAGCAGAATTGAAATCAGCAAGACAAATTACTTTTAAATTCCTTTAAAATAATGATAATTTTCCCTTTTTTTTTTTTTTAATGTGTGTTTTGTTTGTTGAAAGTATGCTTGACCATGAAAAATGAAATATTTAAACCAACCTATGTGGCATCAGTTTTATCTTGGAATTTTGTCAATCACAAGACTTGTTCTGAATAGCTGCACAGAATACATGCTCAAAACCTGTATTTTGAATGTAGGACTGCTACTTTCAAAGCAGGATGATATACATACATGTTTTTCTACTAAATGCATTTTAAGAGTATTTCAATAAAGCAGGTTTTGTTAGTTCAATAGAAAATGTAAGCAAACTCAAATTTTGAGTCTCTATTTCAAGTTAAGAGAAAGAGGAAATTATTTCATGGACTAGAACATAATGGTACCTGTTTAACTGTTTTCAATTTCGATTTTGTACTTTTGGTAGTTGCCTTTGGGCTATTATTCATGGTCTCCTCCAGCTTCATCAAACTATCACAGAACAGTAGACGGGGAAAATTTAAATATTCATCTATTGTGTCTGAATATGTGTAATTTACAGTATTTTTAAAAGACGAAGAGACATTACATGTTCTGTCCATACTGATGCCTAGCCAAAAGTGAATAAAGTAAACTGAAGTTTTAGGAATGTGAGTTATGAAGAACTCCTTTATCTCTCCTATGTCCTCATTTGGCAAAATCTACACATCACGTATGCGGCAGTGACACAATGACCTGGTTGATCTCAAAGATGTAAAAGAAATGGTTCATATTACTAATATGTTATTTATATATATAAACATTACACAATACTATGATTTCATTTTATAAATAATAAAATAAATATTATTATACTATGTATAACACTTAACTCCCAGACCTTCCCTGATTTGAATTTCCACATGCATTTTATTTCTGATACCCAATTTTGTTATTTGTGCATGCTTCTGCTACTTCCAAAAAGAATTCGGTGTTAAAAATGTCACTTGATATCTCCATTACTATTAATGAGGGCCTAAAATAAGTTAAAATCTTCTTACATGAATTATGCATTGTTAGTACATGGTGACATACATTGCTTATACTTTCTCACAGAGAGTAAAAACATTCAGCAAATTTGGTTTCTGGCAGCAACAAAAACAAAACAAAAAATCCCAGCTGAAACAGGCAAGGGATCCCATTGAGCAAATAATACTCAATTTTGTTACAGAGCACAGCTGCTTTCTGTTTCTTCAGATTATTTTCTAAATATTGCAGGTATAGATGTTACTGTTCCAGGCATAATACAAGATCAGTCCCAGAGTTTCTTTGCGCTACAATGACATTGAGATCATTAAAGCTGCTTTGATGGATGCTTCCTAGTGAGCAAATTTGTTGTGCTTGAAAACTCTGATCATAGCGTTTCTACATCATCATCCTATATTATTATCCTTTCTCATGTTTAGATACCTCAGTTAAGCATAAATTGCAATGGCATAAATTGCAATGATGGTAATTTTTTTTTCCCTTAAGAACAACTACATTTACTTTCCATTTCATTGCCAGTCTCCCTTTAAGTAACACTGCTCTGGCCCAAACCCCAGCCCCACCCTCCTCCTGAGAAATTACTTCCAGCTTATAAGCAGAAAATAATGTTCTTCCTTGCTGACTTCTGGGGACATGTACATCCAAACTTAACTTTGTGGCATCAATCTGAAAAAAAATACATTCTGAAATCAAGGGAGAAGCATAGGACTTAGTTTTGAATATTCAGAAAACTTCTTTGGAACCTTAAATCCATTTTAGTTGAGATTTGGGTTCAATAGGCTGATCTGTGTAAGCACCATGAATAGTGCAAGGTGAACTGGTTCTCTGGTTAATTAACTTCAGTTTTCAGAAGAAAAAACATTCATTTTCTTTCAATTTGAGAACAGGGTGTTTTGCCAAGACTTGCACATTGTTGTACATACTTGGCCTATTCTGAGAGTACAGAATTTCTGAACTGTGTTTGCTGACTGAACAGTAAACAGACTTGGTTGCTAGCTCTCTGTCTTGAAGAAACTGCGAGCTCTTTCCCCATCTTTACAAAAATACCTAGTCTTTACTACAGGTAAGTAAGTTGTTTGGTTTGGTCACTGCCTTTACACCTTCCCTACTGTTTAAAAGACCCCTTAGGTTGCAGCATTTCATTGCTACCTCATCTGTTTATGCTATACCTCTGTAGGTATACAGATGTATGTGTAGGTGCATGTACCTACACATACATCTGTACACTTACAGATAGCATATTCATATTCATATAAGATAGAAATTCACTGGTTTTTGCTAACATGATTAATGAGAAATAAAGTGAGCTCTTCTGTTGAAAATAGGAAGCTTCGGAACAGTTGATGCCAATGCCACAGAGAATAATTAACACCCTCTCATCCCAAGGCTAGTAGAACCATATCATTTGAGGATGATAGATTTAAAAGAAAAGAAAGCAACACATCCATCATACCTTTGAAAAAAAAAATTTCGGTCACACTTAGTATGTCAAAAATCTTGCTACTTAAACTGAAACAGTTTTAACTAATACCTTTATCAGATATTATGTGGGATAATGTCACATAAAGAGGGATGATGGTTATGAGACAGGTATCCATGATGTCTGTTTTGAGAATTCACTATACTGCACCTCTTTTAATTCTTTCTGTCAAATTCTAATCGCAGAAAAGAGAATTAAAGGAGTCTGAGAAATAGAAGGGTGGGGGATGATAATTCCCTTTGGTACGACTATACACAGAGCATAAAAAACATGATGGGAAAAACAAAAGTATTGAAAACCTCCATTTTTTCCCCTCTCTGCCAACAGACACCTGGAACGTGACAAGCTTATGTGCTGTGACTGTTGTCTCAACCAGAGGATTTTGTAAGTATAGTTTGGTGACAGCCTTCATCTGCAAATTCCAGTAAAATGAACCCTTTTGGGGACAAAAGTGCAAAGCTGTCTAAGTTCACCTCTTACTTATAATTCACAGTTCATAGTTGTGATACATTTTAAGATTCAAATCAGGATCTAGGCATTATTCTGTTATCTTTTCTGAAACTCTAAAGGCTTGGTGACAGTTCCACCCTGGGAGCCTGGACCTAGTGGGACTTGAGTCTTGTCTTTGTCATCTTTTCCCTACCTCTCAGAGTGGGCCTGAAGGCTCTGGCATCTCCTAAGGTATGGTTGGCAGTTTCATCACCCTCTAAGGGTGAAATACCTCTGACCAGAGCATAACTCTAGGGATAATTTCTTGGAAGATGTATTGCTTTCTCTAGCGGATAGATCTTTCTCTTCAAACATATTTCCCACCTTATTACTCCTTAGGAAGAGCAAGTTAGATGCCTCGAAAGGTGAAAATGACACACAGGTTTAATTCACTTATATTGCACTGATAT
This sequence comes from Acropternis orthonyx, assembly GCA_035583155.1. NCBI lineage: Eukaryota > Metazoa > Chordata > Aves > Passeriformes > Rhinocryptidae > Acropternis > Acropternis orthonyx. The sequence continues at coordinate 75,033,156 of JAWWEU010000081.1, read as the reverse complement.
AGCAAATTAAAGCAGCTAAACTTCTCTCTGAGGATTACTTCTGGCTACTGCTTTATAACTGCTAAAAAATCACCCAAAACCAAACATAAAAAGGGTAAGTCTTGAGTGCAGCTTCACTTCTCATTTTGGAAAAATATACCTGCAATACTGCTTCTCCCAGTCTCCACAGATCTAACTGAAGCATCATATTCCCACAGAAAGAAATCTATTAACACCCTCCTAAGAAGCAAACTAAAAGAATTTGTGACTGTAATTGCATTAAAATGGTGGAGGGGTTTAAGTCTGTAAATTGATTTTTGATTGGGTGCTTTATTTCCCCAAATAGTACCATATATTTCCTACAATATCTTCCTGTTTTCCATCATCTTTTAGAATCATGTGGTGGTTCATGTCATTATTACCATGAAGTAATGAATGTCAGAGGCCGTAACATGAAAAATGAAAATCTGAATAATCTATAATACTTGACTAATAGAGTTTTGTAAATAAAGGACTATACTGATACAGTGAATTTGCCATGATATATTTCTGATTGCAAATCAAAAACTGACAAAGAAATTTCACTTTATCTAAAGAATAGGAATGAAGCATATCAGGGCTCTAAAGGGTTAATTTTGCAAGAAAGAATACGAAAAGGACTGGTTTTGCAGTAACTGTGGCTGATGCACAAAACTTGCTATGTCCTCTGCACTAAATAAAGGAGTGAATTTTGGTCTGTAAATGGAAGAAAAATTAGACTGCATCTTAATGCATGTGCATGTAGGGCTGAATTGCACAGGTGAACATAGGAAATGATAATTCAAATTAAAAACCAACCAACTAAACAAACAAAACACCAAGACAAAACAAAAACCCAAACAAAACAAAACAAAAGAAGGAAATAAAGCAAACAAAACCCACTGTCTTGCAATTGTACTGAATTCAGAGTATAGTTACTGGCAGTTGTTGAGACATAGCTTATGTTCTAGGTTAATACATTCCAGTCCAGAAAGCCAACACTATCCTCAGTTGCATCAAAAGAAGTGTTATCAAGACAGGTGATTCTGCTCCTCTATTCTGCTCTAGTGAGACCCTACCCGGAGTACCGTGTCCAGCACTTTGGCCCTGGACACAGGAAAGATATGAACCTGTTGAACTGAGCCCAGAAGAGGGCCCAAGAAGTGACCAGAGGGATGGAGCACCTCTCCTATGAAGACAGGCTGAGAAACTTGGGGCTGTTCAGCCTAGAGAAGGGAAGGCTCTGAGGAAACATTATGGCAACCTCCCAGTACCTAAAGGGACCTACAAGAAAGATGGAGAGGAACTTTTTATAGGGACATGTAGTAACAAAACAAGAGGAAATGGCTTTAAACTGAAAAAGAGTAGGTTTAGAATTCATATTAGGAAAAAAATCGTTGCTGTGAGGGTGGTGAGGCACTGGACCAGATTGCCCAGGGAAATAGTGGATGCATCAACCCTGGAAGTGTTCAGTGCCGGGTCAAATGGGGTCCTGAGCAAATTGGTCTAGTGGAAGGAGTACCCATGACATGGGTCTGGAATTAGATGACCTTAAGGTCCCTCCCAACCTAAATCATTCTATGATTCTAATATGTTGACTACAACCATTTCTGTGCCCATATTTCTTAATTTAGTTGGAGATGCTTGTCTTAAGACAGTTGTGCTTTGAGACAGTTAAATAAATTGCTGGATAAATAGAGCTCAGGTAGACTTTAATGTTTTAACATCTAATTAAGAAAGAATCTCACCAATTTGATTCACACCATAGTAAATCTCTTACTAACCTATAGTGAGTCCCTCTGCTCTTACTGCTGAATTCTCCTGTGCTCCTTACAAAGCATTTCTTTTCTGAAGGAGTGATGATTTTAAGCAGGCTGTGCTGCTAAGTGATGGGATGATTGATGCAGAGTGTGGTGGCTTCAGGCAGGAAAGTCCATTTCCTTTTGTGACATGAGAACATATACTGGTCATTATGCAAATAAAACCATAAAAGCTTACACTCCCTGCAGCTCTTAGTTCACAGAATAAGTTTATTAGGGAGTATGTCTGTCTGGCTTTCTTTGTCTTCCACAAAGAACTACGAAGTTTTCTTCTGGTGGGTTTACGTTCGCAGTCTCTGGGAACACAGCTGCCTGCTGGCACTTGTTATTGCTAGAGCAGCAGGAGTTTGTGTGAAGGGATTCTGACAAGCTTAATTGCTAGAAGTATTGGGGCTGCCTGCTGCTGAAGATGGTCACAATATCCCTAGGCTTTTTTCTTTCATTTTTTTCCCCCCTTCCCCTCAAAAGGAATAGCTTCCGTCTTCTAAAAAACTGGTTGGAACTGTAATTCACAGTTCAGCTGCTCATATATCAGTATTCCCATGAAACCTTAAAAAATAATTGTCTAAAAGCATGAATAGAAAATTGGCAATTCAGTCTAAAAACATTTATGCCAGGTCTCTGACATCGTTCCTTGTAACTGCTAAGATTAGTGAAGTGGGAGCTGCTTGTAGGGAAGGGAGAGATGCTGAAGTTTTCTATATCTTTCATCACACTATCTGCAGATAGCAGTATGCAAGAAAAATGCCTTTTCAGATAAGTCTAAAACTTATTTAACAGATTAGAATCTTTTCCAAAATAGCATACGTTAAATGCCAAACATGCCTGAATTGTTATGAGGAAAGAGTAATACCAGGCTAATATGATAAAATAAACAGAACCATTTTTGAAGTTGTATTCTGAACAGGTACAGATTAAAACACTTCAAGTAGGTAGTTTAGGCTATTTCTTTCTGTAATATCAATGTAAAATTACGTTTTCCCTTTCTGTTGGTATCATCAGTTAAAACCTGTTTTATCGTATTATCTAGCCCACATGTGATAACCCAGCTAGAGAAACAGATGCAGGTTGGAAGGAGAATACCTAGGTGGATGTGATGTGAAGCACTGGGGAGTGATCAGTAAATAATGACAAAATGTCATTTAGCACACAGCTAAAATAGCTACAATAGGAAAGAACACCTTGGCCTTTGCTGGGCGCTTTCCCTGCCAAGATCTCCAAGTGGGCAGCTGGTGGAAACTGCTTTTTATTAACCTTGTTGGGACTCTTTGGAAGTTTCTGCTGACCAATGAGGTTGCTGCTGGATTCCCTAAAGATTTGTGGTAGTTTCTTTGATGGCAAAAGTATTCTGGGGCATTGTTCCACACAGCAAATAAGAGTTCTAATTGAGTGGAGTGAGAACGTGTGCAGTGACAAGCCAGTTAGATGCTGTTTTAATACTAGATCTCAAAAGTTTTATTACGATGGTGGTGGAAGTTAAAGCATGGTGGACTGGTTTGTGGGAGGCATACTTAGCTGTTTCCTTGCTGTGTTTTCTTTTTTTTTTTTTTTTTCTTTTTTCCTTTCTTTTCCAAGCCAAGTCTTTAGTACAGTACTCAGGAATATATAACAAAGATTCAGTCACTGTCCAAACAGAGCAAAACAAGGAACACATTCACTACTTCCTATCAGCAGGCAGGTGTTTGGCCACATCCAAGCAAGCAGGGCTGCATCTTGTACAATAGTGACCTGGAAAGATAACTGCCATTACTTTGAACTGCCCACCCTTCTTCCTTCCCCTAGCTTTTTGTGAACATGATGTCTTCTGTATGTAATAACCCTCTTTGGTCAGTCAGACTCAGCTGTCTCAGCTGTGTTTTCTCCCAGGTTCTTGTCATCCTAGCTTACTCGCTGGCAGAGTGGTGTGCAAAGAAGAAAAGACCTTGGCACTGTGTAAGCACTCCTCAGCAATGGCTGAAACATCCCTGTCTTATCAAAACACATCCAGAGAGTAACACCATAGCAGGTGTTATAAAGAAAGTTAGCTCTATCTCAGCCAAAATTAGTACACCAGACAAGAGAAAACCTGGACATTCTCAGAGAAAGATTTAATCCATCCTGTATGAGCATGGAACAAGACAAACCTCTCCTGTCAGGCATACAGACACACTGCACAGGGACTCATGTCCTGTAATTCAATAAATGACCAGGCTTGTCAGCACTAGTTGGCCTGTGTCCCACTGTGCCTGTTGAGAAGACCCTCACACTGTAAAAGATTGGGAGCTTTCTTCTAGCTTGATTTATTCAGACCTTGTTCTTTTGCCAGACTCTTTGTTTAGCTGAATTTTCTCTTTCTACCCAGTATTTGCATCCTGATTTATCTGCAGGGAATGCTTCCATTCCCTCTTAGCCTTTGGTGTGGTTAATCAAGGCAAGTTTCTTTAATTCATTTATGTAAATATAAATTCAAACAGGTTAACATGTGTGACAGAATTACACTCAGCATTCTAATAGGATTTTCCATCTAGCAGTCATATAGTCTTGGAAGGTGTAGGTCTTCTAGAAAAGCTTTGCTAGATATATACAAAGATTTTTTGCATAACTATATTCCAGTTTCCAGGGCTGACATAAGCTAAGTAAGCTATTCCCTTGGGCACCAGATTGTTGCATCAATTAAATACAACCTTCTGTTAATTTTACCCTTTTTTTGCCTAAACTGCACAAACAAACCTTGAGCTAAATGATTTTGTGGTCAAGTAACATACACAGCATACACAGAGCTTGCTTTTTTTTTTTTTTTTTTTTTTTTTTTTTTTTTTTTTTTTTTTTGAGGAGCTTGGATTAAAAAAAAAAAATCCTTGCTACCTCCTAAGGATGTTATTTAATTTTGGATGATGATGTCTGTTCTTCCTGGCCACAAAACTGTGACTTAGGTCTTTCATATTCAGGTGCCACTGAAGTCTGAATCAGAAGTGAACACTCTTCTGCCTTCTTGGTGTGACATTTCAAATAGCATGACCTTCTGTAGTCATCCACATAAACAGACACATTTCATGAGATACTTCAGTGTTACCATACCAAACCCTCTGAGTTTGGGTGTCTTGTAACAAATTCAGGAGAAAATTATCAGACATCTTTTCCTCATGTTTTCCAATTTTTGCTGATTTATTGTGTTTTCTTAAGCTAAAAATGGCAGTGATATTTTTACTGTATTGTGACATTTCTTAATTTTATCACTTTAGAAGAAAGTCCAGTTTCTTTGTATTAGGTGGATCTGTCATTGGTATAAATAACATCCCAATTTAAGTCACAATGTGAAATGCACTTGTGTGTTGCATCCGTAAGTTGTTGCATTCAACAGTGACTGACTTGCAGCTTAGCAATATGACAGAGAAGGGGGGAAATGTTGATAACTTTTCTAGAAAGGTCACTTCTGTGGAATACCAAAATGGAAGAAGTTGGAGAACAGTCTACCAAAATGGAAGAAGTTGGAGAACAGTCTCAAAAAAAAAAAAAAAAAAAAAAAAAAAAAACACCAAACTTGGTAATGGCCTTCATATCTAGTCTTCATCATTAAATAACTACACAGAAATATTTCATTTAGGTGTTTGAGTCCTGTGTGTTTTTTGATACAGAGATTGATCCAGGATGACAGCTGCAGTGACAAGTGCAATATGCAGTGAAGTATATCAAGGAGCTATGAAATGTAAATCAAATGGCTAACAAACATATTTTTATTAAATCGAAAGAGAAAAGCTCAAAAAAAGGTAAGTAAACACAGTACTTAATTCTTGAAGCATAGCTAGACCAATAATATTTTAGTGTGTTTTCTTCAGAGGAGGCAGCTGCTTGGTCAGCTAGCTGCTTTTTCTCTCCTGTAATAATTGGCACTCACTGTTCAAGGTTTTTGAAGTCTTGATGGGGGGTAAGGTTCCATTTAAGCTGAGTTGGTGTATTGATCTCACCTGGTTCTGATTTTTTTGCTTCTCATGCTGCCAGCCCCACTTCTTGCTGTTCTGCACTACTCACTGCTCTACCTCTCATCCCTTTAGCCACGCTCCACACAACTTCCCCCTCCCACCCCCCACTGCTCTCTCTACTTCTGCCTCACATCACTTCTCTGGCTAGATGTACTTCACAGTAAGTTTCTCCCTATTTTCTCACCTCATTTTATTCACTCTGCTAGCCATTCTAGTCAACTTTAACAGCTGCATGGTGAGTTGACCTCAAATAGCAACTAAGCACCCTTCAGCCACTCCACTGCAGGGTGAGGGAGAGAATTTGAAGAGCAACAAGAAAAGCTTGTGAGTCAAGATACAGTTTAATAAGTGAAGAGGGGAGAGCAAGTGTGGAGAAAAAAAAGAAAAACAAGGAGGGGTAAAAATAACCAAAACCAAACCCCAAGTAACAGTAATGTAATCACTCATCCTCTGAACACAGATTCACATACCCATTCTCTGAGCAATGACTCCTTTGGAAGGACTCCCTCACAGCTATGGTTGAACATGATGACACATGGTGTGATGCACATCTCTTTGGTCAATTCAATCAACTGTCCCAGCAGTATCTCCTCCCAGACTCTTGCCCAGCCTCAGCTTATTTGTGAGAGTGGGCTTGGAGGGCTGCAGAATGAGAAACAGAAAGCCTTGATGCTGTGCAAGCACTGTTTGATAACAGCTAAAATGCTGTTGTCAGCTCTGTTCTGGTCACAAGTCGAAAGCACAGCACCATACAGACTAGCACTATATCTATTTCTAGATAGGAAATTCTTAATGTTAAAGTCAGAACTTTTCTCAAAGTGTCTTCTTCTTTCTCTAGCTTTTGTATTGCAACACTGGAAACAACTAAAAATGAATGTTGTTATCATTTATTCCAGATATATTTAGACAGGCATTAGAACTGCATATTACTGTAAACACAGAGCTTTCATAATGTCCTTCTTAAAAAACAAAACAAAACAAAACAAAACAAAACAAAAAAAAAACCCTCTTAAACATAACACAACACATGCAAAGTGACTCTGCTTTAGGCTTGCTTATTGATCCTTTCCATTTACTTTTCCCTATCTTGCTTAATTGTCATAAATAGGCCTCTTCACTTCTCAGCATCCTCTGCTCCAGGCTTCTTGGAGGCTAAGGAAGGTGTGGTGAAATTTCCTTGTACTTCAGTCCTCAGCAAACACCCTTTCCTAAGGATAGGAAACAGTCTTTGTTTAACTAAAGGATTGACTGGGCTCTCCTGGAATAAGCATTGGGCTGAAAAACCTTTTGGATGAAAGATGACGTCTGCAAGGACAGTCTCAAAGGAAAATAACCTTGAGGAGAGTATTTGCTATGAGTACTAATGTTCTTCACCATGGGGCAGCTGGATGAGATTACTGGAGCTGTCCTGTAATGGGAATGCTCCAGGAGATGATTCTTTTTTCTGTAGGTGAGCTTTCTGACTGGCTTTGTAGTAGCTATAGCCGATAGTAGTTTTTCAGAAGAAAGGAGGAGAAACAGGGGAGACAGCAAGGTTGCTGAATGAGGAACAGAAATGGAGTTCTGAAGTAACTCAGGCTTAAGTAGTTTAGGTATAGCTCTGTTTTCATTTCTTCATTTATATCCTTTATACACATTTATATCCTTTATTTGGTGTGAGTTTTATAGATGAGTGTTTTTTGCATTTGATATTAGTAATTTTTAAGTTATGGATTCTTTAAGTATCTGGGCCAGAGCAAGGTATTCCCCATCTAAAGATGTGTCATATTTCTGTAGGTTCTGCTTGAAGGAATTTCACATGTGCTTCAGCTGCTGCCCACCATGGCTTCTGCCATCTGAGCCAACTTGAGGCACAAGGGCAGCAGGAATGTTGTCTAGTGGCAACTCAGGTCTTTATGGCATTTGGCAAGGCACAGAGAAATGTATCTAAACCCTGTGGGGTTTTAGAAAGTTTAAAAGAGTCATAGGGCATTGTTGGATCTTAGAAATGGCTTTTTCTCTATGTCTAGGGGTTTTAAGATGCATATGTCAAGAACAGTGAGGCACACGCATTTTATAGGAGGAAACACAGTTAAATACTGTGGAATATGCGTTCCAGGGAAAGATCCACAAGGGATCTATATTGTAGCATGGGGTAAATATTCAGGATTAACTTTCATTTGAGTTATTTATACATTATACATAATTTGAAATAATTTTACTGACTAATAGATTCTTATACTAATGTCTGCTATAGATTATTGACTTGCTGGCAATACATTCCTACTTACAAATGAAAAGATTGTTTATTTTTTTCCTCCTCCGAGTGGCACACTGTGAAGATTGTGTAACAGAAAGGCTAAGTTTAGAACCTTGAATTTTGATCACCTGTGTGTGTATTATGAACAAATCATACTATCTGCATAAAAAAGGAAAACACAAAGATGTATTAAAATTCTTCACATTTTATGAATGGTTTTGGAGAAGTACTGGTTAGACACTAGACAGCAAATGCAGTAATTTAGGGATTAGATTCCCCTTTGCAGAAGGTCAGCCAGGATTAATTTCAAAGTCCTTGGTGTTAGGGGCTATAATTCCTGTTGTTAATTGCCTACACTATTCTGAACTATGAGGGTTGTCCATCATATGCTAATGAAACTGACCCCTCTTTTATGCACATCTGCCACTTTTTAATTTTTATAATTGCAAAGAACTTCCTAAACAAAATTCCAAAACTTCCTTACAAAAATATTTTTGTACTGTTTAATGTAACTAAATGAAGTGATATAGTGTCTGAACTACTTTCTTGGTCTCTAGTTCATATTCTATCACAGTCCACCCCCTACCTAGTTTTTAGGTTTTTGATCAGAGTTCTGGACTACCTGTATAAAATTTCTTCTTTGTAATTAAGTGTATGTAACATGCTAAAAATATACTGAAAGCATATTCACTTGTAAGACATTATTGTACCTTCTCTGCATCTATAGAACTCCTGTCATAATATTCCACCTACGTGTGGCACTAATAAATAGATGTTCAGGGAGGAACAAGTGAACTGTGATTCATGAGTCATTGGTAAGAGAAAAATTCAGCTGGTTTACAGTAATATACATCTTGTTTAATTGGAAATGGATTCTTTAAATATTATTTATCTTCACTTTGGAGATTAAAAAAACGCTACCTTTTTGCTGCATGTCAAGCTGTAACATGCATACCTCAGACTACATTAGATAAACCACTTTCTCAAAGAGCTACTGAAGCTGATGACTAAGGAATACTTACTCTAATTCTCTAGTATTCTGCAGGACAATTAAGTGCAAATGCCATGACCTGCTTTATCAGCCTGTTCACGCTCAGTCAGGTGAATGACAAGTATGTTTCAGAAGGCCTGGTAGAACAGGGTTTCTTCAGCTCTAGTGAGGGATGAGGACACATCCATAATTTGAAAACTCCACCTAGAAATCACTGATTTCTGGTGTTTGAACATCACAGATGAACTCAACACAAACTCAATGGCACGTAGAATATTTTAAAGGCAGATGTTTAGAAGTCCTCAGTTTGGTGCATAGTTGTATGTCTAAACATTTGTAAATATAGAACACTTTAGTACTTTAAGAGGCTACATACACAAATTATTTGCTCAAAGTCCAGTTTTGGGAAATTATATATTTTGGGACTCTAGAAAAAAATCCAGGCCCACTACTAGCAAGAAAATGTTTATTATCTTTGTTGAAAAGATAGCTCATCTTTTGAAGGGAGAACTGATAAATTTTATTTTAGTATTTTTCTGGTGCCTTAAATCAATCAGCTGTACTTCTTCCTTTCTAACAGAACAGAAATCAACTTGTCATCAAGTACTTTTGCCATGACCAGAAAAACACATATACATTACTTTTCTTTCTTTCTTGATTAGGGTATTGGACATGTTCCTTGCAACAGCCATTCTCTTTTTCCCCTATCACTAGTATCCAGTGTGGGATTTGGAATGGTGTCTTAGCACCTGAAGCCCACAGCAGACTTTGCCAGTCTTCTGACCTCTGTGCTCATGAAAGCGCTACTGTGGGAGTGGCCCCTTGCTGTCAGTATGTAGCAAACTCCAGGTTTAGAAATTGAGGTGTCTGAGAGACAAGAGTGACTGACTTCGAGCACTTTCTCTTTTATAGGTATATATGATTTCAGCTGGACACCTCAGCTTAATGTGCTGCACAGCACAATGGGGTTGTCCTTAGCTGTTCGCACTTGAGAAAGGTTTTTCCCTCACACTGTTAGCCAGCAGGTTCACTGTGATCCTCCAAACCCCCTGCATTTGTATAAATTGAGCTCTTCATTATCCACCTGATGGTATCTGGTACAGGACAAAACATTTAACCTTCAAATGAAAATATGTTGGGAGGGAGCAGGCTGAAGCAATATAAACATAAGTGAAGGACAACTGAAAATGAAAGCAAGCAGTTGCTTCAGTGATCTTTAAGAAATGTGCTGAGCTTTAAAGGATATCTGAAATTGTGCTTTACCTTACATAAAGAGAAGTTTCAGAAAATCTTACATCATTGTGATGTCTCTAATATAACAGCCCTATTAGACAATGGGAGTTTCTAAAAAAAGCCAACAAAAATAAAAACACACAAAAGTGAATGATAAAGTTTTTCAGTTGGATATTGTAAAATTGTTTTCCACATGCTTTTTGGGTAGTAGGTGACTGCGAGTATGGCAATGTGTATTGTACTTGGATTTCATTCCACACTCGTGTAAAGCGTTGTCTTTTATATTGACTGATAATTTGCATAAACTATAATTATGATGAAAGGAACTGAAATACCTTTCATACTATTTGGAAAATACTGGTGCTAACGTGAGAGTTATTTAGTTATTTCTCCTCTTTATGGATCAGTCTGTAAGGACACATTTGTGAACTAATGTGGAAATGCAATTCATTACAACAAACTTGAACTCATGTGCATTTGTCTCATCTTCTCTGCTCCCCCAAGACTATTCCAATGACTCTTCTACTGGGCCACATTCTCACTGGGGACAACCTTGGTAATTAATATATAATCATGTTCTGCACTAAGCTGGACAGAACTCCAAAAATTTGAATTAGACAAAAAGCAAGAGATTTCCAAGGCCTTTTCTCTCTACAAAAGATTCTCTCTCAAATATTATGACATCCTTTATCCTTTTGAGAGACATGATTTTTGAGTAACTTTCCTCACTGCAGCAGGCTAGAGAAGCAAATCTGATGTCTCCTATATTCTTCTGAAGAATGAAGGCAGCACAACAACAATTCTTGCTTGAAGTATCTCCTTTTAGTAATTGTACTGGATGTCTACTCTCATTTTTTCTTCCCCAACTTGACACAAGAAAAGCTCTGTACAGTCCAGGTGAAAGTTCTTTCAGTTCTGTATCTTTTTCCAAACATCTGTCTCAAGTCAGATGCCTGGGGGAAATGGTAAGCATAAGGCAAGCACAGAACAACATTTCCACTGAAAATGAAGTCAGCAAAAGGCAATCTATGTAGTACAGACACTGTCTGAAAAGGCATTTTTTCAGTGAAGGAAGGGTCTCTGAAATATCACATGATATACATGGTGCAGTTTCCTCCTTCAGGGAAGGGTAAACTTAGGATAATGTCTATGGAGGGGGGCGGGGGGGGGGGGGGGGGGGCGGGGGGGAAAAAA
>JAWWEU010000081.1:75005850-75018390 GCA_035583155.1 Acropternis orthonyx | reverse complement strand
CCCCCCCCCCCCCCCCCCCCCCCCCCCCCCCCCCCCCCCCCCCCCCCCCCCCCCCCCCCCCCCCCCCCCCAAACACCCACAAAAGGGCACAATTTTCCAATATCCTGTAGTATTCTGTTGTCATATTTTCTGATACAGGTCATGATGTATCACTTTGGAGCTATGTTCCTCTAAGTTTTTTGTATTATTCTGGCCAAGTATTTTTTTTTAAATATTGTTTTCTTCCAACTTCCTCATGTACTATTTAAATTAAAACAAAAACCCAAAACAAACAAACAAACAAACAAAAGATTTTGCTATCCGTCCTTCTATGCATAATAATGACATCAGAACTTCAGTGCTTCTTTAATATTGCTATCACTTACCAGCCCTTCTTAGCGTTGTAAAAGGGTAAGTTATATTACTGGACTTAATTAGATGCTCTTCGCAATTAAAAGAATGATTAAAGGTATAAGAAGGTATAAAAAAGAAGCTGTACCTTCATGAATTATAACTACTAGTTCTGACAGTTACTTTGTATATAGGTGGAGTCTCATTCTTCATGGTTCAATCTGAAATGATAGAGAATATATGCATTTCTTGTACACACAGTGCATGTGCACTACATGTTTGTACCTGCCTATCTGTTGATCTGACTGTTTCCTTTCTGCAGCACAGGATACCTACACTAGCCACCTGCACTTATAACCATACTCTGTTGAAGACTTAATTACCTTTACGTAGTTACTGTTGCTCAAATTGTTTCAGGAGGAAATTGCTTGAAAGTCAAATCACATTTCTCTGTGTGTATGTGTGTGTGTGTGCCATGGGGGGATGTGTGCCCCCATGTGGAGGGGTTCAATCTAGAGCAAGGTAATGATTAGCAACTAGGTCTGATCTTCACCTAGCTCAGTAGCTGTTCAAAATAGATATGGAAGCAACATGAGATTAATTTCAGTTTTCTAATATCTGGCTTATATACTTTATTAGCTGAAGCCATAAAAAAATGTTGGTTTTCACAAATTTTCTTTAACTGATCTATTTTCTTAACGTTTTTGACAGAAGATAGTAATGATAGAATTGCTTAAAAATAGATATTTAACTATGTAACAATTTTAATACGCTGTTGTAGTGGATTGATCTCAATTGGACACCAGGTACCCACCAAAGCCGCACTATTACTCCCCTCTGCAACTGGACAGGGGAGAGAAAATATAGCAAAGGGTTCACATGTTCAGGTAAAGATTATTTACTGCTTACTGTCACAGGCAAAACAGACTTGGAGATGTTAATTAAGTTTATTACTAACAGAATCAGAGGAGGAGAATGAGAACTAAAATAAATCTTAAAAACAACTTCTTCCCACCCCTTCCTCCTTCCCAAGTTCTACCTCGTCCCCTACAGTAGTGCAGGATGATGGGGAGTGGGAGTTATGGTCAGTTCATCACAGGTTATTTGGGCTGCTGCTGCTCAGGGAGACGTGTCCTTGCCCTGCTCCAGTGCAGCGTCCCTCCCACGGGAGACAGTTCTCCTTGAGTTTCTCCAACGTGAGTCGATCCCATGGCAACAGTTCTTCATGAACTGCTGCAACATGGGTCACTTTTCCATAGGATGCAGTCCTTCAAGAACAGGCTTCTCCATCATGCGTCCCCCACAGGGCCACAAGTCCTACCAGAAAGACCTGCTCCTCTCCCCATGGGTCAGCAGGTGTCTGCCAGGACCGTGCTCCAATACAGGCTTCCCACAGAGATGCCTCCTTCAGGTATCCACCTGCTTCAGTGAGGGTCTTCTCCATGGGCTACAGGTAGATCTCTGCACCTCTGTTGACCTCCATGGGCTGCCTCCCCATGGGCTGCAGGGGAACTTCAGCTCCAGTGCCTGGAGCACCTCCTCCCCCTCCTTCTGCACTGACCTTGGTGTCTGCAGAGTTGTTCACATGTTCTCACTTCTCTCTGGCTACAAGTTTTGTCTCCACAATAATTTTTTTTTTTCCTTCTTTAATGTATAATCACAGAGGCATTACTACCTTCTCTGATTGGCTTGGCCTTGGCTAGCGGTGGGTCCATCCTGGAGATGGCTGGCATTGGCTCTACTGGACATGGAGGAAACTTCCAGGAGCTTCTGACAGAAGCCACCCATGTAGCCTCTCCACCACCAAAACATGGCCACAGAAATCCAATGCACCTATTGTTTCAAAATACAAACATTGTGTCAGAAACACCCCATTTTGGGGGTGGTGGGGGGGAGGAGAATAAGACATCAGATGGCTTGCTGTAAGAGAGTTCTCTCTCTGTGTTTATGAAGTGGTTAGATGAATTTCATCAAGGACTCCTTGAAATTAGAAGGATCATCTACAGGTCACCCAGTTACTACAGTTACTTAAGACTGTTTCTTGACAGGTTTTTCAAATCTTAAAAGAAAAAAGGCCACGTATCTGCCTTCTTGTGTTTGACCATGTCAGAGTTAAAAAAAAAAAAAAGTTTTATTTGATTTTTTCCCCCACTGCTAAGTGGAATTTCCTGTGTTTCAATTTGTACCCTTTGCACTTCTTCTCTGTGTTGGTTTCAGCTAGGTCAGAGTTCATTTTCTTCTTAGTAGCAGGTACAGTGCTGTGGTTTCCAAATAATATTGGTAACAAACTGGTGTTCTGATGGTTGCCAAACCATTACATTCTCCTAGGCACCACTGAGAAGAGTCTGATTCCACCATCTTTATTCCTTCCATCAGGTATTTATACACATTGGTAAGATTCCCTTGATACTTTTCTTCTTCAAGCTTCAGACTCTCAGCTCTCTTAACCTTTGCTCATACGAAAAAAAAAAAAAAAAGTGTGTCCTAATCATCTGTGTTAGCCCTTCACTGCACTTACACCAGTAAGTCTGTGAATCTTCTGTATTGGGAACCCAGACCTGGACACAGGTCTTAAGATGTTTCTCCCAAGGCCTGAACAGAGAGGAAGGTTCATCTCCTTCAAATGGGTGTTGAGACTCCTGCTAATGCAGCAAAGGATGGATGCTGTTGACTGTCTTTTGTTGACTTCCTTTGTTGCAAGGGCATATCACTGGCTCATGTTCCGCTCGGTATCTGCCAGGACACCCAGATCCTTTACTGCAAGACTGACTTTCATTTCTTCACTCAGAAGACAGCCAAACACTGGAATAGACTCCTAGAGAGGTGATCGACCCCAAGCCTGTCAGTGTTGAAGCGACATTTGAACAATGTCCAACACACTTTAGATTTTGGTCAGGCAGATGGACTAGATGATCATTGCAGGTCCCTGCCAACTAAAACACTCTATTCTGTTCTAAGCAGAGGAACATAACATATAGAGTTGGAACATAATAAAAAATATTCAGTACATGGGTTTTGTTGAAACAAAGTCCAGATCCAGTTATTCTGTCCATAAGTGGTTTATAGAGAGTAAACAGAAGGCCTAGCTGTGATAGTTACTTGCCCAGTGTTGTGTGGTGAGCACAATGCAGTCACTACAGTAGTGTTTGGTGTAGGTGCCTGAATTTTAGCCTTGACAGTCAAGGATATGCCATCTTGTGCTACAGCTGCTGTGATTACATTTAGAGCTCTTGGGATAAGCAGATGACCTGGAACTCATGTTTCATTGCAACTTGCTGGACTAAAAGAGTTTGGTTAGGAGGGGCTGCAATTGGGTTGCTCTCCTCATACTATTTGATACAAAGACAGCATCAGGATTTTACAATATGCTTCAGAATATGCCATCACATAACCGAAGGTGTTGCAGATCTTGCTGTGGTCTAATTTCCATGAAGGTGAGATGCTTTCAGACAATTTCTGAATGAAAGATTTTCCTAGATAATGGGTGATGTAATATTGCCCTATTTCCTCATGGAGTTAATTGACTATAACTATACAAATATGTCTCTTCAAACCTCATACAGTTTGATAATGATGATTGCAACATTTCTTTCTAATTGGGACTGTGGCTAACCCCCAAAAGGAGCATAAGTGATGCAATATTGCACATCACACTTCTTCATGGACAGATTTATCTGATTCCTCCTTAGAGCTAAGATGAAATGGAAAAAAAAATTGCAAATGTTTTACTATATATCCATTTGTTACAAGTTGGTAAAACAAATTTATTGCTGTGGAAAAAAGATTCATTTTTTAATAAACCATGGCACAGGGCTAATTTAAAGTAATCTGATAAAAATAATTAAGGAAGAGAAGACTTCAGGTTATTTACTCAGCAGGAATACCTGTGTGCTTCGTAATAGTTTGCAGACCCTTCAGTGTGAGGCAGCTAACTTGATACTCCAGGTGTTGTGATTTGTGTTTACCAATGCTATGCAGCTTTGGGAATTGAAATATTTGTACATGCCACTGAACTAGCAGAGATGGATTTTTCTCATTAACTGAATCCCAATAAGGTAATCATTGTAGACTTTTGAAATGGATCTGTATATTTGGTGTTTATTATTCATTACACTTAGGAAAAGCCTTTAGCTAATCATATTTTAATGACCTAAGGGACTTCAAGGGAACTATAATTAATATTCTGAAAATAGTCTGTATTTTCTTCTGGAATGTGCAGTTTAATTAAAGGGATCAAACTGAAAAACAAAACAGTTTTAAAAAAGGTTATTTTCAACTGAAATCTCTTAGTGGAACAAGTTATCTCAATAAAAAGAAAGTAGTTGTTTCTAAAAGTTGAATACAGATCTAGGCATTAAAACCCTTCAGTGTCTGAAAATAATTTTTGTTTCAATATGTTCTTTTTTTCCAGAGTTCCAAGTTTTTAAGTTAAAGGGGGAGGAAAAGTCATATTACTTTTCATTCTGTTTGTAAGGCAATGATTTATGATTATACTGATTTTAATAAAGAACTACTTTTCTTTCACATGAATTTTTAATGGCTTGTGACAGGTATTCTTCATATATGGTATATACCCTAAATATATCTTTATAGAACAGCTGTTTTTTGCATCTTGTATTACTGTGGCTTTCTACTCTTATATTGGAGCACATGTACACTTTGCCATGCAATGCAACAGAGAGATCCAACCTCTGATCTTTTGACATGAACTGTGTCTGTAATTCAACACAACATAAACATGATGCTGTATCTTAATTAACCATGAGTGGCAGGTACAACTAGTCCAAGACTGATGCCATGCCAATGGAGTTTCATTGCTATAGGAATCAGAGTACTGTTTTCCCAGTTCAGTGTACCATGTAGACTTCACCAGCTCAAATTGATCTTAGCATTGGATTTAATCTGTGTTCTGCTGTGCAATGAAGAAATTAATAGACTGAATCCTCATTTTGTTTGATGTACATATAAAACATGACAACAGATAAATATTTATGTGATTTTAAACTGGTCATGATATGGAAAGATGTGGAGAAATTCCATTCAATATCTGGTCTCATTTCTGACCATGAAATTATTGTCACCTAATATTGAAATCACAGGAGGGAATATATTTTAGTTAACCATTGACTACTGAGGACTTTTATTCTAAATTTGAGGGAAAAAAGGGAGAAACATGCAGTTGTTAGGAAAATAAATTTACCCATAAAAGTTCAAGATTGTTTTCAGAGGGGCTGAGCAGAGTGGCAGGACCACCTTCCTTCCCCTGCTGGCTACATTCTTCCTAATGCACTCCCTTATACCATTGGCCTTCTTGGCCACAAGGGCACACTGTTGGCTCATGGACAGCTTTTTGTCCACCAGGACCCTCAAGTCCTTCTTTGCAGAGCTGCTTTCCAGCAGGTCAACCCCCAACCTGTCCTGGTGCATGGGGTAATTCTTTTCCAGGGACATAATCTTGCATTTGCCTTTGTAGAATTTCAGACTGTTCCTCTCTGCCCATCCCTTCAATTTGTCAGGTTCCTTCTGAAGGGCAGCACAGCACCGTGGGATATCAGCCACTCCTCATAGCTTTCTTTCCCTTTTGTTCTGTGTAATACTTAGACTGTGAATTATTTATGTATTGTTTTGTTTCTCATTATTATTTTCATTTAAATATTTGATCTTATTTTCCATCACTGTGATTTGTGAACTGAGAAAAAAGTGTGACAGATTTGATTTGCAGGATTGTGCTAGTCCACTTTCCTTAAAAGAAAATCTTTATCTTGTAGGTATCTTTGACTCTGTGAATAAGCCTCTTGATGAAAATAAAAATGTTTTCTCACAAAAGTTTTTTTTTAAAAGCAGCTTTCTGATCATCATTCATACTCCCACTTGATGAGGTGAAGGAAACCTGGAGATGCACAAGTTTTTGTAAACAGCATAGATGCAGGCACTTTAAATTAAACCAAGCAAAAGAACAAACAAATAAACAAAAATTCAACACTTATTCAACACTTCAAAATCCTTTCCAGCTGTCACATCTGACAGGGTACAAATGAGGATTGGAAAAATGTTTATTCATTTGCTTTCCCCAGGTGACAGATATACACCCGTAAAAAGAAAGAATTGAAGAACTCTTTGTTAAAGGCTCACTAATATTTTGGTGGATTCAGAGAGACAAGTGGGTTGTAGATACTTGAGTAGACTTTCCTTCCATTTAAGTCTTTACCCTGATCACCCATCTGAAGATATGTCTGAATACAGTATTGGTCTATTACACTTTTACATGCTACATTAAGGCAGATACTATGAAAAAGCTGCACTGAACCATCAAACAATAGTATCTGAGAGACAATCTCCCTGTTGTATAATGCTATGAGAGACTGGCCTCTGCAGTTATATAGAGAAACTGGCCTTGTGGAGGAGAGCATTTGTATTTGCATGTGTACAGAAATACAACATAAGGGATTAAATTTCAGCATTTGGTGCTATTGCCTAGTGAAAGGTGATCCTAACTGCTAATGTCTGTAAGGAAGCACAAGGTTAACTATTTATTCACTTCCAGAAAGATGAAGAGTCAACTACAGCAAGTCATATGCTGTTCTTTTATTGCTACAATATGAGGAAAGCTTTATTACAGATTATTTTTTTTCTATTTACCTATATGACAATTTAAAACTGTGATTCCAAAACTAAACTAATTCAGAAGAGAAGAAGATAAAAAAGAAATTACTTGGATGGGAAAAGAACTAAACCCAACCAATTACTAAATAATGAAAAACACATTAAATACAATATGGGGTGTAGAAAAATAAGTTTGTAGTTTCCTGACAAAATGGTTAGAAGATGACTTCATGAGTTCTCAGGAATTTATACCAAACTGTAACAATGTTGCTCAAAATCAACAAAAAATGAAGAGCTATGAAAGCCTTTAGATCTTTCGATGGATAATTAATGAAACCGAAAAGATGCAGTTACTTTTGATTTTGAGCTAATGTAAAAAATGGTGTGAAAAATGATGCTCAGTGATTGAAAGAACCAATTAATTAATCTCTATAATAAACTAACAAGCACCCAAGCAAATACCAGAATTCTACAAAAGTTGGGGAGTCAAGATCTAACACTGCCTTTTGGCTTAATTTGTTTTTTCAAGGTGTCATGTGAAAAGGGGAGATTTTCTCAAACTCTTAGTGTCCTTCAGTGCCCCAGGAAAGTTGAGCCCCTTGTGCCTGATCAGTCTGTCAGTGTCCCGTTATGGGGACCTTCAATGGATCAGTCTGAGTGACTTGTTCAGGATCACACTCCAAACAGAGAGACCTCCTCCTGGGTCTCCACACCTTTCCCTACTGCCAGTGACTGTCAGTGCTCTTGAAGGACTCACATCAACATTTTACAGAATAACACTGTTTATTAATAAAACTGTGACAGGTGAAGGTTCAAGAGTTGCTGGTGATAGTATCTGATTGCAAAAGCATGTTCAAAGCAATATGGTAACAAGGTCTAATTCCTAACAAAAGCTAGCTCAAGATAATAATTCATCATACATAGAGTACAGTTCTTACCCAACAGGCATGCCTATCAGGGAAAAGACAGGTTCAACCCATTGTTGACTTACTTTTATATTATATATTTGCCTTTAGATGGAGCTTGAGTGACTTTAATCATATATTTTACTCAGTGAAGGGTGTTCATACCTTGGGGGTGGGTATCTCAGTGTAGTATCTGAGATAGTCTTGAGAAGGGGACATGCATTGGTCCCAGCACAGTTGCTGATTCAACAGCAGGACACCTTTTATTTCTCTTAGTTTTCAGCTGTCATGCAGCTTATCATATAGAATGTGCGACCAATTTCCCTCCTCTGCAAGGGTTTCAACAGTCTGGCCATGGTGTCTCCACTCCTCTCTACCCTCGGTTTAGTTCCTCTTAGATTGGGTTGTGTGTGGGAGGTCGAGTATGCTGACATATTCCATACAGGATGTAGCAATCGTGTTTTCTCCTATAATTTCTGTACTGTTGTCTTTTTACACCCAGTCACTTTCACACAAAAGGCATGTCAATTAATTTCTCCAAAAATACTAGCAGTTTCTTATTCACCATCATACACAGGTAAGAGTTGGAAATCTGATTCCAATCACAGTGACTTTTAAATTGCTTGGGATAGATAAGTTGGAACACAGACATTACTGGTTTCAAATAATGATGCCTTGAGAAACTTAATTTTGTTTATTTTTAATGATAATTAAAAAAGTTTACATCATGCAATCTGCTTGATGTTTATTAACATCACATTCTCTTCTCTATTTTTAGAACAATGTAAGACACTAGTGACAGAAAAAATTGAATCATTTTGTTGGCAAGCATTAACCAGGGTATTTTCTTTTTTTTCATAGTCTGACTTAAGTCATTAATCAAAAAAATCACAAGAAGGAGAAGGGAAAATAAAAGGCTACAGATTTCTTCTGAGCTTTCCTCTATTTCACAGTCCTTGACTAAGATGGAATTAGATTTAAATAATCTATGAGTTTCCCAAAGGATAAAAATGAGACTCACACTTTGACCAACTCTGATTTCTAAATGCTTACAGAAGAAAGAGAGGTGTTATAAAATCTTTTAAAAAATAAAGATTTCTAGGCAGAGAAGCATCTTAAAGTGTTGATTACCATAATTTTACCATCTTTGATTATGGTGTAAAGCAGTGGACCATAAAGCATAAATCATAAACTTTAGTACGTGTAGGGAGAGGCTGAGCTGAACTTCTCTGAGTTACTGTATAGTGAAATTAAGGTTTTGTGACACACACATGGTTTCAGAGCATAATGCCACAACAAAGGTGATGATTTCTAAGTTCCATGCTAGTCAGTTTCTAAAGACTGGATGGTTTAGGGACAGTGCTTTTGTACAAAACCTCTTGCAAAGAAAAGGAAAAAATTACGTAGTTACATTTTCTTCATTCAGGTTTTTCCTCTGTGGAACGTGACTTACAGTTATCAGCTCTGAAAGAAACAGTCATGAGACATGGTAATGGTTTTGCTGATATTCTTTATTATTATTATTATTACCCTGACTTTTTCCCTCAAGAAAATAGCTCATCCTGCAGACCATGTCCAATTCCTGACAGTAACAGACATGATTCACACACAGGGAACCATGGTATCACCAGTGGCAAGGCAACAGTCCTGATGGGATCACAGAGATGTGTTGGGTTGAATCTCACAACTGCAGTGTTGAAATGGAGAGATACAGGCTCTCTAGGAAGGATAGGATCTGTAGGAAGATGAGCGGAGTGAATTGCCTTTTATGTGACAGAATGTCATGAGTGCATCAAGGTGTGCCTGAGAACGAATGAGGAGCCAAATGAGAGTTTATGTATTAGGATTAAAGAGAGGACAGGCAGAGGCAGCATTATAGCATGTGTCTGCTACATGTCACCTGACCAAGAAAAGCAAGCGGATGAGACTTCTACGGACAAAGAGCAACATCCTCACATTTGCAGACTTTGGTCCTCATGGGCAACTTTAAGTATTCTACTATCTCCTGGAGGGCCAGCACAGTATGACATAAACAATCCAAGAGTGTTTTGATGAAGACTTTGTGTTCCAAGTGACAGAGGGAACAGCAAAGAGAGGTGCTCTGCTGGACCTGTTATTCTCTGAAAAGGAGGACCTCATTGGGAATGTGAAGGTTAAATATAGCCTCGGCTGCAGGGAATGTGAGATGGTAAGGTTCAGAATCTGAGGAAAGCAACAAAAGTGAAAAGCAAGCTTATATCCTTGGACTTCAGGAGAGCAGTTCTTGGCTTCTTCAAAGATCAGATTAGAGACCTGTGAGATAAAATCCTGGAGGAAAGAAAGGACCGAGAAAGGTGATTAATATTAAAGCATCAACTCCATGCTCAAGAAAGGTCCACCTCAAGTAACAGGAAGGCAGGTATAAATTCCAGGAAGCTTGTGCAGATGAACAAGGAGATGATGGGAAGAACTCAAAAGTGTTGAGGGGTCTGGGAGCTGTCACTGTCACCGCCACTGTCAGTCATGTTTGATGATGAATGAGAATACTGCCTGAAGATGGAAGGAAAGCCAGTCTTCAAGAAGGGCAAAAATGAAGACAGAAGGGAATAAAATCCAGTTGGCCTCACCTCAGTCCTGAGGGAAGGTGATGGAATAGGTAGTCCTAGCATATGAATGACAAGACAATCATCAAGAGTAGTCAGCATGGCTTCACCAAGGGGAATTCCTGCTTGAACAACTTGATAAACTTGTGATAAAGTGACTGGATTTGTAGGCAAAGGTAGAGGCATTGATATTGTCTACCTAGACTTCAGTAAGGCCTTTGACATCCTATAGACAAGCTGATGAAGTATGGGCTGCATGAGCAGACAATAAGGTGGATTGAAAACTGAATGAATGGCTGGGCCCAGAGGCTGATGATCAGTGGCACAAAATCTAGTTGGAAGCCAGTATCTAGCAGTGTAGCCCAGGGATCAATACTGTGACCAGTCTTGTTTAACATCTTTGTTAACGATCTGGATGGCTGGGCAGAGTGTACTCTCAGCCAGGTTTTTCATGACACAAAACTGGGGAGGAGTTGCTGACAGGCCAGAGGTCATGATGACATCCACATGGACCTGGACAAACTGGAAAAATAGGATGAAAGGAACCACAAAAAGTTCAACAAGTCCTGCATCTGGGGAAAAACAACCCTGCACATGAGTGTATGCTGGGTACAACCTATCTGTAAAGCATCTTGGCAGAGAGAAGGACCTGTGGGTTCCTTTAGTCACCCAAGTGGAACATAAGCCAGTGAATGTGTTCTTGCTACTAAAAGGGTCCAGTGATGTCCTGGGCTGCATTAGACAAAGTATTGCCTGCAGGCTGAAAGAGATGATACTTCCTTTCTACTCAGCACTGGTAAGACCACATCTGGATGGCTGTGTCCAGTTCTGCACTCTTCAGAACTGGAAGGGCAAGGACATACTGAGACTGTCCAACAAAGAGCCACAAAGATCCACTGGAGCACTTCTATGAGAAAAGACTGAGAGCTGGGACTCTTCAGCCCAGACAAGAGAAGGTTCATGGGGAATCTTACAAATATACACAAATACTTGAAGGGACAAAGAGGACAGAGCCAATCTCTTTTTGGAGATGCCCAGTGACAGGACCAGAGATAATGGACACAAACTGAAACACATGAGGTTTCCCTGAACATCAGTAAACACTTATATACTGAGGGTCAGTGAGCAATGCAGAGATTTCCCAGAGGGGTATCCAGTCTTGGAAGTATTCAAAATCCACCTAGATATGATCCTGGTCAGCTTTAGCAGGAAGGGTTGTACCAGGTGGCCTCCAGAAAGCCCTTTTTGATTCTGTGATACCAAAAACATTAACCCTTTTTCCTACAAATGCACCTCAGAGTTTATCCTAAGCTTATTTTTTATTTTTCATTGTGTTGCTATAGTAATGTCTTAATTTAGGACTGTTTGATGTTTGGTTTTTTTGTGTTTTTTTTTTTTTTTTTTGTTGTTGTTTGTTTGGTTTGTTGGTTTATTTCTTTTTTTAATAGCTCTTTTATATTTAAAGTAAAAAGAGCAGAGAAGTTGTAAAACTATGTAAACTACTCACTGACAAAACACTTTGGCATTATGAATTTTGCTCTTGTATTTCTTTAGAGAAGTAGTAGATGTCTTGAACCAAATATTTTAAAATACTTCCACCATTAAAATCATTCTGAGACTCTATACATTCTGCCTTGCTAAGTGTAAAATTGAAGCCTAAGAGAAATGGAGCCATTCTTTTGCATAGCAATTTCTTCCTGCATCCTATGTAAAAATACCTCATATAGTGCTGGTGAAATTTGACATCCAGTGTACACTCAGCCACTTATGGGCATATAGGTCATATAGAACTATGTGAGAACCCTACACATTTCTATCATTTGGGGGTTAAAATTTGAGCTTTGAACACGTGACTTGTAAGTGTGATGTAGTCTGGGTGTTTCTGAAGTTTTGGTGTGTACTTCACTTTTCCCCTATGCTTGCATTGCCATTTGGTAGAGACTGTAGGCAAACTGCTAGGGCAAAATTAGGGCTGTGGGTTTCACTGTTGTTTTGAAGTTGACCAGAAAATCAATTTCTGTCAACCTGAACTATTGGCTGAGTTTGGAACTGCATTAAGGGTAAACTGAACAAAGATTTTATTATTTTGCTATTTTTTCCATCTTGTTATCTAGACCAGA
>JAWWEU010000081.1:74990256-75005750 GCA_035583155.1 Acropternis orthonyx | reverse complement strand
ATATAGCATGCTTGCATTGTTCATAATCAGGTGAGCAACAAGCACAAGTGATAACTTGTAGATGTTTAGTTTCCCAATCAAAAGTTAATGGTATTTTATCTTTCATGTAGTCATATTTGTTTCCTGTTTATTACCTTGTGACTCCAGACCCTGAATTTCTAGGAAAACCTTGAAAATTCACTGTAAAATTATAGAAAGGACAGTATTGTGATAATGAAAATCAGATTGTGAGCCATGTAATAATAGTAAGTGAAGAATTCAGAGTGCTCTTTTTCTTTCTCTGATACTGATACAAACTGTATCATATATATAAGTTTATTTTACATAAATGATAGAAGGAAATGTATGAGAGGAAATACTGAAGGCGTTGGTCGATAGGCATTCTCTTTTATTGACTGCAGATAATCTTTTTGGAAAGTATCAGTCAGCTGTCCTGAGTTTGATAGGGATTTTCTGCCTTGTATCAAATGATTGATATTAGTGCATTGATAGAGAATTCAAAAACTTCCCCCATGTCTTTCAGACATGCACACATCTTCAGTTCTACCAAGACATTTTTCTTTTATGTGTGTACCCAGGCAGCTGTACAGAGGCACAGACTTCTCCATCTACACTGTGAACCATTCAGATAGGGGTCAGCTCTCAGGTATGCTGAACAACCACATACATGTGCACTTTTCTTCCCACTTTGTAGCGATGTTGCTGAACTGAAAGGGGAGACAAGGTCTAGGGATTCTTCCCAAGCTTTATTGCTTCTTGTCTATGCATTTGTCAGTATTACTTTGTAACTATAGGAGTTATATAGGAGCATTGTAACAACAGGAGCCTACTAAATATGAAACGACAATGCACAACAATCCACTGACATCTTCTTAAATATGCCAACAATTCATTTGCTTAAAATTTCATGTCAGAAGACTGCTTTTATGGCCTAATAGTCTCCCTTACTTTTCTTTACTGCTCATGAATTTGTAAAATCCAATCTCAGAATGATTTACCTCTGAGTTGATGAGCTTTTTAAGAACTTTCAACCTCTGATGGTTAGAAAACTCCTAATACCACTTCTAAGGACACTAACTTTAGTATTTTCCATTATCACCCAATAAAGATTCTCAGTACAACTCATTGAATCATGGAATAATTACAGCTATAGTGAGCTGTGGAAGCTGCCTCATACTGAATACAAAAAACCTTAATACACCTAAGTAACAGAAATAGATCTCATATTCTGAACAGCAACTATACACCATTACAGCTTTTGTATTCCTAGCATGAAAAAGTGAGACTGATTTAGCATCAAGTTTTCTCTCTAATATGCCTAGAAGCTCTTCTTTGCACCAACCTGGTTTAGATAAATCTTGTATTTTTAAATATCTGTCAGATGTCTGTAAAGCATTATCCATGAGGTTTTTTCAGTTCTTTGTAGATAACTGCACCTAATTCCCCAATGCTGAATACTTCTCAGTTCTTGCATTTTAGAAACTAATTTGTGTTTTTTTTTCAGTCCAGCCATAATGGTCACTTGCAGTAGAAGAATCAACCAATATTGCCTCTCTCGAATCTTTGGACATACACTTTTCCTGTTATTCTCCAAGCACATGAAATTACAGCTATCAAATTGAAACTTCACCTCTTTTCTGTTGAAGGTTTCAGGGTTTTTGTGCGTGTATGTTTTTGTTTGTATGTTTGTTTTTAATCTGCAGTAATCTAATCACTCCTGAAGGACAGTAATACACTCTTCAGTAGTGATACTGTCTCAGAAATTTGTCATTGATAAAATTCCTCATATTGCAGCCACCAGGGAAAATAATAAATGGGATTAATCTCAAGATCTGTTATTAAAGAACATCTTTGGTACCTCTTTCATGATAACCTACCTTTCAACATAGCTCCTTTTTGTTTGTTGTTGGTTTTGTTTGGTTTGGGGATTTTTATTATTGTTGTTTTTCTGTTTGTGTAAAGTTTTTAGCTGTAAGTTCTATAAAACCTGATTTTTTCTGCAGTAAACACTAATTTCCCATGAGGCATTTATATCAGAGATTCTGCTTAGTGTTAGATAAATTTGCATGGACACATTTCAGTTGTCTGAAAGGAGTGATAAGACAACAAAGACACATTTTTATGTCTGATAAAACCATGTAGATTTTAGTTCACTCCATGTACTATTATATTTTCTTTGTAATTTAATTTTTGAATTGTTTCTGAACAGGTTTTTAGTAGTTGAGGCATTTTGCTTTCCTATTATTCCTCCATAAATATTTCTGATAGTAAGAAGAGTAGTAGGCTTTTTATCTGTTAGTTCCAAGTTACAATCTCTAAATGAATGATTAATTGAAAATTTACTATAAAAAACTATACATTTCCAAGTTTTTAGATTTTACTGTCCTTCAGTTTTAACAAAATAAACTTGCTTTTACATTTGATGCAGTCATTTCCATTAGCTTACCTTTAGAGAACTAATTTTCTGCTATTTTAATTTCCCTAGAAGAGTGAAGTTCAAATATGCTTATGGATATTAGTATTTATGACTTTGATTTATGTAAGTCATTGATCCTTTATCGATATATTTATAGATCATTTAACTTTTAAAATTCTGGCTTTTCTGTTTACTTATCTAAGTAGATTGTCAACCTTCTGATTTTTATTTGTGAGGATTCCAGATACTACACTTCTATTTAAATTCAGTGCCTCTACTTCCACATTTAAATTGTTGGATTCTTCTGTCAAGTTTATTAACCATCCTCCCAATTTTCTGTCTGCCATACTAAAATCCCAGTTCCTTAGATTTTGGTCTGTTTCTGTCTTTGGTGCCAATTTGAAACAAAATTAATTACCTTGGGATTTTTCACCCAAATAGTGAACGTCTCTTTTCACAGAATCTTGAGCGTTTATCAGAGAAGCATGAGTGAATTGATTTAAGAACTTACTACTTATTTATATCAAAGCATGCCTGAGACTTACCATTGTGGACTGCACAGGTTGGAAGACAGATGCTACAAAGCTGGTAGGAATTATAAAAGTAACACTACTTCATATATGTCACATAAACTTACAAAAAAACCCCAAAGAAACCTCACCACTTTCCAGCCCTGATGCAGAAGTATTAACATATATCTGAGAATTCTTCATAAAATGTGATTATTTTTTTTTTAATCTATAGAGGGAAATTATCTTTGTACAATCAGTCATTTTTATGAGTAAGCAGTACTGTACCACCACCTTTAATTTTAATTCCATCCTTTCTTATAGTTGTTTCATCCAGATGTATCCCACTTACAAATGACCTTGTTTTGCTTTCCTACTATGAGTATAATGAACGGATTATCTTTCATGGCTATCTTTGAAAACAGTTGTTTACCAATGCCTGACTGTATTACCAAAGAGCTGTTTGAGTTGTTTCCCTTTGGTCTCATCTTTGTTTTCAACTGTAGGTACAGTTAATTTTCTGGCTGAAATTTCTTACAGAGTTAAGCTCACAATAACAGAAGGTCTATCCTTTTCCTTAGTGTTTATTTTTCAGTTGCCACATTCTTTTTAAAGGATTTTGTCTCCTGCTGTTCAGCTTTTAAATTTTAGTAGTGTTTCAAATTCTTCCTCTGCCCCCAGCTGTGACCTCATAAAGTTATGGTTTCTTTTGAATTCATTTGGCATTCAGACTGTATTTGGCATCTCTCTTCCAGTGCATTCCCAAAATTTCACCCAGAAAGCCGCATAGTCTTCAGCTAAAACTTTTGTTCTTCATTGACCTCCATTGTGAGGTTTCCAAGTAGTAGCTCCTGTCCACTATCCACTTCAAGTCAATATATTTTTAATTTTATGATCTCCAATGTACTTATGATCTTCTTTCTGTTACTATTGCCACAGGGTTCTTTACCCAGGAAAAGGGGGTAATGGTTTTAAACTGGAGGAAGGTTGATTCAATTGAGTTAATTAGACAAAAGAGAGTTTTTTACAATGAGAGTAATGAAACAGTAGAACAGGCTGCCCAGAGGTAGATGCCCCAATCCTGGAAACATTCAAGGTAATGTTGGATGGGGCTCTGAGAAACCTGATCTAGATGAAGTTGTACCTGTTCATTGCAGTGAAATTGGATCAGATAAAAGAAGGAGGGGAGGGGAAATAAAAAAACTATAAAGCCTATATTTTCTTGTAAATACATCATCTTTAGAAATAGAAAAACAGTTGTGTAAATATGAGAAATGAGAAAAGGTACAGGACTTAACTTTCCACTTATAAATCTATGATTTTAACTTAGCATTAAATTACCAGTTAAGTCGTTCTTATTACCTTATCATTGCTGAAGTTTTCTCTTAAGATATAAATATACCAAGCTTAAGAGTTTCACAAAATACCATACATATTTATAATAACATTTTTTATTATTTTAAAGCAGGTTGGTGTTAATATGTAACACTTACCATGTTACTTTCTTGATTTTTTTACTTGGCTTACATGTCTCAGTATACCTGAGAACATTATTGCTACTGTAATATGTGATTTATTGGTTATCATTTCTAGAGTGCATGAATAGTTCTCAGTACTTTTTACACCTGCAGTGAGAACAGCGAATCTCTTCAAGACACTTCTAGCACAACTGTAAAAAGCCAGTAACAAGGAATTGATTTTTGAATAAAATGCTACAACTGTAGCTTTATCATTGTGTCAGTAGGTACAGTGTAAAATCCATCCTTATGGTGTGTAACTAACAGACCCACTCTCTATATTCTGTCTTTTCACAGAGGGCTATAGAGAATGGATTTATTCTACTAGGAAGTAAAAAACTGTAACTTAAGTAAAGCAGTCTTGCCCTCATATTTGTTAATTTTAATCAACATGTTTTGTATTAATTTCCTTGTAGTATAAGGACTTGACCTTCCTAGGTACTTAAGGTGCAGAATCACATCAATAGTGTCTCTACAGAAATTTCTGTATGTGCCAAAAAACGCCAACAAAGTTTACTTTGTGCAATATGCTACTTATTTTGCACAACAACCGGCATTTCTGTAAGAACAGAACGCTACCTGTTATTTAGCTAGACATTTTAACTGTGGTGGTTTTGCAGCTTCAAGTGAATTTTCCGGTTGCACTGTTTCACTTGGTCTTCACATAGTCTTCTGTTATCAGTAGAATGTGGGTTGGTGAAAAGCTTTTTATATTGGTCTTTAGTAGCTTAAATCAATATATTGTTACTAGAAAAGCAGATTTGATCTTAATCCTGTTATCTAAGAGACAGTAGTTAATTTGTCTGCCTTGTGAAACTGATCCCTTCTGTGAACATTTCTTAAATCAAGGGAAAATTTCCAAAGGATTTGTGTGATCTGATTCAGTATTTTAAATTCATGAGCTTAAGCAGCTTTTGTTTTACTAACTTTAAAGCAAATATACAAGAAATAAATGTCAACTTAGTCTATTTTTATACATCATGCAGATTTGCATAGCTATTATTGCTACTTTTTGTCTCTAATACACTGGGTAATTACAAATGAGCTATTTTGTGTCTCAAATAAATAGCATTAAACCACAAAAACTTTATTATGTATTGCACTATTAATGGTTTTCTGTGTGCAGATCATATATAAGGTAATAATAAAGTTATATCCTCCTGTTGTCTTTGTCATCTAGTTGCTCATTTTGCTATATAGACTGCAGATTTCTTCCTATATCTATTGTATTTAATCAGGGTTTATTATACAAACATCTGAACTGTATTGAATGTATTATTGCACAAGTTAATGATATAAAAAGAGAGTGATTATCTTTGTAAGCAAGCTGTTTAATTAGTTTTCATTTCAAGAGTTTTTACGAAATAATAGGCAATAAAATGCTTGTACAGTCTACTCTACAACCTGTGCCAAAATTTATACTGCTGACCTCTCTGTGAACTGATGCTAAGCCATTGTTTCCTGCCTACCACAGAAGCCTAGCTAAACCTGTAAAGTTATCAAGTTTCAACTTAAGTTCACTAATTTAAATAGAAGGAGTCCTAAACAAATAAAGGAAGTACTACTTGAGATGCTTAGTCACCTGCTGTGTTTTGGTTTTGCTGGCTCATTTATCACTACCAGCAGAACCTTTGAATTAGAACAGTTTTTGGCAGTCCTCTCTGTCTCAAGTTAACCTGTCATATATTATTAAGGAGACAGATTCTGTCAGTTTTTCAAAAGTATTTTTCAAAAATATTTTTCTTCTGTGCATTCTGACTTTATACAGTCTATCTAGAACATAGCTCAAATATAAGAAAGAAAAGTATGTTTTGAGGATGACTTTCCTTACCACTTTGAGACACATGGGTGTGGGGAGATGGAGCAGTTAACAGCAGAGCTGTCTTTGGGGAAGATACTATTTATGCAGGAATGGGGTGCCCCTGGGTGGAAGAGAAATTATGCTTCAGAATAACAATGTGTCCAAATCATCATCTTCAAACTCCGAAGCACAGAGCCTTGAGTTCAGACTAACCTGAACCTAGACCAGAATGCACAATAACATTACTTTAACTGTGTTTTGAAGAGTGGATCATGCTCACTGCAGGCTGCATGCTGAATGAAGAGAATCAGGTTTCCATAAAAGTTTGGGCTGAAATATCTAAGTAAGTGAGTTAATTCTTATATAAAAACTTTATTTTGATATGGCATTTGTATGTTTCTTTCTCTAAAATGAATCAGTCTCCTGCTTTAAACTAGAATACAGATTACTGATTGTCTTGTCTGAAATTCAGTAAAATAAAATAATCTGTAACTCCAGGCACCTAGAATTCTGCTTTTATATTAGGTGATTTTAGAATAGTCCCATTCTTTTCTGGTTGTGGTAGCCCGTCTCTCTAAAATCAGGACTGCCAAAGGGTTGTTCCACTAGATAAACATGAAAACTGTATATTGGTCTGATGTGATGAAGCTTTACTTTTACCAAGGAAGACGCAGTGCATGCTGCACTTTTCTGTTGCTATCTTTACTCAAGAAATACATTTCATATTTTCTCAATTTTCAGTCAGGTATGTTTATGCCAATTTATATTATTTGCTCTTCATGAAGAAAAGGTATGTACCCACAAATGCTAAGGGAACTAGTGCATATCATTTCTAGGCCACTTTCAATCATCTTTGAAAGGTTGTAGTGATCAGAACTGCCTGAGGACTGGAAGAAAGCAAATATCACCCCAGTGTTCAAAAAGAAGAGGAAGGAGGACTTGAGGAACTACCAGCCAGTCAGACTCACCTCAAGGGAAAGGTGGTGGAGCAGCTAATCCTGGAGGCCATCTTGAAGCACATGGAAGATAAGAAGGTGATCAGGAATAGTCAGCATGAATGCACCAAAGGGATATCGTGATTAACCAACCTGATTGCCTTCTACAATGGGACAACTGGCAGGTTAGATGAGGGGAGAGCAGCAGCTGTTGCCTACCTTGGCTTCAGCAAGGCTTTCAACACTGTCTCTCTCAATATCCTCATATGTAAAATCAGGAAGTATGAGCTGGATGAGTGGACAATGAAGTCGATTTAGGACTAGCTGAATGGCAGGTTTAAGAAGGTAATGGTCAGTGGCACAGAGCCTGGTTGGAGGCCTATCACCAGTGGTATCCTCCAAGGGTCAATACTGGTCCCAGTATTGTTTAGCTTATTCATCAGTGACTTGGATGAAGAGACAGATGCAAGTTCTCTGATGACACAAAGCTTTGAGGAGCCGTCAATACTCTAGAGTGCTGTGCTGTCCTTCAGAAGGACCTTGACAAGCAGGGAGGGGCAGGGAACTGTCTGAAATTCAAGAATGACAAATGCAGGGTCCCCCACCTGGAGAGAAATAACTACATGCACCAGGACAGGTTGGGGGCTGACCTGCTGGAAAGCAGCTCTGCAGAGAAGGACCTGGAGGTCCTGGTGGACAGCAGGCTGTCCTTGAGCCAACAGAGTGTCCTTGTGGCCAAGAAGACCAATGGTGTCCCGGGGTGCATTAGGAAGAGCATTGCCTGCAGGTTGAGGTAGATTATCCTGCCCCTCTACACAGTCCTTGTGAGGCCACATCTGGAGTGCTGTGTCCAGTTCTGGGCTCCTCAGTGCTAGAGAGACATGGAGCTCCTGGAGCAAGCCCAGCAGAGAGCTACAAAGATGATTAAGAGACTGGAGCATCTCGCTTATGAGGAAAGGCTGAGGAATCTGGGCCCATTTAGCCTGCAGCAATTTGAGAGGGCATCTTATCAGTGCATGTAGGTATTGGATGGGAAGGGGGCAAGTGGATAGAACAAGATTCTTCTTGGTGCTGCTGAGCAATAAGATGGATGAGAGGCAAGGGGCAAAAACTGATGCACGTGAAGTTCCACCCAAATATGAGAAAGAACTTTTATACTGTGAGGGTGACAGAACACTGGAACAGGCTGACCAAAGGGATTGTGAAGTCTCTTTCCCTGGTGATATTCAAAAGCTGGCTGAATGCAATCCTGAGTAATGTGTTGTAGGGCAGACTGCTTGAGCAGGAAAGTTGGACTAGATGACCTCCAGTCGTCCCTTCCAAAATAGACGTTTTGTGTGTAAGGCTGCCTGGTCTCAGAAGTTTCCTTTTGCTTTACTAAATTGAGTTCCTCTAAAGATTCTGACATTTTCACTGTACAGTTACCTTATAATTTAGGACCACATGTGGTTTCCTCTTGTCTATCTTTTCCCTAAATTTCTGATATCACTATAGCTGGTACCAGTAGAGAAAGAGCTGGGAGTCAAAATTACCAAAGGTAATGTTTGTGTTCAGTCAAGAAGAATGTTAAATAAAACCTATGGTGTTGCTGCAAGCCTTAATATATTAGTTCATTTTATAGATTTTTATACAGTTTTATAGCCTTTTGGATTTGAAAATAGCTTGTAACCCCTGTACCAAATACTTAGGTTTAAGTTAACCTCTGTGTCACATTTGGAAGCTTGCTTCTGTGGTAAGGGAGAGATACTATGTTGTATTCAGATAGCTACTAGAACATGTTATAGTCAAAATACGATATTGTTTAGTCGTAGTATAAAGAGGGGTGAGAGGTATTGGAAGAACTCCAAATAGAAGACGTAATGTGATGAAGATGAGGGTGAATGAGGAAAAGGAGGTCTTAGGACCTCTGACTCAATTTTAGAAGGGGCGTGTCAGGGGAGTAGTTTGTAGGATGGGTCAGTTAGACATTGGATATGTTTCCTAGATAGGATGATTAGGTAGGGTCATAAATTTGTAGAATTCTCTATGCTGGGACTCGCGTCATTTATTGCTTAAAAGCTTTTAGCCGAAAACTAATAAAATAATTATTTTTGCCTTCTCCCTGTCTTGGAAGTTTTCTTCCTCGGATTGATGGCAACAATGGTACTTTGCAAAGGAATGCTGTCTTTAGGATGCCAAGAAGTGAATTTTAACTTCAATTCTCTTTGACCTGAAGTATGCCTATAACTAGCAATGAAAGAGACAACACAGAAGAAATCAGGAAGAAAAAAAGGTTTGAATTTCTTTCCTCCTTTGCCCTGTCCCGTTGCATGCTAAAATAGTTGTAACACTTGTGCATGATGGAATGCTTACTGCTCCTCTACTTGTGCTGTCATGGGACATATTTCATATAGTGGAAGGGAACATCCATGAAGAAAATGGCTCCATCATTATTTTACACCAAGACATGAAACAAACCAGAGAACTACAAAAGGAGCTGTTTTCCATTCACAGTAAGCCATGATCCACAGCAGGTGGTCCTTCTTAGTGTGGATAGAAATGAAACGAGGTGTTTCTAGTGAAATGAGGAACAATTGTATCTCAGTATCCTGTTGAGAGACCGGATCTTTTCTACAGTACATATTAAAACTACATCATTGACAAGCTGTCTTTGAAACAGTGAGTATGTGCTCAAACAGTCAGAGGTTTGGTTTCTTTTTACTTTATACCATAGTTTTGAATTAGAGAACAAGCTTTGCTTAACTGTTCTCCTTTTATTTCCATTCACTCTAAGCAAGAGCTTGTGCCATGGCAAATCACACCTTAGGGCAGGTAATTTGTTTGCAATGCTGAGGTAACTTATCTCTCTGCTTTCCCAGCTCCCCTTTCCCTCCTATCAGTAACTGTTAAAACAGTGTTAGAGGCAGGTAAGGTGTCAAAATGGGGTCCTGAGGTGTCACAGACTAAATGAAGAAAAATATTAAAACATAATCATAAGGTTATAAATATGATTAATCTTGTTCTTTGTAAGAAGAACAAATGTCTTTTAATAAATGCTTGGTTTGTATTTTCTTAACCAGTATGTTACATTAATAAGCCAGTACACTGAATCTTAATAGGTGTTATTGCATCTTTATGGCAAGAAAAAGATGTTTCCAGAAAGTTCATTTTCATAGATCTTTCTTATGGGAACCTTAAAACAACTACCTTTAAAATGTTTGCACTATTTGTATTGGATAGAAAAAAGAATCAACTTATATAGTTGAAGAATATTTCTTTCAAGCTATTTTTTCACTTAGTCTAGAACACATGAATATCCTGGAAAATAAACATGAAATTGTTCATCCGGAGAACTTATACATCTATTCAATTTTTGAAGCTAGGTTCTAAATTCCAATACATATAAAACTGTCTGGGTGAAGCAGCAATATCTAAAAGTAGAGATTAAGAAATACATCTGCTTAAAATGCACCCTTTCCACTTTCCCTGTTATCTGTATTACCAGAATGAGAGAAGAGAAACAGCAAGTGTGCTTTTGGATATAATCACATCTTACTTTTCTGTTGAGTAGGACATATCATGTAAAATTCCAAATTCTTCATGGTTTTTTTGGGAACATCTTGATCAGAAGTACATTTTGAATTATCATTTTAATCACTATTCCCTCCTAAACTTGTTCTTTAAGTGCTTCAGCAGCATGAAAAATCTAACAACTGCTACTGTGAGTGAAAAATAGAGCTAATTATATTTTGAGTCCCAGCCACACAATTTAGACATGAAGACAGAATAAAATCCTTCATTTGGATTATGAGAATTTTTTTGAGTGAGAATGTGAGCTTTGAGTGTAATATTTTGTACCTAGCAGCAACCTGAAGAGTGTGGAAATGTGCTAGAGGAGCCACTGGAAATTTCACTGACACCACAAGCTCCTAACCAGCACTTGGATCTGTACAGCTTCACTGCCATGGAACCTAGAAACATAACACCAAGTTAGAAATGTCTCTTAGTATCTTTTGCATGGCTATGCTGAGTATCTGTAGGTAAATAAGGGCTTCAATATTTAAGTCATTATAGAGAAGTCAGGTCTATAATTACATGCATCAGACATGTTGTGTTTCCAGCACCTGCCATGCAACATGGATAAATAGAAGACTGTGACAGTCTAAAAGGAGCCCTTGCTCAAACAAGGAATGTAGTGCAAGTCTTTTGTGACGTGTTACGTAATCTTAAAATGATTTCTAAATGTTTGTTTGGCTACCTTTAAAAGTCAACACTTGTCTTGGAAAGATTCAGCTTCCAAGTAGAGTGAAAACATGGAAATAATCCATAATGTATTTTTATAAATCTCTCAGTACTGCTTAGAGCCTCAGCTGAAAGAATGACTTCTCCTCTTCTGTGCATAACTCTAAACATGAAAGTGCTTCTCATATTTACAGTTAAATAGTTCAAACAAACAAAGGCAAACTAGAGCAATGACAATTTTTAAGAGAAAGATGTAGTTGCATGACAAATAATCTGCTTCCCCTAATCACTGATTAAAACCACTGGTGTAGCCCAAATTGGATGAGGTGTGAGAATATGGATACATCACAGTCATGGCTGCTTGATCAGATTAAGCAGTTTCCCACAGATAGATGAGACCATCTGAGCCCCAAGATTATGTCTTCTGATTGAAAATACATGACTATGGGCAGATTATTAGAAGAGATTTCAGTGAAATAGTCCATCAGCAAAACTACAAGGTAATTCTCTTGCTCTGAAATGGTTAAATTTACCAAACTATTCTTTCCCTTTTCTGCATACTCTGCAGGTGCAGGAGATAAGCAATGTCTCATAACTTTAGACTAGTCTTGGTAAATCTATATTCTTATCATGGCTGGTGCTATAGTCAGTTTCATCTGTTGGGACTGACATATTCCTCTGGGAATGGTAATTATTTGGCAAGGAATGTGTGCACAGCAATTACAGTGACATTGTTTTGTGGCACAGGAAAAAGTAAGGAAAGAATCAGTGTCTGAATAATTTGAGGATATATTGTGAGGAGAGGAACAAGAACAGAGAAAAGCTACTACTAGACAAGGAAAACACTACAAGAGACAAAGACCAGGAAACAGGGAGTTTCTGGAAGAGATGGAAGGAAAAATTAGCCCTATGGAAGAAAAACAAACAAACAAACAAACAAAAAATATTGAAATTTTAAGCACAATTAGCTTTTAAAAAATATTGTTTGAGTTACATTGTTGTCTTTAAAACACTCTTAAACAGAAAAACGGAATGAAAATGGAGTGAGAATGTATTTAAAAAGGAAAGAAAACAGACTTCACTAAGCTTTAAGGCTAACAAAACAATGCAGAGGCTGTGGTCTTCTTGTTTTTAGTACAACCAGTATTTCATCAGTGTTGTATCAAGGTTATACAAGATTCAAATTCGACCAGCCCTGCTTAGTTTCTATCTTAGTACTGGTCCCACTGGTTTCAATACAAGTGTATATGGAGTAAAATATTGTACATGTATGATAGACTGATCCTAAGATACTAAAAAGTGCACTTTCTAAGTAAAACCACCTGAAATTTTTTTAAATGAAAAACGCTTTATCTAGATTATATGTTAAGTATATTAGACAAACTGTGATCTTGTTCTTGCACAAACGCACACACTACAAATACTATACAATAATGGTAAGTAAAGAACAAGGGATAGGACTGATCATTACCCTAAAAATAAATGCATTAAGCTATGTGCTCAGTTTATAGAGTCCATTGCTCCCTGAAGAAGAATACTGTTGATGCAGTAAAATCTCTCAACTCTGGAGGCAGATAGTTTTGGTTTTGTTTGTTTTGGGGTATTTTTTAGGGGTGTTTGGTTGTTTTGCTTGGTTGCTGATTTGGTTGGTTGGTTGATTGATTTGTTGGTTGGGTATTAAGCCTGAAACACCTGACAAGGTGTCTTTGCTCAAGAGTTCAGTAAAAGGAGATACATATTTCCATTTCCCTGGTTTAAATACCCAGGTGTGGACTATGCAATAGGCTCAGGTGAATTGAGTAAGATTCGCATAAGACTCTTTCTGTTGTAATGATTAATAGAGTGTGTATTTTCATTAATGTTTTTCTTTTACAGTTTGTTTTTTTTTTAACCTAACATAACTGATAAAATGTAAAGTGCAAGTGTTAAGTTTCTCAATCCAGTGTCTTTGAAAGTAGTTGTTGCTCTTATTTCAACTCCTAGCAGACTCAGCTGCCCATAATTAAAATGATTGGTTACTGGTATCCATTATTAAATCTCTGCATGGACAGCACCGATAGAAAGGTAAAAAGTAGTATTAGTCTTATGCCTTGAAGAATCTCCCCTGTCTCAGAACTGAGGAACAGTGGTGAAACAGAACAGCATAAAATGGTTTGACCTATTTTCAAGCCTGATGTTTGCAGGATAAATAAAGCTGCTACAGCTATAACCCAAACTTTTATGTTGCTCATATCTTTGAGCTACAGGTCAGAGTTATTCAGCAGTTTTGATGAAAGAACTGGAAATTTTGACTTTAGAACCCTAAAATCTCTTTCCTCACATCTATCACCCATAAGACTTTTTCTGTCCATCCAGTAAGAATAACCCACACTAAAATGAGTGTTAAATGAAAACTTCATTGTGTATAAGCATTCATCATTTCACATATTGTTCTTCATTAACTGCAAAAACTTTTTGAGGGACAGAATTAGCCCAAGTTTCTGGAGTGAACTCTGTTCCAAGAGAATGTTTTGTGCAGAGAAAATCATGAACCAATATTAGGAAAGTGAAACACCTGTTTCTGCTTGGATTTGCAGAGCCTAAAATAAAACAAACCCAGGCCTAATCTCAAACACAGGTAACAGGGAAGTCAGTAAAGGCTTATGATCATGCAAATTATAAAAGATCTGTTCTGTCTGCTTAGGAACCTCAAAAAATAAGTCTGCTGGTAAAAAGAGATAACCTACTAGAAGGAGTTGTAATACTCTTCTAGTCAACTACCTTAAGATTCCAGAGAAATCAGATACCTATTTTTAAGGAATAATTTATGTCAGTGAATACAAATAAACAACTGATCATTTAACCACCTGAGGACACAGCAATAGAGCAAACAACTTTCTTGCTGGTGGAAACGGGAGGAATCTGGCAATGAATAGAGACACCTGCCTGCAGTGGTCCTGCTGTCTTATGTTTTGTGTCATGACTGAGGTTCTTGTACATCATATTATTTATGCTTAAAGTAATAGAGTGCCAGGAGCTAATTTGAAACGTAACAGATGGAGTTCAAATCTTTCTAAAGGTAGGGGACTTATATCATTCTGCTGCTGACCTTGCACATTTTATTTTCTGCATAAATTACTCATATCTTGGACTTTTTATAGTGGCTGATTAATTGAATTATTGACTGCTTAATGATGTTTTGTTAAGATATTTTTTGCCATTATTCCTGGTAAGAGGCCCTTAACAAATATTTCATTTCAGAAAAATGGAATGCAGCCTAGAAGGCCTTGTTTATTTATGCAAATTTTATTTTTGCTTTCTGAAAAGCTGTGGTGAATGGGTCACAGTTTTTTCATTCCTGCTCTGTGATGGTGCAACAAACTGGAGTTAGAGTAACATAGGTTAGGTACAGCATATGAAAGGGGTTCTCATAATCCCTAAGATTCCTCCCTAATGTTGGGATGTCACTGAAGAATTTTTTTTCTCTATTTTTGTACATGGAAGCATTTATGTAAGAAGGGAACTCCTCCCCTCTCAAGGTCTTTGAGATAGTCCCTGACTGATGATCTCTTGAGAAAGTCTGAATGAAAAGTGGTAGAATAAGGATAAGACCCAAAAGGAACTTTGCAACAGTTGGTTTCAGAGTAAAAAAACATAGATTTTTTTTCCTGTTTTCCCTGAATTTCTCTACCACAAAAGGAAATGTTTTTTATCCTAACAGCTGCATAATGCAGAGACATGTATGGCATGGAGTACTTACAGGAGTCCCTGTATCTCCCTACATTTTTTTACTGTTGACCTTCAGTTTTACACATCCATTGCATGGTATGGATTGACAAAATGAACAGCAGAAGCTTTCCATAAAACCTTTAGTGGTGTGACTCATTATTCATTTTTTCCTTTATAAAGAAGTGAAGGCTATGGGATGACTTGATTGCGGCCTTCCAGTACCTGAAAGGAGCCTACAAGAAAGATGGGGAGAGACATTTTGCAAGAGTATGTAGTGACAGAACAAGGGGTGATGGTTTTACACTGAAAGTGTTGCCGTAAGCCTTAATGTAGCTGTAGATTTTTATATAGTTTTATGGTTTTATAGTCCTTTGCATTTGAAAAATA
>JAWWEU010000081.1:74977101-74990156 GCA_035583155.1 Acropternis orthonyx | reverse complement strand
GAGGGTGGGGGGATGAAAAGGTGGTCCTTAAGACCACTGACTCAATTTCAAAGGGGCGTGTAAGGGAGGTGGTTTGGATTAGTTTGTAGGATGGGTTAATTAGACATTGGCTATGTTCTATAGATAAGATAATTAAGTAGCGTTATAAATTTGTAGAATGCTGTATGCCCGGCGCGCGTGATTGATTGCTAAAGCTTTAGCCAAACTTTCAGTAAAAGACCTTTTTCTGCCTTCACCCTGTAGTGGAAGTTTTCTTCCCTTGGATTTAAGGCAACAAAAGAGAGTAGATTCAGATTAAATATTATGAAGAAATTCGTTACTGTAAGGGTGGTGAGTCACTGGATCAGGTTGACTGGAGAAGTTGTGGATATCCCATCCCTGAAAGTGTTCAAGTCCAGGTTCAATGGAGCCCTGAGCAACCTGGTCTAGTGGAAGGTGTCCCTGGCCATGACTTTTGAGGTTTCATCCAACACAAATCATTTTATGATTCTATGGTTCCATGATAAATGACAGATCATGTTACCACAGAAGATACCTACATTAATAGCTCTTCTGCCTAGAAATGAGAAAGAGAAATTAGATCTAACCCCTGCCACGATTTACCAACTTTCTGTTGTTTGTGCTTAGAAAGGTAGAAAAGATAATTTGGTACTATTAAATCTGAAATAATTTGATATTTATTGATCTTTTTGAGTTCTTATATTTAAGTCTCAGGATCAGATAAGAAACAGTGATGTTTGATTTTTAAATTTAGTAATTCATCAGGCAAGATAAGGAGGATAGGATAAAAAAAGAAGAAGAAAGGATAACTTAGGGATAACAGTGTTCAGACTGGCAGTACAACATAGGAGAGTAAGGACAGAGGTCTCAGCCCAGTTCCTTGTAGACAGAAAGTAATTTAACCAGACTGCAACACTAGTAATTTCTGTCGTGAGGCTTATTGCATGTCTCAGGTGAGAACCATAGTTAATTTTTTTTTATGGTCAAGTGAATTAGAATATGCAGAATTGTTGGAATATACTTCACAATTTGTAATGGGTTTTGTGAGTCTTAAGTTTAAGGAAGTTACTATTACTTTATATTTTTAAGAACACTGGAGCCTTTTCTTTTAAAAATATTCTGGATTAAGGGTTCTACAGAGCTTTGGAGAGCCTGTTTGACTGTTACTTGAAGTTTTTCAAGAGACCTCAGTAGGAGCAGGATCAGACCCTTCAGCTTACCAAATGTTGGTGACTGGAAAAGCTCACAGAAATAATGTTCTTAGGATGAAAGCAGCAGGGAGGATCTGTGATATTTTGTGCTGGAATTTCTATTACACAAAAATGTCAGATGGCATGAAGTACTTAAAAGAGGAAAAGAAAAAATACATAATATCAGGTAATACTGGATCTAAAAATCCAAATACAAAGTGTGCATGAAGTAAGGACACATTTAAATCCTAAATTATTCTCGAGTTTTAATGAATAACCCTGTTAACACACTTTATAAGCTAAATAAATCTTCTTAGAATTCTTCACAAATCTCAGCTACTTTTAAAAAATTACTTTCCTTTGACAGCTATATTAACATATGGCTCTGCATAAAGGAGTTACTTTGAATACATGCAATGTAATATTGGGATATACATTTTAAAAAAGAGAGATGAGAGGATCCAGAAATATAATCTTCTTCTTGTAATCCTGTATTAATCCATTCTGTACTGCTAAAGGTTTCATTTGAATGTAGAACTCACAAAGATTCTGGCAGCAGCAAAAAAGGAGAAAGGAAATGAAAGGACTTCTATATATAAATCCCCAGAGCTACACCTATAGAGAATTTTTGCAATCTGCAAAGAAAGGAATAGCCCTGGGAGCTAATCTCTTATTGCATGGATTTCTCTCTTTTTGTCCTGACCTTGACTCTTCTACAGCCCCAGTGAGTGTGCCTCTGTCTCATGATGAACTCACTGCTGCTTCTCCTGTCTCTCAGGGCATGCCTTTGCAGCATCATCTGGCTGTTTAGCTAATCCTACACTGAGATCACTCAAACAGTGAAAAGGGGTTTAGTTTCACTATCAGGTAGACCTGCAGAGATAACAAATGAATTGTCTTCGTGGCGCGTGATGAAGACACTAATGTTTAATTATCAATGCAGTTAGTGAACTTCAGAGTAAGGTCTGATCTAAGCAGAAAGTGGATTACACAGCATTTGCTGTGTGATCCCACCTTAAAAACTGGGAATGCCAAGAATATGTTTGCCTCTGGCATTTCTATAAAAACTGCCTTAAAGAAGGTTACTAAGGGAGAAAAATCTATTTTTTCTTCTGAAGTTTGAATCAACAACAATTTCATTAGAAACAGACAGAGTTTAAACCTCATAAAGTGATGTCTGAGAAGTTGTTCCTAAGGGTAGGTAATATTCAAATTTTCACACTCTTGCCCCTCACTAATACGGACTTCAATGCTAAATACTACTAATGCTATTATTTATACGCTTTTTATAAACAAATCATCTATATCTTTGACTAGACTGTTCAAAACACATCTAGAAACTGAAGCACATGAGTGGACAGCTTTGGTAAAAGTGGGCATTACAGCAGTTCTAAATTTGAAGCATTTATATATTTTTTTCTTCCATGTCTTACTTTATTGATTGACTTTATTCATTTTCATCACTTTTAGATTTCATTAAAGATATTCCATGAATATTTTTTTTTTTTTTTCTCTCAGACGTGGAAATAGTCCTTTCATCTGTGGGAAACCAGGCCAACTGCAGTTTTTGGAACACTCCTCCAGCTTGTCAGGGCAGTCTCTGTTTTAATTTCACTAAGGAGCTGTGTTCACAAACCCCATATTTTCTGTGCACCTCTGTTAACATCTTCTCTCCATTGTCTCTTCCATTGCTAACCTACATTCTCCTTCAAGGCACAGAAGACTGCAGAGACATTCTGCTTTGTACTGGCTAGTACCTTGTTGCATTTCTGACTTCACAAATGACTTTTCTTCCTATCTGCTAGGTAGTTTTGATCAGCTCACAAACTGTCTTCATTTTGTTATACCAACATCCACTGGGCATGTTTGCCACAGTACCACATCAAAAAGGACATCACATGTTGCCAAATCCATCAATTAAAAAGGAAATTTTACATCCAAACTCACTTATTAAAGGTACAGATTTATGTATTATGACTTTCTGCTTTTTTATGTTGTTGCTGGCAAGATTTTATTTAAATGATCTCTGTGTTTGTTGATAATATTCCTCTTAATTTCTTGTAGCATCAGGTGTTATTGTTTGCTCAAGAGAACTCCTTTACATTATTCTCCAGACTTCACAGGTGAAGACTGAAGGATTTCTCAGCTAATACTTTTCTCCCAGAGCCCTATTTTTCAATTTTCTGGGAGTGGGCATTATGCATTCAGGGTTTTAATATTTTTAGGGCAATTTTTCCTGCTGTTCATTTTTAGAGTTTGGCAAACAATGCTGTATTTCTAAAATTATCCTCATGCTCCTTGCTGCTCACTGACTGATCTTTTTGTTAGGTCTTTTTTTTTTTTTTTTTTTTTTAT
Source organism: Acropternis orthonyx (assembly GCA_035583155.1). Taxonomy (NCBI): domain Eukaryota; kingdom Metazoa; phylum Chordata; class Aves; order Passeriformes; family Rhinocryptidae; genus Acropternis; species Acropternis orthonyx. The sequence continues at coordinate 74,986,611 of JAWWEU010000081.1, read as the reverse complement.
TTGACTACCTTTCTATGTTTGATATTTGCACTTTATACTCCTTTCATTAGATATTTTGCATTCTACAATTTTCTTGGTTACAAGAATTTAGCTGACCTTATGAATTTAGAACTTTAATGAATAATTTAATTCTACTGTGAACTTTATATATATATTAATAAGAGTAAGTATGCACATTATTTTCCAGAACTGAGTCATTGCTGATGCATAAAATAGAGGTGTTGTACATAAAAAAGAAATTTTTCTTTGCTTGTTGACTTAAAAGTCCTGAATAAGAAAAATTTTTTTCCTACAATTGCAACACTTTTTATGAACATGAATAGGGAGAGCATTTTCTTATTTACCTAATTTTAAGAGGTCAGAAATTTACACCTGTATTGACAGAGTGTGTGTGGTTCTTAGTTCAGTAATATTATGCCATTTTGATAACTGTATTTATAACTGTATTATTTCCAAGACTACATTAACTATATAGAATAGAAGTTAACACAAAAATAAAAGATAAATAAATCATATCATATATTTCCCTATCTAGGCTGTTACTGAAGATAACTAGATTATATATCATTTGTCCATAGCTCATTTTGGTTTTAAAATGATTATTCTTTATAAATGTTAACAGAAAAGTGCAGTATTGTGAGGAAAAAAGAGAAAGTAGTACGTATTTATAAAAGCTTTGCTTTCATTCCATTTCTGTTCATCTTCAGCCGAACAATGACTTTATTAAAACAGTGACTTCCCATAAAGGGGGAGAGAAAACAGACATTTGAACAGATGGGCTTAATAAAGATTCTGTAGTAGATCTGCCACAAATGGTTGAGCACCACTACTAAAGCAGGGCTAAGATATGACTGAGAATAAAGAGCTTTCAAATGGTTTGTGCTCTCAGTGAAGAAGTTTTAGATTAAAAGACAAAGGTTGTGATGTAAATGTACATAGTTCTAAGAGGACACATAATAGAACCCTGCTATAAAGGAAAATCCACTTTCTTCAAAAGTAATAAAATTGCAGTGTGCTGCAGTGGGAAAACAGCAAATCTTATGTTGTTTTGGTTTCTTTTTTTTTTTTTTTCTTATTTTTTGAGTATATTGTCACTTCAAGTTGAGATTTTTTTTTCTCTTTTGTATAAAAAAATTTCAAAAACCCCAGATTATTTACAATGTCACAAAAAATGATGTTGTTGAAGCTTTAAATTTTCATAAGTATCTCTCTTACAAATCTGTTTGAAAGTTTAGAAGAAGTTACTGTTCTTATTCTTTCACTGCTATAGACTTTTCCCAAAAATGCATAGAAAAATTGAAAGAAGTATTTATAACACCATGTTTGGAAGGACTAATCATGTAAAATATGTAACAACTGAATAAAACCTGTCACAATGAAGACAATAATTTTTTTTTTTAAATTACTACAATATGCTGATAGAGTTAAATCTAAATTGTCCTGTTTCCTAATACCTAGTGAAAGATGAAATTCAGCTCATCTGCACATTTAAACGTTGATCATGCTCCTGATGCTTCCTGCATTTCCATAGTCCAGGAATTAGATGAGAAACATCCTGTACTTTTAGTCTGTATATTCTGATGAAGAGTTCACTACCCAGGAGAATTGTGAAACAGCATGTCAGCACATCTCTGACTTGCTTTGGTTCCAGGTGAAGCTGGGTAGGTGTTGGAATGGGCCAACATTATACTTAATGGAAAGCAGGCGAAGAGAAACCTGTGGAGACAATGGACCTGACACCCATCAAGTAAAAGGGAAAGTTGATCTATGTGAATGTGCTTATGTTTTTCACTTCCCCAGTTTTCGCCGTGTTATATATACCCAGTTATGTGTCTGGACATGTTCTCTATCCCCAGTTATAGCCTTCCCTAATTCACTGTGTCCCTGAGGCATCAGGATTTTCCACCCTGCTCCCTACAGATCCTATTACTCACCCCCTTATTGGTTGGAATTTTATGCAATGCAGTGAGTCCTTACATGGTTGTGTTGTGTGTTGCCCCACCTATATTTTCCCATATAAGTTCATGTTTCTCGGTTCTCTCCCTTATTGGGTGGGGCTCCTCCCATGCTCCACCCTTGAACTTGATTGACAGTTTCTGTGGTATATAAGCTGGTGCCATGTTTAATACACATTCTTTTCCCCCTGTTCACTCAGCGTGTGAGCATCTCTCTGTGCTGGGTGCTTTGGTGGGGGAAGGGACCCTCCTGGCCTGCACCGATCCTCAGACTGGGTGACCCTTAGGAGCAGGATCCCATTAACCCTCAGGGCCGCAGGATGGTGCCCAACGTGGGGCGCGATTAGGATCCCTGGTATCCAGAGAACAGCATGTCTCACTTGGGAAGGCAGTGAAGAAATTTCAGCCCCAGCGATCCCCCCAGATCTACGCATCCAGAACCGAAGGGGTAGGCTACCGAGAAGACAAAAACTTTCCTTACTCCCCTCCCATCCTCCCTCCAGCTTTACAACTATCTACCTCAGAAATCCTACAACTAACTACCTGCAAGTTTCGTGCCCTGTTTTCCATCTAAAATCCTAAGAATCGGCGATGGGGAATTTACTCTCTCACCAAGAAAAAGCCAATTACACTTGGCTAAAATGCATAATAAAATTGCATGGGCACGTTTATGATAAACAATCCCTCTGGTCCCTCACCCGTTGGACCAACAGAAACAAATTTAAAATACCAACCTATATCACTTTTGATTTATGGGACCACCTCGGTTACGAGCTTTGGAGAGCCGAGGAGTATGACTCCGATTTGGAGGCAGCTAAAGCCACCTCGGCGTGGTGAGTAATATTTGAACTTTTGCAGAGGGAAAGACAATTCCATCACTCTCAGCAGAAAAAAAGACACTAAATCCTCGGCAACCGCTGCCCAAGATTCACCCAATCTGGATCGCCCTAAGACCTCTTTTTCTACCTTCAAATCTATGGGGGGGGGGACGGGGACGGGGAAAAAGCGCGATCCCCTTTGGGAAATCCCCCACAAAATGGTGGACCAAGCTCCAAAGTCACTCAAGATGGCGGCTCCACCTCATCAGCATTCCTCAAAGTGCAAAATGGCATTGGGACCCTGCGACCGCGTGGCCAAGAGGGCGAGTCTGTCTTTTCCAGGGAAAGGGATCCACCCCCTTACGGAAGTGAGTCACCGTCACTGACTCCTCCTCCTCGCGGGAAGCTGACGTCATCCAGGCTTCCTCCTCCGGAAAGGGGTGTGTCCTTGGTGTTTTCGCATCCAGCCCAAGATGGCGGCGCCCTAGAACCAGGCCGCGGTCTAGAACCCAGAGCTCCTCTGGGCCTAGGCCTAGAATCCAGAGTGCCGCTAGGCCGTGATCTGGAACCTGGGACCTCATCTGGCTTGGGCCTACCTCCGCCATCCCTGCCGGCTCTCGCTCCAGTCACGCTTCCAGCACCACAGCCCTTGCCATCGGACATGCTGGCACAACAACAGGAGCAATGGAGCAACATCCGTCAACAGGCCGAGAAGGATGGGGAATTTGAACTATTAAAATGTTGCCCTGTGTTTTATGATCCAGGTTGTCCACCTACCCGGCAGCCTCTCCCATATCCCGTTCTCAGAGATGCTCAAAAAGCGGTGATGGGGTATGGGTTAGGCGCGCCCTTTACCATAGAAGTTATCTCTTCTCTGTTTTCTTCTTGTACCCTAACACCCAGTGATATTTGTATTGTTAAATCTTTGCTTTTGCCGACACAGGTCACCATGTTTGAGTCAGAGTGGAAGTTCTTAATCAAGGCTAGGGCAGAACAACATGTGGCAGCTTACAGCAGTCCCCTGGAAATGGTCATTAACGCGCTCTATGGTGAGGGACCATATTCTTCAAAAAACTCTCAGGTGACCATCCCTATTCATTACTTGAACTTATCTCGCAACCTGGCATTGGACACAATTATTAAAGTAGCCTAGGCATCAGATATTACACTGTCCTTCACGTCTGTTCACCAAGGCCCAAAAGAGCCCTTTATGGAGTTCGCGGACAGACTGAAGGACTCTAAACAGTCTCCAATGCGAGACTCGCAAGAATTGTTGTTCAAGAACCTCGCCATAGAGAATGCTAACAAGGACTGCCAGGCAGTGCTTAGAACTCTGAGGGACCCCAGTCCCGCAGAGATTATTAAGGCGTGCCAAAACATCGGCTTTCATTCATATAAATTGGGTAAAACTGCTGAAGCGATGACCATTATGGCTCACCATATTACAGATGCCCTTGATGATAAATTGGTTTCCCTTGAACAAGGTTTCAGTGATAAAATAGAAAGCCTTAAAGACCAACCAGTTTGTACAGGCTGTGGGGGAGTGGGGCATTTCCACATGCATTGTCCCAGTTTCAAACCAACCACCCAACCGGGTACCTGCCCTCGGTGTCGGAAAGGAGCACATTGGGCGAAAGACTGCCGCTCCATCTCCGACGTCGACGGCAGACCACTCTCACCAAGGTCTTCTCCCAGAGGGGCCTGTTGGCCCCCTCCAGAACCTCCTACTTTGTTTAAGCAATGATTCCAACAGCTTAGGAGCCGGAATCAGGGAAACGGGGGAGTGAGCGCCAGAGGGGGCGTGCTTCTTTGTGTTGAATTTTTAGATGTAACTTAAAGTGTTGTCTTCCATAAAAACATCCATTTCCTTTATATGCCAAAATTTTCATAATAATCACATCTTGAAAACTTGTAACAAGGCTTTATATAGAGGAAAAGGTTTTTAGTGAAACTCTAAATACATTGTGAATAATTTTGGAGCAGATTTTGCTTTAGCTATTCCAGTACTTATGTTTAAAACCCCCTTATTTAAGTTTCCAGTTTGAAAATTGTACTTTTTTTTTTTTTTTTTTTATAAATACATTTGGTATGAGACCTGGTTATTTCCTCAAATACAGATTTTTCTTCAAATATTAGGTTTAAACCTTCTGGTGATATGATGAGGAAGTGCCTAGTCTCTGTTACTAAGATCAGTTTATATGGAGAAGAATTTTTACTGATGCATTGTCACTGTTTATTTTGTTTATACACAGATTTAAATCTAATAGCTTTGCAGCAATAGACAAATGCTGCTGCCTTATTCAAAACAGACAAATATGCAGATGCTGATCTGTTGTGCCTTGTTTTTACATGGAGTTCAGTGCATAAAAATTGTCAATGGCTACAGTAAGACTCCACTTGTAGAAAAGTCTCTTTGGTCTTTGTTTTTTAATTAAGGTACCTGCTGCCTATGAAACCTGAAACAAGAGCTGAACATGAGTATTCTTGCTCTTTTTAAAAATGAAGCCTGAACAGACGAAGTCTTATAACCTTGTATTTCATGCAGTTCTTTGAATCTTGAAGTGTATCTCAGGAGTATATTCCCTTTCTCACTTGTATGAATTTAACTGATTTTTGGAGGTCATCTCATTAAAAAGGCCTGCTGTGAAGGAGAATTTAGAAGAAACCCTAGCAGCAGCTCTCTTCACCTCTGCTTGGGGCACTGACTAGGGCCTGAGGGTCCCATACTTAATCCCCATCTGAGCTAGGCTGTGGCCACAATGATGCTGCATCTGTGGCCAACCTCATATCATCCTGATTCTGATTTACATCTCAACCTGCTGACTTGGCTTTCTGGTTTAACCTTGGGCCCCTCTTCCTGACTATGGACTTGATGGGTGTTTTCTGGGCTCTTGGCTGGATCCTGACCCTGATTTACTTAGTTTCCTGGCTCCTTGTCAGGGAGACTGCTGCCCCTGCCTGCCTTGGGATGCTCATCTCCTAACTTGTCTTCTACAGGGCAACCTGTCCTTGCTGTTTCCTGACAGGGTTAAAGGGGAAGGATCACAGTGCTCTCTAATACTGATTATTTGAATTATTTTAGCTAAGTTGCTCTTTGTTACTGTCATGCAATTGCTGCATGTGTCTACTTGTAAGTGACCTTGAAACTGAATAAGCAAATACCTATGGGTACTTATTTTCTCACAATTCTTTGCTTCCCACAGTTAAATCACTGCATCCATCATGAAAGTGCATGTCACTTCACACTAATGGTTATTTGATTAGCAGCAAATTGAAATTATCTGGATGAATTGTCACTGGCAATGATTTAGGTATAGCTCAGTGTTAACGTCAGGATGATACATAAGGGGAATGGAGCACAGGGGCTGCAGTTAGCTCTTGAGAATGATCAGAGTTAATGGTATGATCATTAGCCTCATCTTCCCATCACATTTATTGCAAAGAGGTAAAGCAGTTTGATGAAGACTGCTACCATTTTGGGTTGCTGCATGTTTAATTTGCAGTGGTCATTAAGATTTAAGCAGCTAGTCCAGTTTCTGTGAATCTCCCTGGAGGCTTTATTATCTGAACGATTGTGCAAGGAAAAGGTGCAATTAAAAATGCAAATGTTCTCATGCTCTTGATTCATTTGAGTATTTCTGACTGAATACACAATGTTGCTTATAAAGAAGTCAACAAGAAAAAGGAAAATACATTTATAAATAAAACAGAGGAAAAAAAATAGCTTCATTCCTTCCAAGCTCAGATAGTCTGTTTCATTAGATATTTAAAGTAACTTTGAGACAGGACACAATTTAAAAAAAAGATGTATGTCTCCATTCTCAAGACATTAGATTTTAAATGCTTTTTCTGTGTCAAAAATATCTATGTGATAGATCTTCATAAAAGCTGTTTAAAACAGTTATTGAATTCAAGGACAGGGAAATAATTTGGATTCAGTCTACAAGGTAGAGATATTATATGTATTTATTTGCATAATGCATAAACATAAAAACTAAAGTCCATATTCTGTAATAAACAAAATAAGTTTGTATACCTATTAGTAAAGGGCGAATATGGGACTAAAGTGTGTACAGGCACTTTATGGAGGAGGACTCATTACATGTTTGAGTGTAGCTGAATGGAATAATGAAAGGGAGTTTCTGCCAGAATTATACCTACAGATGCTTCTTTTTAGCTGTCAGCTGATATTCACAGAAAAAAAAAATAGAAAAAAAGGTCCAAGGTTCATTGAGTGCAATATAAAACACACACAAAAGGGATCAAGACTGCTAGCTCTGAGTAGTAGCAGGCTAGAGCAGAAGCAGGGTACCCTGGAAACCTCACGTGGTGTTGTGGAGACTGCCCACAAGTACACCCCCACGTCCTACCAGGTGTTGCTGCTAAAGGCAGGTGAGTGCACAGAGCACAGAGCAGGGCAACAAAGGACCCACAAAAGAATTTTGGGAGGAAACCAGAGGACTTACAGTCTTGCTCTGACATGGATCAGCAGAGAGGACATGATGTCTGATAATCCAGCATTTCAAGGACAAATAGCAGCTAAATCACAGAGGATTCCTGGTTTTCCTAGCATTGCAGAGCACACTTGTGATATAATGCACACAGAAAGATAACAGTATTGAAATCGAGATCAAAAGATCTATGTATCAGTTAAAATTTCTAGTTACCACAGGATGAAGTGCAAGTGTGACTAAAAGATAAATGACATTTACTTAAATAAGAATGATGAGCAATTGCCTATTTAAATCTAGGAAAAGTCAAGCAAAAAAGTGAATATAACAACAAAACCAGTACCAACCCAGGCTTGAATTTACCTGGAAACCTTCAGAAATGTGAAGCAGTCTCCTTCCGTCTGTTTGTTGTTACTGCACCGTGACTGTTCAAGCACCATCTCTGATTAAATCTGCTTCAAGATCCATGTTCATGTGTCATAGTACATGTGATGCAAGTTAAATCATTCCTAGAACTTACTTAACAAAATCTCTGTTCAAAATGTTGAAAGGAACACATTTCTATGTTTTAAGGGTAGCATATAAAATATCAAGTGTACTTTCTTTTGAAATCTAAAGACCAGTTAATACAGTCTGAAGACAGGTGTTAACATATCAATATGTCAACTATGTGATGAGGAGAAACAGAATCAAATAGGTTTTGAAATTCAGACAAGCTGTTGGGAAAAAAGTCTGAAGGAGTTTATTGTCTTATCAAATTTCTGACCCGTTTCATTTTATAGGACAAGGAAGAATGGATTTCTGTTCATTTTCCAAAGGTTTATACTGTTGATTATATTAAAGTGAGCTATGTAGCCTTAAGTTAGTGACATGTATGTTGACCTGATCACAAACAGTGGAACTATAACCCGCTGTGTAAAAGGACTGAACATAATTAAGTGTAAAGCAACTAATTAGACATCTCTTTTATACTAATTGCTCTGGTGTTTACTGACTACACTAGTCTGTGAAGCTGTTTAGGTTTTGAGAAAATTGTGAAGTCATGGATTGAGGAAGTTATTGCAAAAAAGAATGTTGTACTATGCTAAAAAAATAAATCTAATTTTCCATCCAAAAAAAAAGGTTTTGATTTTGCATGCAACTCTTTAAACAAAGCTTATGTTTTTCAGGTAATGGGCAGGTGACTTCAGGTATTAAACACTGCTCTTTTGTCTTGCTTTGGTTCCTCCAATCTGTGTGCATAAGTCGTTTGTACATGACTGTTGATGGAAAGAAAAAAGCTACATACTTCTAAGAATACACTTACAGGGGTTATATTTTTGGTGAAAATATATTAGTAATTGCTTTCACTAACCCTGGTGCTGAGATCAGTGCAGTGTCATCTCACCAAAGCAAAGAACATGAGAAGAGAAACTAATATCTAAAGCTTGAATGAGCAGTCATTTGCTTGTGAAGATTACTCAAGCCATAAAGTTTAGGTACCAGTTATGGAAGAAGTTACTTATTTTTAAATAAAGGGGGCAAGTAGAATACATCTTAGTATAAATGTCCCTGATATTTGTTATAATGAGTGTTAGAGAACATCGTAAGATTTTTATATCTACATGTATTTATCTATAATCTGAAGCCTTTTAGATAGATTACATCTGAAGAACTCACACAGCTCATACAAAAATAGTGACAACAGCCGAGGTAAAGGCCAAGTCATTAGGTTTTTTCCAGAAACTCAGTAACATTTCTTTCCAGACTTTTTTTTTTTTTTTTGGTGGGGGAACATATGAGGTCTTTATTGGACATAGAGAAAGTGATAATACAGTTAATACACTTGATTTAGATTTATTTTTTTAAAAGTATGTTTTTGGCTATTTTGGAAATCTGACCATATTGTTAAGGACATGATTTAAGCTCCTTGTCGCCCAGTTGAACTTTGTCTGATATTGTTTCTGAACAGTTTGGGTAACAATGAGATTCTTATGGGAGTATTTTTAAATCTCAGAATAACTTACAGTATCCCAAACTGGATTGATCCCCCCTTGCTGTAACAATGTCAAGTGACTGTGCTACCAAATGGATTACCTCTGCAGGTAAGAATTGTTTATCTCAATTGAAAAGAAGTAATTACTGAAGTGTATCTAAATTTTTCAATTTGACTACCGTTTTTGGGGTGGAGAAACAGGGCAGGGCAGGGCAGGGCAGGGCAGGGCAGGGCAGGGCAGGGCAGGGCAGGGAAGGGAAGGGCAGGGCAGGGCAGGGCAGGGCAGGGCAGGGCAGGGCAGGGCAGGGAAG
>JAWWEU010000081.1:74937832-74973458 GCA_035583155.1 Acropternis orthonyx | reverse complement strand
GGGGGGGCCGGGGGAGAGCAGCCCCCAGGAAATCAAGTAAGCACCCTCTCCTGGGGGGATCCAACCACCTGCCACAACATGGAATTATAAAGAACCAGATCGAGAGTTGATGTAAACTTGCCTTGTTCTAATGAAGCAAGAAAGCAGATTCTCCATGAAAAGTATTAATGTACATTTTGGACTAGATTCTAATGTGTGGAATCAGGATGGTTGGGCACAGAGGTGCCCATCTAAGGCTGCAACTACCATAGCATTTTAAGTACCTTTAAAAAGTTTTCCACATAAGACATGTTTAAGTCTGTTGCTCTAAATATTTTTCATATGCCCTGAAAGGTGCTTTCAGCTTGACAATTTGATTTTTAGTGTGAGGATAAGAAGGTAACAAGATAATAAAGACTTTTTTCTTTCATGCCTGTATTAGAACTAAGCTGAGAGGATCAGGTTTCTTCAAAGAATATTGTTTTTCTAAAACTTGAAAGGTACTTATGCCTTTATTCCTACTTACAGCTTACAAGCAGTCTCCATCCTAAATTCCAAGTTCATATCTATTGTGCTGATGAAGTTACCACCAGTTTGCCTCTTGGTTTTTAAGATAAGTGAAGATGTGTTTCTTTATTGATATCAATACCTGAGGGAAAACCTGAAGAAACAGTACCTTCAAAGTTTTGTTTGTTTAATGTATTACCTTGCAGCTTCCCTCATTTTAAAGCACTGCTCTGTTCATTTGGTGAACTACAAAGCATAACATTTTTAACTCTCCTATTTTAAGTCATCAGAAATTATCTCTGACTAGTAAACAAAATATAGCAGATATTTCTAAAGTCTCAATGTCCATTAATTGTGCCTTTCTGCCTTTCACTGTTCATGTTTCTGGACGAAAGGATTGATTTGGTGTTAAGTCTAAAATCTCAGTTTCCAATTTGTGTATAAAAGGCGTACAGCACTTTATTTCCTTGGTATACATTTTTGGTTTTTACTTCAAGCTCGTGAAGGCAGAACTTAATGCAGTAATGACTTATTCTATTTGTTTTATGATTTTTTAATGATGTCTGAATTTCAGTAAATTAGTCACTGAAAGTATTAAAATTACTTTCTACAAAGTCTTCAAGTTCCTGGTGGTATAAAAGTGAAATTTCTCTTTTCTCAAAGATCCAGATGCCTTCTTCAGAAGGTCATGAAAGTGAACAACTTTGACAAAGTTTCCAGAGAAAATATAAAGGTGGCTAAAATGAAAGGCAAAAATCAGCTGTTCACAGCAAAACTTAATGTGATTTGATTTGAAGTAGAGCCAAGTGTGTGATCTGGGTGAGTTTCAGAAAAGGTCTCATCTTGTTACTAAAAAAAACAATATTTAAGCATCTCATCTTATGGAGATCAGTACAGCTTTTGTATCACTGTCTTTGCCCTCCTGAAGGGCTGTAGAGACAAAATTTATGCCTTTTGTGGAAAACATTTTCCAGTTGCCTTGAAAAAATGTGCCCAGAAGACTGAACGTCTCTAGACCTAACTATTTTTATTTATTGATTGATCAATAAATTTTTCAAACACAAACAATTGTGAGATTTATTTTTATTGGTTTCTTCTTGTTGAAAAATTGGAAAAATCCTAGTTATTATAAGATTGAGTTTTGGAGATTGAAGAAAGGTCTTCCTAAGATGCAAACTTATGATTCTAATTGGAATCCATTTACCTGTAAAATTACAAAACTTTCTCTGCCCCCAAAAGAAGGAAGTAAATAAAAAGTCCAGGGAGAATTCAATGATGATGGAAATTCAACCTTCTTCTTGTTGTTTTGTTTGTTGAGGTTTTTGGGCTTTTTTTAGTGTCTGAATACAAATTTAGGAAACATATTTCATAAAAATGAAGAAGAAATTGCAGTTTTATGCAAAAACTATGTTTAAGACAAAAATCTATTTTAGCATTGATTGTATATAATAACAAAGCAGTAAATGTAGACTCTGATCTCAGTCTCAGACTTACATCCACGTTTAGCCTTCTCTTGTTCTACTCATTTTTTATTTTCATATAAAACAATGTTAAAACTTGCATGATGAGGTAGAGAAACATATGTCCTAGTATAAATAAGCAATTCTCGCCAAAATTTTATAGAATTTGGTTATTCAAATTAGGGTTGACTAAATGTGACAAATGCTTCTGCTGACAATATGCCAAATTGAAAATGACCTTGTTATTTTCATAAGGTGATATATAATAAAATAATAGAGTGTTCTTGAAGGTGTTAGGCATAGTAACACAACATAGTAACAGAATTCTGTAAAGGTCACTTCTGCATGACTTTTCCATTGTTCCTTTCTCAAGCACTTAAAAAATCCAAATTTGCCAGCTGCTAATGTGACTTTTCAAAGCACAGCAACAATCAATATTTTATAAAACAGTAACACTTAGAGAGTAATTGCTGTATATTTTAGTCATTTTCACACAGATGTAGTTTGCCCACCGAAGACAAAAAACACTTGTAAGCCTTGTAAAGTTTTAAGTATAGGTTGTGGCAGTTCTAAACAGTAAAGAGAGAAAGGTGTACATGTCTAATTTCAGTCCTTTGGGGATTGATTCTCCTTTCAATTTATGTGGATTCAATGGAAGAGGTAAATTTCTCTAGAAATAGAATTCAGAGGCCCAAAGTTAGGTTCCACACCTGCTGTTATCTTCTGTAGAATCTTGCTCTTCTATCATGCCACTGTCTAGTCATGTTACTAGATATTCTTTTCTCCAAAGAAAGTGATTTGAGTGTAGATGTGGGTTACCATTTAGTACCTGAAGTCTCATGTGGCCATAGTCATCTTAGAAAATTGCTGTATCTATTTGATGACAAGTAAGAATTTTACCTCAAAACAGAATTTCAGTGGTCAAAAGTAAGAATCCTTTTGCATGTAGGTGTATTAAATTCACACATGCATATAGTTTTGGGGGGTTTCAGAGCTAAAATACTTTTAGCATCTACTCTTTCAAAGCATTTTTACTGATGTGGAGTGCGCCACTTTCATTCTTATTAAAGCTGTTCCACAGCTAGGTTAGTCAGGCACTTCTGTGGTGAAAAACTGTCATTGCAGACTATGCACAAAAACCTCCAAATGCAAAATGTATTTACTGGAGGGTATAAACAAATGAGGAAGAGCTGGAAATTAATAAAAAAGTATCATTACTGTGAAAATGTGTATAGTCTAAGATTTCCGAAGAAACAGAAGAGCAAGGACATTGTATAAAGCAGAGAAGAAACTGTGAAGTTTGAATGAACCATATTCTATGGATTATATAAATATTCATTGTACTAGGGAAAGATAATTAACCTATAAATTCACATGTAGGAAACTTTTCTGACACTCAAGAGACTTACTTGATGCTCATGGAAAACAAGGAATTTGAGTTTTCTGTCTCAATGTGCCTAAAGAACCACTCTGAAGAGGCATTCTCTCAAGCTTGCATTGTATGTAAGTCATCTGTCCATTGTGGAGAAACAACAGGATATAAATATAAACCCACAAGGGCTTAATATGTAATAGTGTGGCACTGATTTATTCCCATAGTGTATCAAAATCTGGTTTTATTTGGAGATATAAATTCAACTTTTTCTCTTCTTTCTCATGCTAGTTCAGTTGTCTTTTCATTTCCCTCATGAAGACCCCTGTTTCAGACTTTTGCTTGTGGTATGATATCCTGATGTATTCTACTGACAGCATTACTATCATTCACCCATAGGAAACTGGAAAATATTGTTGCAGATTTAACTTATTCTGTTATATTGTACATGATACATCATAAAATATGTCAGAATTAGTAAAAGTAAAATTTCCGAAATATTTTATGATTGTTATTTTAGCTGAAACTACTTGGTCAGCTCCAACACAAATTTGCAAGTACTTTTACATGAAATTTAAGTTCAAATCTATGAATTATTTTCTACATCTATAAGTCAAGAATGTCACTTGACAATTGGAGTTAACTTTGGTAACAAAATGCTTAGCCTGGAAGAAGGTTTAAACCTGTTTGAGTGTACTCCCTCTGCTGCCCTTCCACCTCTGTCTTTTCAGTTAAGCTCCAAGAAACTATAATTGTGGCCCAGGATGGCATCAGGGGAGGCTCATTTCAGTCCTTGGTCCTGCAGTCTTCACTTAATACTGCAGGGGACCCTTACTATGGCAGTACGGTAGTGGTCAGGATTAAGTTCAGGATTATGTCTGCCCCATACAGACAGACGCAAGAAAGGAAAAGTGGCCTCTGATGCCTCTTCTCCTCTTTCTCATTCTTCTAAATTAAGATAGAGAGTTTCTGGCAGCCTCAAGGCAGGTGGAGAGGAGCTGAGAGATGAGAGCTCACTCTGCTCTATTTAATATCAGGTATTCAGTGCATGGGAGGAGGTATACCTGGGATCCAGCTCTACAGGGATGGCTCATAGCTTATAACACTAAGGATAGTCTGGCTGCCAGACACCACTCCATTCCAAGGGTATGCATGTACATATTCACTCGAGAGAACAGTTGCATGCAGAAAGTTTTGGATGCAGGACAACAAAGTTGTTAGTTTCCTAGTGAATACACAAAAGGATTAGATAACTCAACTGCTGTAAAATTAAGTAGTTTAGCTTTGCGACTTTATCTGAATATACAAACATTTGAAGCTTAAGAAAGGCATAATTATGACCCCTATGGGGATACAGTGTATTCTACAGCTGCTGCCATCTCATTTGCTCAGCAGGAAGAGATGGGTGCTTTCTAAACAGGTGTTTAAAGGATTTAGGCAGAACAACTGAACAACTTACTTGAATCCTCTGTATGTTCAGCATTTACAGACAGAAGTGCATAGTATGCTCACTATATTATCCAGTATTATCAGTGTTATTAGTGAGATGTATTAACCTGGAATTATTACCACAGGGTAAGTATTTATAGTGGTAAAAAGGTGTGCTCTTCAAAAGCAGCTAATGTTTATTCATTTTGTTTTAAAGTGCAGGATTTATTGTTAGTAATAATGTTGGCTTCATTACCTCTATCAATAAAGGTCATTGATTATAAAGTGTTGCCTTCTTCCTTCCTCATTCATCAACATTAGGGCATTTATTAGAAGGAATAAACAATATTAGGATAAATATCTTTGTCAGAAGTATTGCACAGATAATATATAACTTCATGCCTGTCAGCTTATTGATGGCAGAGAAGTAGTGCCCTTGTCCTTAGTGGTATTGCCACAAAGAAGCATTCTTGCATGTAATACAGTAGAACAGTGGCCATCCTGCTGTCTCTCTTTCTAATCCTTATTAGCTATCCTATACTAACTTTATTAAAAAATGTAACACAAGGGTCATACAGGCCAAAGCCTTGTTCTTTAGAATTCCCTTGACTTTTCCCAGGCCACTCTCACTCCTCTTTCATCTTGAGGCAGGGATTCTGGGCATAAACTTCTATGTAGTCATCATAGTTGAATTATTAAGAGAAGTGGGGTCACCTAAAAGGGTTTTAGTAATGATCAAATTATGATCAAATATTAATCAGTGACTGAAAATCAAACAGAAAACAAATGGTGATTGTGCAATAATTATTAGTGAAACTGATTTAACAGTGATCTAACAATTATTTAAATGATAATTTAGATGGTGAATATATGATGATTTAGACAATGATTCACAGAGCAGTCAAGCAACTACTCCCTACACTTCTAATAATTAAGCTATAGCTGGCTGTATATAAATGACACTAGTATACAGTCTACTTTTAGACCTAGTGCAAAATGTCACTTACTTCAATATAGATATCAGATGCCAGGTAAGGTGTCTCAGCCTTGAGGAGTAACCTTGAGAGGAGTCTCTGCTCAGGGGGAAGTTTGCCAGCATGCAGCCTGCTGCCATATGTGAGAGACTGATGGGCTCAGAAAGGCTACGAATTTTCTAGCGGTTTAGTGATTGAATTCTAGTCAACCTCCACGCTTTGGTGTGTGTGCAGGTGTACAGCTGTGGCAGCTTTAGCTCTGTGTAGTTCCAGCTTGAGCTCATTCTGTTAGCTCCTGATAAGACACAACCTAGATTCCTTAGTTCCTAGAAGATGCAGAGTAGCAGTTTTCACCAGCTGAATTTCAGTAAGGACCACGTGCCAGTGACTGGGCATGGACTCATATTGGGTGTGTCCATCACAGTGGTCACGTAATTAGAGACCCTATAAAAGGGCTCAATAAAGGTGGAAAAAAAACCCTGAATTCCCTAACTCTTAACTTTGTAGCCTTACTTTTTATATATAATTTGTATATAATTTATGAACCAAGTAACAAGAGATGGTTGTGCTTCTGAAATAACTGATTTTTTTAAATTACCACTGTCAACCGACATGCAAAGACTTTTGGTGCAATCTAAGTAGAGCAGTACAGTATTTACTTTATAGTTCATTATAGCTGTGGTAAAAATATGGGGATGAACTTGGCCTCAATGCCTGTGAGCAGTTATTGACCATGTGTAGAACTGCATTATTGACTTGAATAGAGCTGTGCTATCTTCCTACTACATCTGACTATTGTTATAGCTGCAGTATATGTCAGGCTAACAATGTTATACTAGTGTAATTTCATTTAGAAATGCAATACTCTAGTGATCTTCCCCTTTAAACTGATCACCACAGAATATTTGTCCAATTAAACATTATTTTAGACAATAACGTGCTTTATTAGTACTATTAATAAAATTCAGAGGTTAATTAATTATTAACTTAGAAGCTGTGTGTCTTTATATTCAAGTTTCTTTGTCTTTATAAAACCAAAGAAAAATATGTTAATCCAATATTCATTACATTTACAGCTCGACATTTTAATAACGAGACAAGTACCCTTTTACATATGTATAATGTGTGTATATATGTATGAAATATATAACATGCACCCCTGTTAGATGGGCATATTCTTTTGTATGAATAAATGCTATTCAAAAACTTGATGCAATGAAAAATTTGGTCATTTTGAAAAACCTCTTCATAAGTTATTAACTGTACATATTCCCTGAGATACCACCATTAAATATGCTGTTCTTAAAAAACCTTTACATATCCTACTTACAAAGAGTAAAAGCTCTATTGTGAAGCTCTTGATGTTCACTTTTTCAAAACTAGTAGACTGTAACTTCTCTTTATTCAAACTTTATTGCTTATATTCACATGGTCCTTTTTTAAAGAAAGAGACAACATATTTTGATTTCCCCAGGGGGAAGAAAAAACAAACTTGCTGTCAAATAACACGACATGGAACAGCTCATCTGTTGTTTCTGGTGCAGTTTATTCTCTTGTCTGTTGTGCAGAGTTCAAAATAAATACTCTGTGAGCTTTGTTCCCTTGTTTTCAGCTAGTTTCCACTTCCAGTTTTGGTCAGAAACTGGAATTATATCTACTTCTGGACTTTGTAAGTTATTGGAGTAGTTTTATTGCATGAACAAGCTGATCAAAAATATGCTCTAATATAAGTTTTACTTGTTTTCTTGTTTTAAAAATATCTTAGCCAGCAGCTTTGCAAGAGAAAACAAGCTAAAAGGAAATTATACAACACTGTAAGTTTTCTTCCTTGCAATTTCTTCACTGTAGGCAATAATAATGCCAAGAACAAAGAAGTAACAGAATTTTTTTAAATAGGAAATGCACAAGAGATTATTACCCTTTGGCTTTTTCCTTTGTCACATTCATCTTCTGCCTGTATATTTTTAAAACAAACAACAACAAACATTTCCTGTAATCATAACTCCAGGAGAGTTTGAAAGAGTGATGCAGTAAATTTTGTCTTGTATGATTGTTTCTATGCTGAGAAAAAAGATTTCCTCAAAAGGAACAGTGAATGGCTTTCCACTGAAAATAATCTTTAGAAGACTACTACAGCAAAAAACTGTCTAGAAAATATGGGAAGACTGAAAAAAAATTACTCAGATGTCTTTTATGATACTAAGGTGGTAATTATTTCATGGCCATTGCCTCATTTTTTCACTAATGTAATTTATTTCTGGCTTAGCCAATACTGTTCTGCTAGTAGCATGCCCAAAGATGTGCTGAAAGCCATAAAATAAATAGATGCATAATTTTATTCCTGCCTACAAAATCTATTATATTAAAATGAAATAATGCAAAGACATCAAACTGATGTGACACATTCTATCTTTAGTAAATTTGTTTGCATTTGTTTAATTCTAATCTTAACTATGTATTCAATGGTAAGTTTTTAGACTTATTTCCATTTTCTTTCCTTAGTTTTCCCAGGCTAAGCACTTTCAGTTTTGATTCCAGTTTGGACAGGAAAATTCACATACCCAGGTTTCTGTTAGTTACTCTGCCTTTGCTCCAGTGTAAAATATTGTTGTTTGGAGAAAAAAATATTGATTTGAGAGCCTTACGTAGAAATATCTCACCTCTAGTGCATCAGTCTCACAAAAAAAAATTCAATTCTAGGTCTTGTATTTATTCATATAATCAAAAGGCTTTGCAGACAAAAGGAAAAAAGCGAAAAAGAAAAAGAGAAAAAATTATTCTGAGGAGTTCTGAGAAGTTCAACTTCCATTTTGACAGATGTCATTCTCATATGAATCTAAAATTTATTAATTCATAAAATATACCTTTCTCCACTTCCTATAAGCTCTACTTGTTCTGAAGTTGTGATTCATAGATCTTACATATACTTAAAATCTTCTCCTTCCCCTTTTCCTCATTACCTGCATTTTAGTCAAATTTCCTGATTTTAACTTAAAGTTGTTACAAGTCTCTTTCACATTCAGTGAGCATGAAAGATCTCTAATTTGTCTCCTTCAGTGCTAAATGTTTATTGTTTGGAAACTTTAAACCCTCTGCAGATTCAATTTTGATGCCTTTCAGCCACAAGATTTTGAAGCTATATATCAGGATTTTAAAGGGTGGTACTCTTTCCATGTACATAGGATAATAATATTCTTCTGATACAATGTGTGGACCTCTGTCTTAGAAATACAAAAAGGATTTGAGCTTTTAATTTATCCTGCCATCCTTTCCTTCCTCGTGTCTTCTCTCCTTGGACCTTTCTCAGCTTCATGGAATAGGAACAGCCTGAATAGAACCAAAGGATGACTTGAGTGGACACTGGAAAAGGCAAGATTGTCTGTTTCCTCAATATCTTCTTAAATTTAAAACTTTTTGGCTCATTTCAGTTTTTTCAGTACTCTGGATGGAGGTTATATTTTTTAGACTTATTTTCATTATCTTCCCTAACTACTACATATTATAGTATCTCTAACTACTAGATATTCTACTCTAACTGCTAGATATAATAATTGCATTTTCTTTCTTTTCTTTTTAGTTAAGTGACAAGTGATCCCAATCTTTCCTAGGTACAAATCTAAAGAAAACAGTTCAAAAGACTTAGAGAAACAAATGAATAGGGAAACAATGAATAGTGAAACAAATGAATACTAGAAGCCACTAGAGCCATTCTGGATAGGAAGAGTGAAGAGAAGTGAGTTTGAAAATGGGAAGGAATAGTAGAAGCAGAGGAAAAACAAAAATAATTTTTTAAAAAAATCTGGATACTTAGGAATTACAGGACATCATTTGTAGAGTGAAATTCAAAGAAAATTGCTCTATAAAACACAATCAACACACATGGATGCTGATTTAAAGTATATATCAAATGCAAGCAGTGTTGAAGAGAGGGCGTTTTTTTATACAACACTGGAAAGTACTTTAATAAGGACTGTTACACTGTATGTCCTAAGCGCAACACCTAAATGGGCATTTATTAAGGGTGTAGTAAAAAGAGTTTATCTTCTTTGCTCTCATGAACCATAATAATGAAGGTGACAACTTTTATTCTGCAGATATTAATGGAACAAGCTAAGCAGGTCAATTTTTTCTTTTTTTATTTGCATTGACCACAGATTAATCATATGGCAGCTTTTCTGTCAGATTCGAAAGTTACCCACATACTAGTCATGTATAATACTCAGCTAAATACACCATCTGCTAAAAAATCAAACCAAACCAAAATAAAACAAAGTTCTCACTAACAATATTTACAAAGCAACAGAGACATCACTACCAGGCAAGCACAGCAGAAACACATCCTAGACAGACCTACAGTGTGCTATTCAAATGGGATATAACAAACATAGGAAAAAACATAGGTAATTAAAAAGCAGTGTACCGTCTAGTCTGGTATCCAGTGGCAAGGACTGAGTTTTGGTGTTGACACAGTTTATGAATAAAACTCAAATAATCCCACTTAACTGTTACACTTAGCTTTGAGATCTATTTCTTATACGCTTTCTTACATGATTCATAGGATTTTTTAAAATCTAAAGGTGTCATCAAAAAATATGCAGTAACCAAGGATCTCCTAAATTGATTATCACCATTTATAATTTAAAAAAATTAAAAGACACTCCTAACAGTACATGACCTGTCAAACCATAGAAAGAATATTGCCATGGGTTTACTGTGACTGTAATCTAGCAATTGAGATCACTTTGCACATTCCTCATAATATACTTCATTTGCAAGCAGATTTCTTGATTTGTGTTAAAGAAAGAAGCCTGATCAATTTTTATAAAATGCTTTCCCTTTTTCTTGTCTAACATGCTCATAGTTGAAAGCCACATTGAAGATGTGATCCCTTATACATGAAAATCAGAACCTATAACCAACAAGCCAAACTAATGGTGAATACTGTCTCTTTTTTCCCATTAACACAGAAGATCCCATCAGCCCAGATCAGTTGAATACATTGTGCACTGTGTGGTGCTTAACAGAAGGATAAAAAAAGAAGATATTTTACTTTACATTCACTACAAAAAACTCTATGAATTACTGAAATGGTTCTCTGCTTAACACAGCAGCTTCTATTGCTGAATAAGCAGGCTGTGCTTCTTAACTAACTAGGGTTTTACTGTGGTTGATGGCTTCATTCCTAGGTATAATTAATGGTGGCAATGAACACAGAGGACATGAATGCAGAGAAGATCATTATGACTAGCATTTACCCTAGGGAGCAGTTAATCTACTGAATTATTTCTTCTAGGAAAATTGCCTAGGAAATAGAAATACAAACTTTTACCTCAGAGAAGCCTTTTGGTCTGCAGAAATGCTGTGGCTATCTTACCAGAAATTAATTTAGATGTCATGGACCTATGTCTATTAGGTTATAACTCACTTATGCAGTCTAGTAATAAAATGAAGTGGATGACAAATGAAAGTAAAATTGGAATTAGTGTGAATTTGGGTACCCACTCTGAAGCCTGAAGTGCCACTTCAATAAAAACTACAAGACAAATGATGTGTTAAAATATGGTCTAAAAAGGGCAAAATTGTTGTTTCTCTCATCTTGGCTCTAAAATATTCTTTTTATGCTCTCTAATATTGTGTGACCTTCACTTCTGATTTAGTTCATACTATTCCTCTATTTCAGTGTGATTCCATGCTGCTGTTCCTAGGTCTTCCCTTGTAACAGCATCTACAGTCAACTTTGAACAGGCATGGTTTTGTTTTCTGCATTCAACTTCACCCATCCCCACAGTAATACTAATTGCTTCAACATTCTCCTCCTTTGTGGGCAGGCTTTGATTTGCACACTTTTATCTTCTCCTCTTCCTCTACGCCATGCCCTCTGTGGGTTCCCAGGGAACCCTGATTCTCACTCAGAGAGAAATTTTAGGGGGAAAAAAAGAATTGATAGCGTGAATATTGTGATTTTATTTTTAAAGTATGCAACAGTAAGCTACTTTTTCAAGCTCTGGCTAAGCCAGAGGGAGGAAAAAAAAGAGGAAAAAAAAAAGGTGGATCATAAAATTAATTTTAAAATTATTTGATCTGATCTGAAGTACTGGTTTGTTTGATGGTGGCAGGGGGAGTGTTTGGTTGTTTGGTTTTGTTTTTTTTTTTCCTTTCTTTTTAACAACCTTTATGCCTTTTTTGGGGGAATAAAGAGAAAAAAAACTCTGTTGAATGATGTCCCATATGAAAGGATTGTGTAATACCCACTTAAGTAAATTTGGCATTAGATGCTTTATTCTTTCTGGCATTTAGGCCCAGGGACTTAGAGGAGCAAGATAGTTTCATGTGAGAACATGTATGTCTTTATGCATAGTAGCATAACTGATTTAATTACAAGACATGCTATCCTGTACTCTTTTGGGGTGATGTGGATATGTCTGACACATTGTGGGAGTTAATAGAACACAGCTCATAATAAAAAGAAAAAAACTGATGTAGACAGAAAGGTGGAATCCCTCTTTACTAACTTTAGGTTGCCTGTTGTTACCTAAAAATACTTTTGTCACTGCAGAAAAATAGACATTTTAGTGCCAGATTCACCTGATCTCTTTTCTCTGTCTACTTTATTATGAAACGAATCATATCTAAAGATCTCTTATTGGAGAACCTCATCAGACAGATCTAATGTGTTCATATATATTTTGTCAGATTGAATTGTAATAACAATGGACAGAAAAACCGGAATTCATTGAGTCTGTGTTGAAGTTATTCTTACTTGTGGAGGAATACTAGTGAAGGAGAGTGGCAGGTGATGGACAGCAGTGACACAACCTGCAAGTGGAATTTTAGTGTTACACAAAATGATTTAACAAAAATAACCCTCACAGGGACAACATGGAAAGACAGTATGGCGATCAGCCCAAACCAGCATTCATCAGACACTGAGTTACTCTTCAAAGGCAGTGACCATAGATGCCCTGAGCGAAACAAGGGTCTCTTTTTAATTGAAACAAGCTCAGTGAGAAGCTACATAAAGAAGGAAAGATGTAAAAGAGCCCTAAAGGCCTGAGGAGAGTAAGGGCATGTATGTATATATGTAGTGAAAGTTAATGCTCTACTCAACTAGAGCTTCTATGGGCATGTATGGGGTGGGAGGAATCTAGCTCTGCTTTACAAAGTACTAAGGCTTTCACTGTTCCATAAGGGAAAGTATACAGTTTAGTGGCTCATACCAACAAAAATAGAATTTTAGCTCTTCTCACTGGAGACAGACATAGTCTGAAGAATGACATTGCATATCCTTGGCATCTAAGCACTGTTTCATTACCTTTTATTTTATGTAATGAATATTTAAAATGTCCATTCAAATGACAATGTATCACATTTTAATGAATGTGAAATGTGTCTTTTTCCAGTATAGTTAATATTATAGACAGTAGCTCTAGAGTACTGTAGTCCATTTAAATGTGATTTTATTCAAGATTAAATTGAGAAATTTGCATTTAAATGCACTGTAATAGAAAAACATACAAAATTGTTTCTGCATTCAGTTGCGTGGGTATGAAATCTTTCTGGCACTTCAGTGAACTCATGCAAGTTTGTCAGTGGAAATATGAATGCCCATCAGACCATTAGTGCTCAGACTTTTATTGCAGTTTCTGAAAATTAAATCATGTGATTGAAAAATACCTTCTAGTGATTATGGACTCTAAAATATTATATCTGCTGAAATCTCTGGGACTTTTAATGTTTAGAGTGTTTGCTTTCTTAAGTCATGTCATTGCCGACCACTTCATAAGCTCTTTTCCAAAGTTAAACATTTTCAAAATGTCAAAAGGTCTTTTTATCAGCAGTAATGAAGTTTCAAAAGAAATGAGCTTCAGCGATGCAATCAGCTGTTTACAAAATTATTGCTAATTGAAAGGATTTTCCCCAGATTATGTCAGAGCCATTATTAATATGAGATCTGTTAAAAGCATATTTAGAAATCATTCAAATATTCCCTAACATTTCCAATTTTTATGTCTTTAAAAGAGTTAGTCATCAACCTAAACTTTGAAAATGAAAAAGATTTAACTATACTGCTATGTCCATGAGAAATGAAGTCTAAAATCAATATTCAAAGAACTAGCATAACTTTAATTCAACAGAGCAAAAAAACATAAATGTAGTTTAATATATAATATCAAGCTAACTTCCAGCTTTGAAGAAGTGATTTATGCCTACATCAAGTAGGAAGCATGACACTGATACATTGAATGGTGTAAGCACCCTCCTTCTTTATGTTTATACTTAGAGAAATACTGCTATTTCTTTCTTCCTTCTTCAGTGTAACTGAAAAACTGCATGAGTTTAAGAAAAATATAATAGAGGATTGTGCAGTATAGATTTCTTCCTCAAATCTGCTCTCCAGTATACTTTAATATGTCTAAGAAAAAGAAAAAAACAACTTTATAATGCTTGGAAATGCCCATAAGAGCATGCAAATTTTTTTGAATTTACATTTTTAAAATCACTTTGTCCAAAGAGTTTCTTTTGCATTTACTTTTTTTTTTTTCATAGTGTGGGTGCTTAGAAATTTGAGGGGGGTGAGGGGAGGAAACAGAGTTAATTAAATTGCAGCATCTTCAACCTAAAAAAATTCAACCAGATAATCCATGAAACATCTGGTATACACAACCTTTCTTTACTTTCTTACTCTTTAAGTGTCACATTTGGTGTACATTCCTGAAATAGAATAGATCCTTTGAGGGGTAAAAGTAATTTGTAATTTTGAAGATTTCATGTAGGGGTGGCAAAACCAACTTCTAGCCTTGGTTTCTTTAAGTAATCAGAGTAAGGTCAGGTATAGAATAAGCTTATGTTTAACAAGCCCTCCTCCATATGGAAATTCATGTCCACTATTTATATTCCTTTTAATTGCTGTAGACTAATTAAAGTGTCCATAAAAACTAGGTTTAACTTTTGCTTCCAAAATAATTTATTTTTTTTCTAAAATCAGGAAGCTATGACTACATGCCCTTTTTATACCTAGAATATTTTTAACAATTTTGCTGAAAAGAGAGTTTTTCCTTCAGTCTGTGTAATATGTAGCATTGTAAACTATCAGAAATCAGGTTCATTTAACAATATTTATTAGAGGGCTGGCTCTACTTGACAGTGAAGGCAGTATCACAGAGCAAGTGGATTTATTATATGTCTAGATTTACTACTGTGGAAGTACATATTTACTCAACTTCTCTGTCGATGTTGGTAGAAAAATTGTTACACTATTATTTTCTCTGTAGAAGCCTCTGTCTCTTACCAGGTTGTATATGAGAATGAGGAGCTTTGGATTGGCGAATGTGATATTGAGTATTGAAAATAAATTCAGAAAAGATAGTCTTATAAATTAATTTACAGATTCAAATAACAGGTAGGGGTTGCATTTAAAAAAAAACAAACCAAAAACAAGTTAAGTGAAGCTGCATAAATTGATTCAAAGGAGTATAAAATCTAGATATTTTCTCATTTTTCTCATTTTGATAGTTGATATCATGTTTCATAATAGTTATTGTCTCTCTTCATTAGCAGAGAACTGATGCTCAAACTTTTATCTAATTATATCTCACTGACTTTTTTCTCCCTTCCTGCCCCTCCCCCCACCCCCTCACAGCTATTTTTACATATTTCACCACATATCCACCTTTTTCTTTTATCATAGAATCATTAAGGTTGGAAAAGATGTCCAAGATCATTGAATCCAGCCTTTGACCAACCACTATCATGCCAACCAAACCATAGCATTAAGTGCTGAGTCTAGTTATTTCTTAAACACTTCCAGGGCTGGTGACTCTACCGCTTCCCTGGGCAGCCTGTTCCAATGCTCAGTCATTGTTTCAGTGAAGAAACTCTTCCTAAGGTACAACCTAAATCTTAGGCTGATGCAGCCTAAGACAATGTCCTCCTGTCCTCTTACTAGTTGCCTGGGAGAAGAGGTTGAATCCTACCTCACAACACCCTCTTTTCAGGTAATTGTAGAGAGCAGTAAGGTCTCCCTTTAGCCTCCTTTTCTCCAGGTTAAACAGCTCCAGCTCCATCATCTGCTTGTCATAGGATTTGTGCTCTAGACACTGCACAACTCTGTTGCCCTTCTCTGGACACGCTCCAGCACCTTCTTGAATGTCTCTCTTGAATTGAGGGGCCCAGAACTTCACACAGGATTAGAGGTGAGGCCTCACCAGTGCTGAGTACAGGGGGACAGCCACTGCCCTGATCCTCCTGGCCACATTATTTCTGATACAGGCCAGGATGGCTTTCTTGGCCATGTGGGCACGCTGCTGCTTTATGTTCAACTTGCAGCTGAGCAGAACCCCCAGGTCCTTTCCAGCCACTCTTTCCCAAGCTTGTAACACTGCATGGAGTTGTTGTGACTCAAGCATCACTAGTGATCAGCCACCACCAGGGTATAGCTCCATTCACCACCACTCTCTGGGCCCAGTCACCCCAGAAGTTTTCTTCACCTTTCTTTTGCATAGTTACTTCTCTCTTATTAATATTTTAATTATAAGACTCTTCTATGAAGATTATACACATAATTCAAAATGTGAATTCTTTCCTTGGCCTCAGTCAAAAACCAAAACTCATAAATATGGACAAATATGCTTCCAGGGAGATCCATGAACTTTTGCTTGTTCTGTTTCAGTGATGACAAGATCTATTTTTTTTTCCTGCTTGCTACATTGAGTTAATGTAGAGTTACTTCTTCAGGATTTTTACAAGACTTTGTAACACATATGAGGAGCTTCCTAGAAGAGAAAATGTTAATATTAAGAAGCACTGGGGCTGGTAATAAGTAAAAAAATAGCTGGTCTGGAGAATTTGTGTGAGAGCTACTTATGCATAAAGAATTGACAAAATAACTGGTATTTAAGTTGAATATGTAACTATTGTTTATCACACTGTGACTGTACACTGAACACTGTATATGTAAATGTCACTGTCTGTGAATTAAACTGTTAATAAAAGTCTCTGATTGATATTCAAAGATTAATGTCAAGAATCTGCAGGAGGCTTCAGTTTCCAATTGTGCTACCTTTCTAACTGGGTTTTTGTATCACAGTTCATTTCTAAAAAATAAATAAATAAATAAATAAAAAGAATAATGCAAAAGCACTGTCTGTTTTTCCAGTATAATTTGGGATAATTTATACTTCCCCCCCCTCCCCCCACATGGAGCCAAACACACATTTCATTGTTGGATAAAGCCACATCTTCTCAAATAAAAGCAAATATGCGTCTTGAAGAATAGGAGTAATAATTATAGTAATTTTTATTACTATCATACACTTGTACGAGTGAGCAGCCTTATTTCTTCCCTCTTATTTCTGTCTTCTCAATCCTTTATTATGAGTTTTAAATTGATTATCTTGCTGATATGACCCTGGAACACAGTATGCAATTTGACCTGCATTATTAATTACAAAATTACTCAAGATTAAGATATCAGTGAATAATAGCTCTAGCATTTTTAGCAAGAATGTGATAGACTGCTGTCAACTCAATTTTCAAAAGAAAAAGGATCTGTTTGTTCTGCTGGAAATGTTGACAGTCACCATTACCTGCCCACACTTCCCAAATTTGTGATACTATACCAGACAGTCAAAACATGAAGCCTAATTTTACATAAAATTTTGATATAAAGTTACATGTCGACTAATGAAGCTTGGTTTTTCAAACACTTTTACCCTTCAGAGGATGCTGAAATTATAGAAATTACAATTCTTCTGTATCTCAACATATAAAATATGTGCATGACATTCAAACACAAAGAAACGATCAAAATGTGAGTGTTTCTAAGAGTAGCTACTGAAGTATCCTTCTTAAATTCATTAAAAGGATTTCTATTTCCTCTAGTCTCCCTCCTGTAGTTTTTACTCCATCTTTACTTGTGTAAAACTCCCATTGTTATCTGTAATTTGAACTGATGTAGGATCTGTGATATTATTGCTCCTTTATTAAGCATAAATAGTCAACGGTACCTCTTCAATACTTATATCTTTAAAAATGTAACTCACAGCATGATTTTGCTGATTTTAATGTTGAACCACTTAAAAAACATTGAGTTTATTATTTTGTTCTTGATGTTCAATGTAAAGCTGGAAGAATAATAGTTGTCTTTCAGTTTGTTGTTTGAATAGCAAAAGTAATTGGAAATTAATTCAAATGGAACCAAAGGATTTTTAGTATTACTTTTGAGAAAGTGAACACACACCCGCCCCCCCCCCCAAAAAAAAAAACCACCAAACAAATTTTTCAGTCAACTTTATATTTTTTTTCTAGTTGCCCTAGTAGGTATGCAAAACTTATTAGCAAGAGAATTAAAAAAAATAGGAAAAAATATAACTTTGAAATGAAATGTTAAAAATTTTATTTAAAATTATTTTGGTGATTCCAAATGAATATTTATTCTCTTTTGAAACCTCTTTTAATAGTTTTCAGATTTTCTTCTGACTAACACTACTTTAAAAAACCCAAAACATTTTTAATGGTTAATGTCTTCGCAAATGTCCACTTTTTGAGAGAAAAAACTCCCACCTTGACTAGCGCTAGCGAAGCTCTGAAACTCTTATGCAATATGAATGGCTGCTAATCCTTCAGAATTTTATCTTTCTGTATACTGAATAAGAATTTATGAGATTTCAATGTTCTTCCTGAAAAAAAAATTACAAGGAAAATTTTTTTTAAGGTTTAGTATGCAAACACTCTAGTTTTCTTATGAGGAAAGGTAACACAAGAAAAATGCAGAGAAATGAAGCTAGCTATAATCTACGTACAGAAATCTAAAAATGTCTACAGAATAATCAAAGGCTAGGTGCAAATTTAGCTGTAGGAAAGATAGCATCAGACAGGCAGATAGGAATTTTCTCCTAGGACTGTGACAATACATACTGCAAGAATTTACCATAGGATTCAAATTAAATTACAAACTTGCCACAAAAAAAATTCCCATTTCCACA
Organism: Acropternis orthonyx; assembly: GCA_035583155.1. NCBI lineage: Eukaryota > Metazoa > Chordata > Aves > Passeriformes > Rhinocryptidae > Acropternis > Acropternis orthonyx. The sequence goes on along the minus strand of JAWWEU010000081.1, from coordinate 74,954,755 downwards.
GAACTTTTCCATAACCATAATATTTGCTTCATTTTTGGTGGTCAGAAAAGCAAAGCTCACTATTTTTGTAGAGGTAGAAGAGAAATGAACTGGACAGCCAAGGATATGCAGCAAAGGGAGACACAGGTCCCACAGACTTATAGTATTTGGTAAGAGTTGACCACCAAACAAATAAACAAACAAAAATATAAATGAATAAATAAATACTCTTTTTGCATTCATATTCAGTAGCTGACAATTTTAAGAAACTGTGCTTTTGAATAGGAAGTATAAGAGATTTTTTACCATCTGAGACTGTTCACCACTATTGCCAAAGATTATGAACTGCTCTCAATTACTTAGTATGATAGGTAGCTTAATATTATAAATAATTGTGTACTCTCCAAAACTGCCCACAAAAATATTTATTTTCTAATTCAATTTCTGATTTAAGTTCTTAAATTAAAAGTTCTTGAAGTTTTATCTAAACCTACTTTTTTCCCTTCTCTGTGTGGGCACACCTGTGTTTTTATGTGTGCAGATATCAACGTGCCTAAACTGTCTTCTGCTTGGGAGGAAATCTAAATCTCCTCAATAAGAAGTCCACAAGTGATTTGATTCACCATGCCATATAACTCCCTGAAACCTTCCTCAAAACTTAGATGTCATGTAGACTCTGTTATGATTTCCTGATTTTTGTCGTTTGCTTCATGTGCTGTCTTATTTCATTAACAGCCTTGACTGAGGTGGTTTTTCTGTAGGAAGCAAATTCCAGAATCTTACAAATTCTGATCTGTGTAAATCACATGACAGTTCTCTGAAGTATTTATAGTTTATTTATACATATGTTGATGCCAGATAACTCAATTCTGAAAGTTCAATTTAAAAAAAATAATTATTACATTGTGTGATATCAATTAAAACTCACTTGAAAGTACAGAGATTGGAAATAATTCCTTGTTACAACTTACATCCCCAGTATATCTTCCTTTGTTCATTTTTAGATAATTTAGCATTTTTAATGACAAAGAAAGAAATAGTCTACAGTTCCCAGTAATAAGACTATACTATATTTATATCTGGGAATCAAAGGACCCATAACAGATATTCTGAATTTATCAAGTTGCTGTCTTGTTGGTGCAGAAAATCACGTGGTATAAATCAAAGAGAAGCCATGCATACAGACATCCAGTTTCTTTGGTGCATCGTTACTCTGTTCCAGGGAAAAGTGAGTAGTAAAATCTGGCACCACCTTAAACACTGGCCTGTTAGAGAAAGGACAGACTGTGAACAATTCAGGTTTTGAAATCTGGTTTTTGTTTGTTGTTTGGTTGTTTCATAGGGGTTTTTTTCAGAAAATGCTCCCTCAGGGTGATTCAAATTCACAGAAATGTTTTTAAGTCTCTGTAAGGTATCATTCACAATGCTAGTCATTAGAGATAACTCTATAAGAGCATAGCATGAGTAATTTATCTTACTTTAGACACTGGGAATCCCAAACACTGAACAGGACTGACCTCTGTGTGCCATGTCACATCTAGCCCTACTTTGTTGACATCATGGTTACAGGTTGTGGGCACAGCTGCCCACTATCATACAAAAACTTTGACTTGTGACACTAATAATACCTATGATATTTAGCTATAGATGAGTTCTTTATCATTTTCAGGGTGCTGTTCTTTCCAGTGTGCCATTGGCTGGTGGAAGAAGAATCTGAAAAGACACAGGAAGAGAAATTAATTCTGTTTCTTCAACATATACAGAAATTCTTTCAGATCCTTGATCTGTTGACAGACACATTCTTTTAAGCAAAAAATTTTTCTGTGGGTAATGTTAGCAAATATCCTTTATATGTGTCCACATGTATGCCATTGCTTGATAGTGGCAATGCGGTATCAAACAACTTAGTCTTTATTCCACTCTGTAAAGCTTTTCAGGCTGGCCACATTTTCTTAATGTAAATCTGTACATTTATGTATTTTCTTCATATTATGTAATATTAATAATTTGCCTTGAATAATGTGGGAAGCTTATCTCTTCATGTGGAGAATATCATGTAGGTTCTACTGTGGTATGATTAAGCAACTAATATTAATATATTTTTTGTAGGGCTTGTGTCTTCCTCTTACATTTTGAAAACTGAAGTGCCTTTTTTTGAACACTAATGGAAAAAGAAGAAAAGAAAAGCAAACATAACCAAACTATACATTACTTTTAAAGTTTATTACAATATTTGCAGAAAGCTGTTTGTAGTAGTCATCTACCTCAAAGCATTAGTTGTGTCAATAATGTTAGTCACTGAGGGATGTTTTTCAGTAGTGTTCTAGCAATTTCGAGTAGGACCTCTTATTTTACTGCTTATGTTGAAAAATGAGGTCAGTTTTCTTAAATACTTTTTTCTTTCCTCACTGACCTTTTGAACTTTACTCCAAGCTTTGATCATTTAGATTCATATACTTGTTTTGTTCCTTCACTTTTAGTGAAGTGATAGCCCCCAGGATCAGTCCACATATTTCCCTTCTAATTCTACTGTAAAAAGTCCTGAGATCCTGGATATTTTTCTTGTTGGCTAAGACTATAGGCTTCATTTTATCTCTTATTTTTTTAAAACATCTTGCTCAAATTAGGTATATCAAAATATTAGTTCATCATTCCACTATCATTATCTGCCACAATTATTAATTGAGTATTTATGCATCACCTGAGAATCACAACTGATTAAATGATTTTCACATTCTTGCTCAGGAAAGGTAGATAAATTGGAGCTAAATGAAGACACTTGAATCCCAGTGCAATGAGGTTGTTTTAGTCAAGATCCTGGCTTGAAGGATTTAATCTAGTGAACCTTCCAACAGCCTGTGTTTGCTTGGTTTTGTTGCTTGTATATTTTAATCTGTGCTATACAGATTACTAAAACAATACTGTTGTAAAACATATCTCTTAACAAAGAAAAACTTTCATAAGCACTATACCCTTACATATAGAATGTTTTCATAAGTGAAGCTATTACATTAAGGACATGGTAACAAAAATACTTTCTTCCCATTGTATGAATTCATAGCTGCAGGTAATAAAGACAAGTTTATTGTGCCATGCATTTTCATGAAGAGAGAGATGAAGTACAAGGCACACTGCATAAGAAAAAAGTCCTCGCATTGAAAAATTTGCATCGAAAACTATCAGAAAATCTCAGTGCTTAAGTCACTTCTGTTTCTCATTTCCAAAGTCATAATATATTTAGTTTTCATTGGAAACAGCAAAACTGCATGTACAAGCACAACCTGGCTAGGCAATGCAATTCATTTTGTGGAGAAATATGTTTTTAAATATGTACCTGTCAATGTTATGTTGTAAGATAAAACCTAGGGGATCCCTGGAGGCTTATCCTGTGGATATTTCACTGTTCCAATGAAAGCATTCATTTTGTTTACTTCTTTGGAAACCTATCTCTATATTTTGAGGATTACCAAGGTGACAATATGATATGCTACATTAATTTAAACTTATGTCTACTGAAGAAACTAGCACTGCACGTGTTTATAATGGTAAAAGTGGGGAAGAAGATACCATTTTTGGATATATGTCCCCCCAAAAATGCAATTTTTTTCTAAACTAAGCAGAACATTACCATTAGTTTTAAGGTATGATCCTAAGCAAATGATGCATTCTAATGAAGCGTGTTAATGGGATACAAAGCATATGATAGAGTCCATTTTTAAGTACATTCATAGCATATTAATCTTGGCAAGAGTACAACAATAAGCATTTTTTTGCTTTGATTGTTGGTAAGATTAACAAGACTTCTTTTTAGGTTTTTGTCAGACTTCTGTGCTTCCTGGCATCACTGAATGTTGGAGCAGAAAGGGTTCTCACATTACTTACATTCCAATCTCTAGTGAAGAGGGGAATAAATATACAATATTATGCCACAAGATTTTATTAAACTTCATAATTATTTTTCTTAAAACTGCATTCAGAACACTCAACTAAGGTATTTTAGTAAGAGAACACCAGAAAAAAAAAGTACAGTTAAGAAGTTAAGACCATTTTTTAAGGGTGTGTAAGAATAAAAGCTATAACATCATTAATTCTACATCACTCTGATGGAAGATACATTTACAAAATAATTGTTCTATAAGTAATGCAGTGCATAGCTTAAATGACAGTAAAGAACATCAGTGAGGGAAAGTGGAAAAAAGTGATTGAAGGGAAATGTTTCCAAATGTTTGCACTTGCTGTTTAAATGTGCTGAATTGACTGTCTTTCTGTGTTCTCAGTGCCAGACAGAGGCAGAAATAACAGAGGAAAATGTTGATTTCTTAGCCACCTGCGAGACTTCAGGAGGGAGATAGATGTTCTCACACTTTGCCTAGTACATTGTCAGAACAAGATGTATTTGAAAAGAGGAAAACTAATTAAATATTCTGAATCCCCAGAGTTTAATTCAGAATTGCTGTTTTATTGTTACTTTGAAAAACTAGGGCAGATTATCAATTTTATACTGTAGACATTTGAAAATCTGGGGAGTTGCATTGTCATAAAGTTGTAAAATCCACACCCCTTTTGAACAATTCCAGGGATGGTGATTCCCCCACTTTCCTAGGCAGCCTTTTAGGATGCCTGACCACCCTTTCAGTGAAGAAACTTTTCCTAATATCTAATCTAAACCTTCCATGACATAATTTGAGACCATTTCCTCTGGTCCTGTCACTTGTTACATGGGAGAGGACATTGACCCTCCACCCAGCTACAAGCTCCTCCTCGCTACACCATGCCACCAGTTTCCGTACACAGCATCAGTTTCTGTATGCTCCTCCACACACACGAGTCAATTCACATTGCTACCCCTTTCATCTTACCCTGCTTAATTTGTAACTGTGTTCACCAGTAGGTTATGATTTTTTTGTCTTGTGTCTGTGTGTATCAGGAGTCATCCCACTGAAATACAGTTTAATACAATAAATTAAAACCTGCATAATGAAAACAGATCTTCCTTCAGCCAATGTCTTTCACTTTGTCTTCTGACTTACATTTTATCCCTTATCTTCCTATGTTACAAAGATGAATGTTTTTTAATATTTTGTTTTCTACTTCTATTATTCTTTCCTCCTCCTGTTCTTCTTCAACCTCTTCCCTTTCTCAAGCCTGCTTCAGTAAATTGGGTCTTCTTTTTTGCTCTCTGATTTAAATATCTAAGTCTCAGAATAAATCTGAGATAATCACTTGATCTTCTCTGTACTGATACTTCTTGACTGTAGCGCTTTCATCCACAGACTGAAATTACTAATGATTGAAAATATCCTTCTTGTTTAAAATCCCCTCTTGCTACCTTTTATATAGAACAAAAAGTAGATATAAGAGTTTCTAAGCTGGCTAATGCAGTAGACAGCATGGGGGAAAAGCCCACCCTCTTATATGTGGAACAAACATATTGTAAGCAATGGGGTAAAATACATTCTGAAATAAAAATAATGAAATATTTTTTTCATACCTCTTGTTACTGTGAAAAATAAGGTGTTCTGATGAGCTAGGGTCATTAACCTCCTATGGAATCACAAGTTAGACTGATCCTATAAGGATTAGATTAGTTATTTTTAAGTAAGCTGCCAAACTAATGAGGTTATTTGAAATGATAATAAATTGATGTTTAGATACTGTAAATTTCACATGATAATGGCTCATCACTGGTAAGGAGAAAATATATTATAAATACTATAAATTAAGAGACAGCCTGAAACAAGCTGCTTTTTTTTTCCTTTGATCGTATTTCTGACTGGCAAAGCAGAATCTGATTGCTGATCCTGTTCATAATGAAAGACTTGCTTCCTTAGGGCCAGGTTCCAGCTTCTGATTTTCAGCTTCCTACAGTGCAGCAAGATCAAAATAGGATTACTATAGCAACAATGTTAAATAGCAAGCATTAGAAAATGTGGGAAACAACAATTGTTATACCCAGAACAGATAATTCATCCTCCGATATGAAAAAAATGATTACAATGTGGTAAAAAATGATGTTTTTGAAAAAATTAATATAGTGTGAGACAGGAAATCTCACATGAACTTTTGCATGCAGACCATGAAATATAATCACAGATTATGAAAGAAGGGAGCTCACATGTGACTTCTGTTTGGGTCTGCTTTGTTTTCAAAGTCCTGCTGGCCAGAAAGGTAACAGAAAGACATAGAGTTGAGTTTTCTTTGTATAGGAGAACTTTCTTAGTCAAACTAATAACCTTCTGTTTGGATACTTTTATTAAAAAATGTAACCTCATACAACAGTCGCTTAAACTGTATCCTACCTGATGTTCACCAAGGTGAAAAGAACTATTGCTCATATCAATAATGTATTTCATAGAATGTATATCATCTAAATCTTGAGAACACTTCAAATGCACTCACTCACCCTGGCAACATTGCATTTGCCAGCGAGTAGGAAGGGGCACAAACAGTCATGTCCAGTGACTTGTCTGTGGTGACTTGTAACTCTGTGATATATTTTTTGTGGTTCTTCTGAGCTTCAGCATAGCTGAAGAAAGGATTAGGTCAGAACTTGGTATTTACATTCACTTAAGATGTCTATGTCTAAAAATCTTTTGTATGTATTCAGGATCTAGAAGATTTTCTCCCCAATAGGTGTGTCTCCTCTTTGACTGTTCAAAACACCTCCAGAATTCTTCAACTCAGGTCAGTATTCTCCATAGATATTTTGTCTCTTTAGATAATCAGTAAAGTTGAATTCTGAGGCTAAAATTATGATGGTTTTGTTTCATCTCTTCCTTTCTGATTTTGCAACATACAGATACAGGGGCTGGATGGTATGAGAAAGATTTTTCTATTGTCCGTCATTGTTCTCCCCTGGAACTATTTCAGAGCAAAGGAAGATGGCTGCTGAGGGCTATGAGAGTCCAAATGTAGTTTTCAATGACAGCTAATGGGATGTAAAAATGTGCATAGCAGTGATAGAGTACACTGCCCAAAAAAGCTATGTTGCATGTGAATCTGCTGTGTGAAGGACAGTGGAGTGTTCACATGCAGTTTCTGTTGCAGTGTCATTTCAACTAACATATTCAAATCCATGAAAAGAAAACACAAAAAAACCCCAACAAACCCAACACTATCTTTTTAATTTTTTTTTTTTTTTAATTTATGACATTGTTTCTATTCTTTCAGAGTGGACATTCCCCATTCAACAAAATTGGAGCTCATTTATTATTGGAATCCTCTGACAAACAGTAACAAACTCATATATGCTCAGGAGCCCATCAAAAAAATTTTGATTTGGAGAAGTCAGTCCTTCATAGTATATAGCTACTTTCAACTTCATGAGAGAAGATATCTTGTAAGGATTTTATGAGAAAAATGGAGAACAGCAGATAGGTAAAAAATGTCCAAAACCAGCAAAAACTTTATGCTGAGCTTGACTTCTCCTCATGCAAAGAATCAAACCCAGTAATTTCAGCAAATTTACAAGAAAACTAATATTTTGACACAAGCTGTGAAACCACCCACTGCTCTCATTGTATCACATGTCCTTGCTGCACTGAATCAGCAGCATCTCTTGTCACTCACTTCAAAAAAGCCTTACTGCTGCAGATTCTTTTCTTCAGAGAAAGGTATGAGTAAGGGACAATGGGAGGGAGCCCTTTGAAGAGTTATAAAAAGAAAGCTAAAACAAAAGGGAGAGCAACAAAAGAAACAAGGAGAGAACACAAAAGTGAAGGCACAGGGTGGGCTGATGGGAAATAAAGAAAACTGCACATGGGTGGGAAATGATTAATTTTTCTGACAGTTTATAAAAATAGGTTGTGAATCTGTAAGAGAATCATGATTGAGCAAGCACAGGAAAACTCATGGATCTTTATTCATATTATTCAGGAAGAAATGTAAAGAGAAATTACTTCATTTCAGGCATTTCAGACATTGAGACTCCCTAAGATTGGGCTAGCCTCTCCATCTGTGTGTAACATCTTTGTGCAAAATACTGAAAAATCCAATTGAGTCCAGAAGCAGTTATTCTTCATCATTCTGCTATTTAACTGTGAAATGTTACTATCTTAAGAACAGTAACACAGATGGGTAATCAGGAAAATGTTTTTATAATTCTGTCTTTAAGGACAGGAAATTGTTAGTTCTTGTTCTTAATAAGAGGTCAGAAGCAGCCCATCTGAAGGTGTTGGCAACTTAATCACAGAATTTTTATGTTAGTTTGTGAAATTTACCTTATCTTCAATTTCTAAAGTATACCTTGTATCAAAAAACTTATTATTTAAAGACAGTGTGCCTCATTGTTCTTTAGTGTTGGTGGAAGGTTTCATCTCTATTCTTTTAAATTTGTTCCATATTTAGTCTTCCCTGAGGAATTGAAGGAGGACCCCGAATGTGCTTTAGTGACAGGAATATCAGTCATAGCTGGACAAAGGATTACAGGTGAGTGGCTGCAACACCATGTCAGATGGACTTGAAAAATCTGGCAGAAGACAGATATACTTCTTTCTACTAGTGAGGAACACACCAGTCTTGTCTACATGTCCTTTTTCCTCTTGCAACACAGGACTGATTTTGTGACAGTATTGAAAACATATCAGACCTTTCTGTTATGCCAGGAGAAGATAACACACCCAGGAGTAAGGGCTGAAATCTCTTACGTGAAGATATTGTGTCCCTAAATTATATCATGGCAAGGATTGACCTTCATGGCTAGGATATAAAAATGGTTTTAATTTTAATATAGTGTGTTTCAAGGCATCTTGGGAACCTACTTATCATAATGCTTCAGACAGAGTATCTTACTTTGACAGTTTGTGTCCTTTTTGAGCGCTCATGAGTTCTATTTATCTTTCTCTAGCTTTTATTAACACTTGTTTTATTTAAAGTATGCATATGAAAGACAATGGTGCCTTCTGAAGAAGAAAACCGTACAATACCGTCAGTTAACAATGCCACATGATCCATAGTTTGCTGTCAGTTTTTCTTTACTGTGCATATTTCATTATACCTGTTACATTGTTTTTACCATTAGTTCTAGCTCAGGCAAGAATTTAAATGACTGGTAATTTAGGAATGTGTTGAGTCCATCTACTGCAGAACACAAACATTTGCTTGAAACTAAGTATCTGCTAAGTGCTGTTGTAAAGCTGTAGTTGAGGCTTTTTGTTAGGCTTCTTTTAAATACTACATAGTAACTCAAAGAAAAATATAGGTCTTTACATGAAGAATTTGAGAAACTAAACTCTAATAAAGGCAAAATGAGAGAATGTTCTCAGATAATAAGTATTAAAAACAAATGGAGACTAATAGATTTTATTCAGGACCTCAAATTCTTGATTCTGTAAGTCACGGTTTGATTAATGTTTCTGTTAAGATGAGTTAAAATAAAATTATTTATTTTGTGGAATTCCCAGCATTATTAATGTCAGATGAAGTTAAAAAAAAAAAAAAAGTTTTCAGTAACTCTAAAAACAGCCGCCTTGAAACCATCACAGTGGGGTGCTGGAGCCATGGAGCAATGAGGAGTCACCAGGAACAGAGTGAAATTAAGAGTCTCCAGGAATATAATATTATAAATCCTTATTTCTTTGATAATTAATTGTTCAAACAGATAGAAGCAGAAACTGCCATACAGTATAAGGTTAAATAATAACTTGGTGGTAGCTGATAGGATGAAAATACAACCTTGAGTTACCTTAGATGATTACAATGTTAAAAAACCCACTCCCAGGGAAATTTATATATTTAAATGATAGTATAATGAACTGGAGCAATGCTACCACTTGCATATTAAGAATTGTGTTATATAAGCATGAGTAACAAATCACTTGTTTCAGTATCATTCTTTCTTTGTTACCTTTTTTGTATAAAAGACTGTGCTTGTTTCCTAAAAGAGATGCCAGCTTTATTAGATGCTTGGCACCCTATTCTGCAGAATGGTAATGGAATCAAATCCTTCCAATCAATGCATTGATTTGTTCTTGCACACTGGGTTAAAGACCATTGCTTTAGGGACAATATTATGGGTTCAAAGGCATATGATTATTACATATATTAATTATTAAAAAAAAAAAAGCTGTGAGCACATTACTTTTGAAAATAAAAAAAGAAATCTATGGAATTCTTTCTTGTATGAAAATAGTAGAATTTAAATTTGATGCATATGTGATGTAAAACATCATGTTTGTCATGTTTGTGTATAATAAGAAAAGCAGCACCACAGGTCTGTTTGTATCATTTGTTTTGATCCTACTTAAAACAGAGGATGGAAATACCATTATTCCCTTCCTGTCTTTGGCTTCAGATGGCTCATTTAGGTTTTTATTAGGTATTCATTAATTTCTCTGTAAATCAAATAATTCGGTTTTGTGGTCCTGGTTTTCCTTTTATTCATGCTGCAAATTTCCATTTATCCCTTATAGAATAGAAACAAATCAGAAGTCATCTCACTCTTAGAAAAATGAGACCAGTTCCTTCAGTTCATTTCTGACTCCTGAGATTTTAAGAAAACTTAAAGAAGGAAGACAGTATGCTGGAAACCAAGAAGTAATTTGAACAGAGGCTGCTTCCAGTCAACTGGTTATCTCAGAGACTCTTCATTACTTCATGTCCTCACAAAATACGTGATGGTAGTGTATTCAATTAGGATGTTATAGAACTGCTATTCCTCTATATTCATTTTTGTTATTCTGTTAGGGAAATGTTGAGTTAATGACAGCAAATTAAAAAAACTGCGTAACTGTTTTTGAAAAGTTGAATTCTTACTGCAGCATTTCAGAAATCTCTGTTAATAGAACTATTAGAACTGTATAGTTCTACCTATGTGTGATGGTTTTTTTGTAGGTCTTCCCTAGTAACCAGGGTCAAAACATAGGAAGTATTCCATTCCATGTCTTTACATAGTCAGGTGTATAAAAGCTTGAAGGGGAGATGTTCGTGCTCTTTTTTAACTTCTCAGGTGGGCACAGTGACAGACCTTGGTGTTTTGGCCTTGCTTATCTGCGTTGAACGAGGCCTATCCCAGGGCTGTTTGTCTGGGCCGGTGGCAGAGGTTAAGAATCTGCTTTTCCTAAGGAGAGTAGTGAGTTTTCTATTGTGTTTGGTATTTATTAATTCCCAGGTTTAGATTGTATATATTTATTTGTCTTTTCCTGTTTTTGTCTCCCTTTCACCTTTCCCTTGTCTCCTCTTGGGGTTCTTTGGGGCTCCCTGTTGCTTTGTACGTAGTATTTAACTATATATAAATGTAATATATGTAATATGTGTAAATATATATATATATATTTTTACAATTTCCTCTTGCTATTTTTTGCCATTTTTGGAGAGGGAGGAGGGAATCTCCCCTGTGAGGTTTGGCTTTTAGCAGAGAGCCAGGCCAAACTTTCACACCATGTTAAGAGAACTTCCTCAAATAGCATAGGTTATACTCAGCAAGCTCCAGTGAGATGTTCATAAAACCTCTTATGCTCTGTTCTTTGCACATTTGTAAAGGAAGTTCTTTCATTTTTAACTCTGCAGAGTTAGATTTTAATCCTTTGAGGCAAGAACTATCTCTTATTACACACTAGGACTGAGACTACTTATCCTGATTACTGTATGTGAGACATACTGTGATACACATAAATAATAATAAAAATGTATTTTTAGTTTAAGCACATTAGTCATGCTTATTTGTATATATTCTGCATCATATAAATTGTGGGCCTGAACCATAACAAAGTGAGGTGATGGGAGTGTAAGCGTCTGATAACAAATGTTATTCTTAGCATATTGAAACTTATTTGCATATACTGAGTTCTTTATGCCAAACATTTCAAGCCACATCGACTGTTCTGACACTTATAAATAATAGGTGAAGAGAACAGGAAATGAAAGGTGGAGGGATCTATAACAAGTGCAAGAAGAGAGGAAGAAACATCTCACAATTCAATTTGTGAGGGATAAATATAATGAAAGAGTGTGAATGTGAAAATGCAGTCGAGAATGAAAAGGACTGTCATGCAATACGATGTCATAAACATAGTTTTTGTACAACAGTTTTAAATTAATTTTAAAATTCTTATAACCACTTTTGAAGGAATTCTTGGGTCATTACACTGCCACTCTGAGTGTACTTACCAACATTCATGAACAGCAACCAATTTCATTCCATCAGGGCACATGCTGCTTATGTTGAAGAATCTTGTGTTCAGGAAGTCATGTTCACAGACAAAGCTCAGCAAAAGCAAAATCTTTTGTCAGTTCAGCACTTGCAGACTACTTTTATTCCTTACCAATATGTGGTGATACTCTATAAATTAAAGGTAATCCATAGATGCATTTTGAACTACGTACAGAGGGAGCTAGAAAAGGAAAACCAAAATCACCAAATTGTCTTGTATTCAGAAGCACATCTCTCTCAGTCTCATCTTCCAGTGAAATGTACCTTTTTATACCTATGGAGTTCCTTGCATGCTCTTCAAAGTGTTGTCTCCTGCTTTCTCTCCTGCCAGACTTATGAAGGATGTTGTACATGACCTGTAATTCAGCAATGTGGGTGTTGAGACAAGATCAAGGATTGTTTTGCAACTGTCTTGCTACGAGACAGTTTCCTTCTTCTGGAATAAATAAGGAAATCAGATGTTTAGAGCAAGGTGGGTCTATCACCCAAGGCCAGTGCTCTGTGTGAAGATGGTTGGGTGTATAGGAGTCATTTTACCTTGTTATCCTAATGGGGAACAGAAGCAATCATGTTTGAAAGGTTCATAAGAGCATTATTATTAAAAATCAACAGTTTTCAGACAAGTTGTGATAAGAAGAGGGAGGAGAGTATCCAGAGTTATTATTAATGAAAAGGATGACCTATAATTATGCCTGTTAACTAGCATATTGCTACCTTTAGAAGCCTTGGGGAAAATAGAAAATGGTTATAAACATCCCTCTTTTATAGACTAAGCATTATCATCTGCTCTGGTCATTCTGCCAGCTGCTGGTTACTGGTAGGGGTTAGCTTTTTAACAGGCAGCTACTCCTACAGCAACCATAAAGATGTTCCCCATGGAACATGTGAGAACTAGAAAAGCATTGCTGATTGGGAAAATCTGTTGTGAAAGAAAATTGAGACATAGGAATAGACCACAGTCTGAGAAATGTGGTGGATACTGGGGAGGAAATTGTCACATTAATATTTTGTCTCATTTGAAAACTTAAAGGCATGTTAATAAGAGATTGAAATGCCTTCTATGCAGTCAGAATAGGGCACAGTTTTAGATCAAGGCTTCTGTTAGGTAAAGCATCTCTACAAGGTAATATCTAAAGGCATGCATTCTGTATAGGTAAAGACTGAAAATGGTGGTTTATGGGGTTTTGTTCTGAATAAAAATCTAATTCAATAATTATTTATCCAGAAGGAAAATATTGGTGCTTTTTTTGTTGTTTAGTTCAGAATAGGCATGCCTTATATGTGACATAAGTCATATCATCTGCTGTGGAGGTCCCACTGGGAAAAAACTCAGAAGAAAACACAGATTCCTGGCTCCTGCATCTTCCTGAGTTCATATTACTGCAGGAGTGAGAAGCCCTTGCCTTTCACAGAGCTACTACCCGTGCTTTTTGGAGGCAGCTGCTTTGGCTGGAAACATTATAGACTCAGAGTGAAACACATTGGTGTCCGACCTCAGAAGCCACCAGGGCTTATAACTATTATTGTAAATCCCTTTCTCTCCTCTACCTTCTGTTGCCTCTTTGTCTGCCTTCTGTGTAACACAGAACAGCTTTCAGAAAGAAAATATGGTGTTTCTCTGCTGAAATATCACAATTAGAGTGTGAGGATTGAAAGAAAGACATCTTAAAACAGTCTAAGGCTCTTCTGTAAACAATTAAACCCCTTATATTTCATTCAGTTTAGAAGGATTCAAGGGAAAAGAAATACCTCTTCTTCAGTCCTCTGAGATGGCTTTTTTTTATTGAAAAGTTAAACAGCAGGTAAGTTTTACTGCTCTCTGATGTCCTTGCAGAGGTAAAGATGTAGGGTGTTGTGAGAAATATTTTGTATACAGATTTTATCATACTACATATGTAGTATGCTTATACTACTTTATACATTATTCAATGCTATGTAGTATTGTATTCTGTATAACTCTTCTTTCCTACATCAGAATATATGAGATATCTATCTATCTGTCTATCTATCTATCTATCTATCTATCTATCTATCTATCTATCTATCTATCTATCGATATGTAGATATATAGATAGATATATTCAACCTTAGGAATAGCTTGACAAATATCTGTATCTCTATTTGTCTTTTGATTTAAATCCACAGCCAATTTGCAAGGTCTCACTCATGCAATCACATGTACATCTCACCAACTAGTAGTAGATACTATGTAGAAAAGAAGAGGTTTTTACTTTCACACCCAGTGGATTTTATTGAATGTACAGGTGGTAATTTGCAAAAGTTTCTGTTTCAGGAGTATTTGGCTTCATTTTTATAGCCATGGTTACTTTTGTAACTTGTAGATAAGACACACAAAGTTTCAACTTGCTATTGTAGACTTTGCCTCTTTTTTTTTTTTTTTCTTATGAATACTATGCACAGTTAATTGTTGCATGTAAACTGAAAGATACCATGGTACTTTTTCATAACAATATACTGAAAGCAGCCACTTATATACGTCTAAACAAAATCTACCACAACTAATATTTGTTATGATAGTGGCAGTGAACTGCAAGTGGCATGCAGTTGAAAAACATAGCAGGAGTAGGGGAAATGAACTCATCAAGACAAAGGTTGCAGGACAAACTCACTGTGTAATGCTCTGTTTCTTGTCAAATGTGTTACTAAATGAGGTTTATAACAGAAAAGCAGTAATATTAAATTATATGCTTTTGGATGGATTTTAAGAAATAAAGACCAGAGCTTAATTACCGGAGGTTATGATGGGACTGTAGCAGGTGTATTACACAGAACACTCAATTGTCTTGTTCTCACCATGACCCCTAGCAAGAACATGACCATGCAAGGGCACTGCAGCTCCTTTTCAGTTTACCTGTCTTTCTGCAGATGAAAATTAGCTTGGGTGGCAAGGTATGTGTTAATGTATGCATGTGTGGTTTGAGCCATGATTCCATTGGATATTGTAGCTGAATGTGATAAGTAGAGAGACTTTCCTGGCCCTGTATTTTAGGCATAGCCAGAAGGACTTGGTAGTTGCAATATTTGTTTTGGATTCTTAAGAGAATTCACAGTTGCAGGTACCACTCCTACTACTATAGAAGGAATCTGGGGCTTGACCTGGACTCACAACATCCAGCCATCTGAATGGGAGACCTCTTCTTAATCCATAAATAATCACACATTTTGTTAATGCTCATAGGTATGTTGAATACCTTACATTTAATGTAAAAGAAAGAAGCAATGAAAGTCCATGCATGGCAAAATAGCTGGAAAAATAAACCAGAGTAAAACTCTTCTCAGGAGGAGTGAGAGAGAATGATTTCTGATAAGTGATAAAAGAAGATCAGTTTTATTTTGTTGATATGCTTTCCTGTATGTGTATATGAAGAAAAAAAAAAATTAAAAAAATAAAAAGAAAATAATTTCTGCCAAGAATGGCAAAAAGATTCCTTAAGTCATAGGTCTGTCTGGAAAAGTAGCCTTGGATACCCTGTCATGGTTTAACACATTCTTTGAGACAGCAGGATTGCATAGCTTTTTTTTTTTTTTTTTTTTTTTTTTTTTTTTTTTTTTTTTAAAATACCAGAAAGTAAATATCAATAATAGCCCTTCTTTTCCTCTCCTCTCCAGGCTAGTTCTCACAGCAGGATGCTGGTAGGCTGGACAATACCAGTCAAGAGTGCGTGGAGCGGAATATGATTTCAGACTATGCTGTCAGGGTTTTGTTTCTCCTAACACAAAATTCCTGTTAATCTCTAACAGATTTCTTTATTTGTCCATGTTGAATACAATTTATCATTTGTGTTCCAAACATTGAAAATTTGACTCACCAGAGAACCAGTTTGATTTAGAATATTGCAGAAGTTTATGTCCCATTACACAATAAACTATAACACCATTATCTTGTTAGTATTTGCAATAAATGACAATTCATTACCCTATTATGAAGCATCTGGTCTCAAGTCAAGAACTTTGTCATAGTGCAGATGTTAGGACATTTAGAGTATGTCACACACTGATATACCAAATGTCCTCAAATTTTATGCTATTACAGTGAAATATTAATCATCTGGGTGTCAGAGACATCTATGGTCTAAATAAAAATTTACTCAAATAATTTAGCCATGGTTTTGCCACAAACTCCTTGAAAAAGATAGAGTGAGCTTTGAAGGCTGCTACTTGTCATAGAAGGCTGGAAGACTAAAGGAAGAATAGTCACTGTTAGTAAAGACCAAGAGAAAAACTCTGGTGCTGGGTATTGTAGAAATTTCTGGATTTGCTTACAGTAGAAGCTAGACTGAACTGCCTTCCAAACTAGAAGGAATTCTGACTTTGGGCAGAAAGAGCTGAAAATGTGGTCAAAACCTGTCTTGTTTGGATATTGATGTCCAAAAATTCTAAGATTTTATGTTTTGTTTGCTCTATAATTTTTTCTTAGTTTATGAAAAAAATAAGAACAGTATGCATGAAATGAGGCTATTTGCATAGGATTGAACAGAAGGCTGTCATGTGGAGCCAGGGCAAGAAACAGATGAACTTAGATACCAGGTGTTTGGAAAGAACAGAAAGTCAAATCCAAGCTTGAGGATAATGACTGTAACTCAATGACTGCTGTAGTACACTTTCCTCTACTGCTGGAATGGTCTTTGTGATAAATGATGCTTTGTGTTTGTTCATGAAACCGGGAAGATTAAGAAACCACTGTGCAGAAGTGGGCATAGTACATTCTGTAAGGCAACTGAATAGCACAAAGGGGGGAGGTTGACAGGTTGAGTAATGATGTTTAAGAATTATTT
>JAWWEU010000081.1:74910507-74935345 GCA_035583155.1 Acropternis orthonyx | reverse complement strand
CTGTAATTCTGACTTGTAATCTGTTTGTGAGTTAGACTCATTCCTCCTGCTGGTTTACCTTTAAACCAGCACACTAAAATACATAGCTGGCAATGATAGTGTGTTCTGTTGAAAGGGAAGATTCATATTTTTTAATTTTGGAATTATTTTTTTTTAATTTTTAAATTGTAGCACCCTATTCATTTTTTTTACCTTTAAACCAGCACATAATTTCAAGAAGAAAAGCTAAATTCTGTGGTGCTCTTTCCTCTATGTAATTATTGTCACACAACTCCAGTGGTGCTGTGAACTCGATGCTGCTAATTGGTTATGGTGCTTTTAGAGTCCTAAACAATAGACTGATTCTAGATACCATTGTATTGATCTTCTGGCTTCATGGTTGCCTTACTAAGAGTAAACAATGATCAACACTTGATCTGCTTTGTTTCCTTGTCACAAAACTCTTGCAGTCATCTTCTCTCTTGCTGATTCACAGGGAAGGTAACAACCAGCTATGGCTATCAGATTCTATCATCATGTCCACAGGAAAAAAATATACTAGTTCAGACATAAGACTGTCTAGATGATGCCTATGAGTAGAAAAAAGAAAAACCCTCATCTCACAAGTCAGTCCATTGGTTCATCTGTGCAGAAAGTCATTGTGGAGTTCCTGGACTACCCAGGGAACTTGTGACTAAATACACAGTATGTGCACACAGGCACAGGTCTGACACTCAGCCACACCAAATTATAACCACTAGAACAACTGAATTCTTCTCTTGTGGTTACAACATAAACTTTGTAGCTTTTGTCACCTGGGATTGAGTACCATGAAGGATGATAAAGTGACAACTCTCCTCAGGAAATTAGTTTGTCCTCATTCCTTGTCTGAAAGAATTCAGCTTTTTCTATACTCCTGAAAATCCTGGAGGTGACTATGAATGTAGGTCTGAGGATTCACTGAGCCTCCTGGAAGTATTCATTACCTTATTTATCATATGTTTTTGTGCTATTTTAAAGAACTGTTTTACATCTTGCATGTACTATAACTCTGGTTTAAATCCTGAACTCTAAACAGTCATGCAGTGTTGGGACATAGCACATTAAAATGAACAAAACCAAACAACACAACAACAAAAACCTGCAGAGTTGCCCAGGTATAGCACTGCAAGAAGACGTACTCCCCCAGTTGTCAGTCACATTAATTGAAACTGGCTGTGAGGTTCTAATTTGTCATAAGGGGAAAGAAATTTATCCACACTGAGCATAATTAAGCATCGGTATGTGTTGCCCAGAGAGACTGAAGAATCTCTGTCCTTGGAGGTTTTTACAGCCCAACTGGACAAAGTCCTGAACAACCTGCTCTATTTTGTGTTGACTACTTTGCATAAAAGAGTGGATATGAAGATTTCTTGAAGTCCATTCCATGTGGATTTATTCTATGATTCTGTGATTCTATGAGAATTGGAGAAAATAAGCAATGGAAACAAGGAGATAGACATCTCAAGATATGGAAAAAATATTTTTAATAGTTTAAATCTAATTTGTTTTCCTTTCCTTTTTTTTTTTTTTTTTTTGTCTCAAAATGGGAGCAAAATGGATTTTCTATTATAATAAAAGTTGACTATTAGCTAGAATATTGTATGCTAGACTTCTTTTATATTATCAGAATGGCAGACTAGGCTTAGTCCTTTTAAAAGTACGTGTCCACACTGTACACAATGTCATTTGCTCAAGATGAAAAATAAAAATTAATAACATCCATCAAAAACAAAAGAAAAGGGCCACAGAAAGTGGCAATAATACTGGGAAAAGGTTTGACCTTTGTTTACTTCACCTTTGCAGTTATAAGACTCTAGCAGCTTTTTCATAAACAGTTTCCATGTAATAGAGCAACTTCTGCAGAAAATCTGGAATAACATTAAGGTAAATTTAGTTCAAAGAGGACTTTTTTTTATCTACTTTATAGGACAGGATCAGGTCCATAAATCATAGCAACTCTGATCTGAAGGGAAAAAGATTTTCCAATGTCATACACATTCCTAACAGAATGAATTGCCTCAGGAAGGTATTTATGAAAACACTAACCAAAACTCTGAGCTGGGAGAAATCTTCTGTTGAAATTGGGATAATATATCAAAGTGACAGAAATAAGACAGTACGGTTTCTTTTAATCAGTAAGTTCTGTGTAATTAAATGTGGTGTAACCAAAGAGACTTTTACTGTAAAGAAAGGAAAATATAGATGTGTTTACATGCCTGCTATGGTGCATCTTTGGTAAGAATGAAAAATAAAATTACAACAGATGGAAAAGTATGTTTGTTTTCTTCATGAATAAAGCATAAAGCCAGGACTTTTTTCCATGTGTGTTATTAGGACCAGGCAATGCTCTTTAAACTAAGAGTTCTCTGGTTACAAAGGAAAACAAGGTAGAGAAGCAGCACATCATTTCATTTGCCAGGTAATGTAAGTCAGAAGCAGAGCTACAAGTACTCATGAATGTTTCCATTTGCTTGATAATTATGTTGCCACTCACAGACAATGTTCAATATGAAATAAACAAAATTCATGGAATATTTCACAGTTCTTCTAAAAATTCAGCCACATATATAGGGAAAAAGCTATTTCTGTCAAAGTGTTAAAAATGCCATGGTCCAAATCACTGACATTAAAAACTGAATAGTTCATTCATGACAGCTAAAAGTCTATTGGTATGAGGACAAGCACTGCAGCCAGGGAGTAAAATAGCAAGCTGTCTTGAAGTAAACACAGTATTTGAGGATGTTTCAAATATAGCTTCTTAAACTGATTATATGCAGAGCAGAAAGTCGATTTATGCCATGAGTCTGCGCATGATATTCAAGTGTTTCCATTGCTGATAAACCAAGCAAAAAACAGCAAAAGCATTTCTATAGTCAATAGAAAGTCAACTTTCATAAGGTCCTAAGGTTATAAACCACCTTGACGTATGCCTGACCTTGAAATGCCATCTGATTTCCATGAATTTCTGAATATATTTCACGTTACATTCTGCTGTTCTTTCAGGGGTGATCATTTAAATCTCTTTAAAATAGCTTTTTTCATAATTCAAAACTCCATGTTCAGTGTAAATCCCCAAGTCAACATGTAATTACTCTGAAGACTGACTGCAAGATTTAACTTCTGTTTTAGCTTGCTGGCAGTGAAGAGAGTCAGTTTTCACAGTGCTGCTGAGTAGCCTTCTTCTTTGCTAAGTTTTCCCCTTTGTAGCTGTCTCATTTCCTTCTCTGTTGACTTGAATTATAATGACAAAAGGGAATGGAGATATGAAACATTATCATACTGATTCATACATAGGAAAGTAAATGTTTTAGTGCCATCTCCTAAGGGCAGAAGTGTTTCACCTTAATTATGTCTGTATGCTGAGGGGAAAATAATGGTGAGAATGTGAGATAATACAGAAATATAAGCTAGAATTAGTCTGGGAAACTGTCAACAACATTCTCCATTCAGACAGCTGTTTCACAATACTGTTGTTTTAGGAAGTCAGCAGTGATGGATGCCTTGGATTAACATCCAGCCTGGTGCTCTCTATGTATACTTCCAAAGCTAACTGTAGACTTGCACTAGGATGTTTTCTGCCTCTGTCTGTCTCAAAGCAAACTGTGTAGCTCCTAGTAAAGAACTGTGAAGTTTATATCTCACTGGATTAAAAACGTCTTTGGGAATGCTCAAGAATGTAAAGCCATGTGTGTCCTCCTGTTTGTCCCTTGAAATCTTTATAACTGAACAAATTAACCATCTGTTGTGCATAATGAGCAGATATAGTGGCCAGTAGTACCCTTGTGGTACTCTTTCCCAGGACTTGCATGGACTGCAGTTTTAGGACAACCCTTTTAAAAAGAAAAATCCTCCTTTCTGGCATAAAAAATTTTGGTTTTTCCAAGTATAACAAGCAATATCTGCTCTCACAAGCACAGATATCTGAAGAAAGTTAATTCTCTACAACCCTTCAGTGTGTATTTGAAGAACGATGAAATAAAACTTTTACAGCCTTTATTTAAGAGAATTCTATCCCACCAGAAAATTCTATAGTCCGATTTGGAGCATGTTGTCCTTTACCTTGGGACATACAAGGAAAATAGTCAAATTTTCAGTCTTGATTTAAAGAAAATATGTTCACGCCTATCAAAAGCCTTAGGAAAGTTGAGTTTTCAGTTGTATCTGAATATCAGTGGGAGTTGAACACTTTAAGAATTATATTCTGTGCCATAAAAATGACTATGGGTTATATATTAAGTTTTGAGTCATCACTGTCAATCGTCGTAGGTTTTTGTTTTCACCTGTGCACTTCCCACAGCAAGTTACTTATAACACTCAGTACCTGCAGTCCAGTTGCTGTGTGACATCTCTGTTTGTACTCAGATTTTTTAGTATTTCTATTGAACAAGTAGGTTTATAGAATTTCATCCAAATGCTGTGTCCTGAGTGGAATTGTGCTAGACAAAAAGACTTAAGCTGAACTTATTTTTGAGCTGGATGTAATAGCCTGTGAAAATCTTCCACATCATCTTAAGACTAAAATGTAAGTGTGTTACTAACAGGTGATAGTCCACTTTTGTATGAACAGGCATAAAAATTGCCTCGCCTGAAGTTACAGTCTTGTAATATGATTTGAAACCACAGGGGAATCAGGATGTCTGTCTCTGCCTATCTACTTTGGAATCACCTTCTCTGCAGATGCACACACATCAAAAGTCACCATCTGGTCAGAGAAGTCTACCACCAGGCTATAGGGAATTGCCCACCTAACCTTGCATACACCAGTGAAAATCCAGAGCCCTGTATTGTATGTTCTGTGTTTAGCTTCTAGTGGTAGGAACAGGAGTGAAATGGGGAAGTGAAAAAAAAAAAAAAAGTAAAACTAGTATGATTTATGGACATGATGTGTCAGCTGGCCTAAAAACACAGATTTCCTTGAATCATACTGGCAATAATGTTCACAACACATTTTATAGGGTCTAGATTTTCACCACTTTGCTTTAAATCTGCAGACTCTTTTCTGTTTATCTTAGTATGTCTAATAGTGGGATATTTCTACTTGATTTAAATAACGTCATATCCAAACTCCTAATTATCCTTTGTATTTAACATCTTATTGACAGAAAAAGTCATGACTCCAAGATACGTTTTTGTAGCATATCTGCAGGTGATAATAATGCTTTCAAAACTTAAATCTGGGTAGAAACATTTTAAAGCTATCCAGCGCACAATATCTTCATTGTTGTCTGCTATTTCTCCTGGTACTAATATTATGTTGACACATCACACAAAAAGCATGCATAAGCTGTTAGCTTTGGTTAAAATAAATTAAAAGAATTATTCTAACTAGTCAACAAAACTTCATCTTAAAATTACTATTTTTAAGAAATATTATTTCACCCTCTGAAAGCCTAGTTGACTTTCACTAAGAAACAAAACACTGTGAAAAAGTCTTTAAAAGCTTGTTTTCATAAATTGTCACATTCATCAGTAAGGAAAGTGCTTACTGAATATATTTCCATCATAAATTATGTAATTGGCTTCTTGAATGTTTAAGGAAGGAGAGGTCTTACTTACCAAAATAAATTTATATACATCCTCGTACCCAGACCATAAAAAACACAAACAAGGTGGAAAGAAACCTGCTTCATTGTTTGGCACTTCATGATCAACTGGTTGTTTAGGCAAGTCTCTGTGGCTCTTTAACATATGTTGCTGTGTGGAGTAAAACAGAGAAGCAGCAAAAATTACCAATGGAGATTTTAAGAAAAATAGCTTGCACATCACAATTTAGAAATTTGATAAAGTGGCATTCAAAAAAGGAGTGTAAGATGAAGTCCCTATGATGTCTATTATTCATCATATGGTGATATTTAAATAGTACAAATATAAATATATTAAATATTAAAAAGTACAAATATTTTGACCAGTCCTGTTTGCAGCACACACACCTACTTTGTGGCTTGACATGACTATAACCTTTTCCTCTGTGACATTAATCTGCTTGAAATTTTAGGATGCAACTCACTATCTACAGTTATCTGTCAGTTTTTGTGTATCAGAAGCACCTTGGTTTGTTCTCTGCCTGTGTAGCTTTGAACACAGAGAGCTATATCAGTATGGACAAGGTGCTTCATGTACTTCAGCATGGCAACAACAGGGTAATCTGTGACAGAGATTCTTACCTTTTCTTTCAAAAAGCCATGCATCTGCAAGGGCAAATTCAAACTCCTTTTTAACATGGTTTTCACATCAACAACTATTCTCTAACTGGGTCCTCGATACAGTCCCCTTCCAGTCTTCCATTTATCATTTCAAAATCAGGAAAAGAGAGTAGATTAATTGCAGTGTCCACCCTTGACTTATGGCTTATTCAGTTCATTGCACCAGTAAGTAATTCACACAGAGTATTTGCAGAATAAAGTGACACATTTTATGAGACTGCTTTCTGAGACACCTTTAAAAGCTCCTTTTATCAGATTGTTTGGTTATGCTATTTTTATCAGAC
The DNA here is from genome assembly GCA_035583155.1 of Acropternis orthonyx. Classification (NCBI taxonomy): domain Eukaryota; kingdom Metazoa; phylum Chordata; class Aves; order Passeriformes; family Rhinocryptidae; genus Acropternis; species Acropternis orthonyx. The sequence goes on along the minus strand of JAWWEU010000081.1, from coordinate 74,928,837 downwards.
AACAGCAAAGTCTACATACTCTATTGTATTCAGACATAAAAAATCTCAAAGTACAGTATAAGCACAGAAATGTGTCCATAGAGATTCTCACATTCCCCAATGTTTTACATTAATACATATAAATACATATTTTGTATGAGATTGCCTGAGATTAATTTTAGCTATAAGGCAATGTAGAAATGGTTTATGTAAAACATCTTGGGGGTTTGAGGGTGTTTGATTTTTGGGTAATTATAGCAGTTTATCATGAATCTTGTGAAAAGTTTTGTTCTAGTGTAACCTTTATTACTTCCCTTTTTCTATGGTAAAAGAAAGAATAATAATTTCCCCTTTGTTATTGCCCTCTCTGATCTGACCTTCAAATGTCAGACTTTCTGCTTTTTGATCATGCATATAATATGCACCTTGACTCATTTATATGAAGCTCTGTCAGACAAAGGTCCTTTCACAATTCAAGATTTGAGTGAAGTAATCATATTATATCTATCATTAACACCAAAAGAGCAGGTCTTTTAGCCAAACTTGGCATGTTTCTTACTGAAGTAAAATAAAAGTGACAGAAATACAAAAAAATGCAGCTAAAAGCACAAAACCAAATGTAATATGTGCTCATTTTCAGGACACCAGTGGTTGAGCAAAATTAAATTGAATTGTTTAGAAGCTAAAGTAATTGCTTCACAAGTACATTTTAGTCTTTAGGCTATATTGCATTTCATGCTACAAGTGTTTTCAGAACTGGGTCAGTGCCTGTGAAATATACTTAGTATTGTTAATTTTTGTGTGTTAGCATAAAAAGCCAAAACATTTTCTTTCTCACATAATTATTTAACACCAATGACTGTAAATTAGTAAGCATCAGGTAGCTTTAATTCAATTCATTATCAGTTAAATTTCTCTTTACCAGTTGAAAGCTTGGTCAGCTTTGGTAATCCAGTAAGAAATGGTCATTTGTTCCCAGGGTAGCTCAGAATAATATTATTTCCAGTTTTGAAAACTGGAAGAAGTTAAAGATAGGTGACTAATAATGGAAGCTTATGCATAAAATCAATTTTATTGAGGGATTGGATATTTTCAGAGACAATGAACTCTGTATAGAACTCTCTTATTGAGGAAAAAAAAATGAGAGAGAGCTTAGAACTCCTCATTTTCTCCATCCATTTAGCTGTCTAGATCAGAAATTCCATGCTTTACTGAAACCAAAAGAGTCATGTAGATGCAATATGGTTGTGAATGCAACTCAGGTCACATATTTAAATTTGTTAGAATTTGATTTATTGCTTTCCTTAAATTTCTTTACAAGTGAAATTTGTTCCATGAAATCTTTCAAGCTCTTATTCTTGAAATCTTTCATCTGCATAAAGCATCAAATTCAAAAACTTTCTTGTTAAAAGTATTCTCAAGGGTCAAAAAAATTCCTGAAGTTACATGATCAGTACTGAATTTTCTCCTTATTGGCAGGAAAGGAAAGAAACAAAACTTTTGAAGCACCAGCTGCCAGGGAGATTGACCACTTACTTTCTAGACAGAGCAATTGTATTTATTCTAAATTTTTTCACAAATTTGTCTCAAATAGAAGTTCTTCAGCACTACCAATCTTCACATGTTTTAAATACCAAACAAATGGAATTACTAAATGAGCAGATGATTTTTTTTTTTTTTAATTCATATAGACTAAAAGATATAATGAGGGCTGGAGTGCTTGGAAATGAGACTGCATGATGGGATAGAAATACCAGTCCCTGGCTGATTCCAGGCCATTTCCAAATGGGAAGGAGTCTGGGCTGTTCACCGCTAGATGAATTGTCATCTTTACTTTCCAATGAAATCAAGATACCCAGGCTATTGCAGTGTGCTTCAGAGAATCTTACTGAAGATGCCTGAACACCAAGGATTGAAGAATATCCCACAACACCAACTCACAACTTGGTAGTCACTGGTTGTATGGTACTAAGTAGTGCCAAACAGGATTTCACAAGAACATCCCAGGAGTATAGCCAACTGATAAAAAGCAAATGGCTGCTGAGGTGTAATAATCTTCTCTACCTTGCTTTCTCACAGAATTTGTTGTTACTTCTCTTTTTACTTGGAACATTTTTATAACCAGAAAATGTTAATAGAGTTGGTTCTTTCTATCTCTTCCCCTTTTAAATATAAACTTTTCTTAAAAGGAAGAGAAAGAAACCAAGTATTTGTTAAGATAATTTATTTTGAAAGCATTGTATATAATTTTTCACTGTTGAAATTTTTGTTCTTAATGTTGTTAAATATTTTTCATTTATAACCCTTCAACTAATTACAATTAATGGTTTTCATTAAGAATTATTGTTAAATTTTTGTGAATGGTGATTGATCTCATTTTCTCTCAGGAAGGAAAGTGATTAATTTTATCTGAAACTTTTGCAATCTCCTTTCAAACACATGTGGGTGACTGTATCATAACAGACATGCCATTACTCAGTTTGAGGAAAATTTGTGCTTGGGAAGCACTATGATACCCCAGTGGTTTCAGATTTCCCAGAAATAATAAGCTTGTAGGCAGGATGTGCAATTAGTGCTTTTGTCAGAAAGCTTTCCGGTGGAAGGGTAACCTTAAGCTAAATGTAGGAGATGTAGAGTTTAAATGTATGCCCTTAAACTACAGTGAAGAACTGGAGTGTTAAAGGTTTTGTACTTTCAAGGTATCATGGCCAGGAGATTTATTCCACCTAAAACTGAAGAACTGAATGTTTGATTTAATAGGTGGTAACTCAACTTTCACAATTTTCAAAATAATCTGTTTTTAAAATGGGATTTAGGAAATGTTTCTTTTTCCTGGTTCCAGCCAGGAAAGGGTTACTTTTTGCAGTAGCCAGGTGGGTGCATGGCTAGGACCTGACCAGGAGGTTATTCTGTACCACCTCACTTCATTGCCAGTGACTGGGCAAGGGACTGTCTTCCAGGGAGAAGGAACTCCTTCCTGATGAGAAAATGTGGGGGAGGGAGCTGTGGGCTGGTGCAGGCTGAGGTCATGTCATGTTGGGTCAGGCTCAATGAGCATTTTGTGTTGAATTACTCTCTCTTTCCTACACTTTTGTTGTTAATGTTGTTGCTGTTACTGTTGCTTCTGTTTCTTATCTCATTGATGTTATCAGTAAATTTTTCTGATCTCAACCCATGACCTTTGCCTTTGTGCCTCCACTTCTCCTCTTTGGCCCCCTGTGGGAAGAGCGTGGAAGAGGAAGACTGGAAGAAGGTGAGTGGCAGTGCAGTTTGGAGAGTCTTGGTGGGAAGACTAAATTAGGGAGTACCATCCCTAAACCACAACAACTATGAACCCAGTTAGTGAAACTTAAAAATCACCTCTTACTACTGATCATCACTGGAAGCAGTTCAGATCTGAGTCTTTAACTGGTTTCACAACCATGAAATTGAAATAATTATCAGTGTAAAAGACATATTTTAACTGCAATTGATTTAGTTAATCCATGAAATCCTATTTTATTCACACTAGGGGCTACTGATGAATGGAAAAGGGAATTCAAGTTACGTATTGCTGTTCTTTTTAGGAACACTACCATGGATCACTGACCCCTTGCACATGGATAAAGTATATGGATGCATATTTGTCACCAACAATGCACTGGCCTGCATTTTGCTTAATGTAATTTGTTAAAGGTTTTTGCAAAAACATTAGGAAAGTCTGATCTGTGCTACAGCCATTGATTGTGAGTGATGTCACTCCAAATAAGCCTAGAGCAAACATGTTAGAGCAAACACAGTATTTGAACAGTACCTCTCATTTGAGCAGGGGAATCAGATACTCTACAAAAGGCATAAGAAATTGAGTTGAAGATGACAATGCTTCCAAGTTTGTTATTGCAGATTATGATGTATATATCTGTGTTTGAAAGGGTGAAAGATCTATACAATTGAGAAAAAACAATAGCAGACAAACTGATAATCTTTTAATATTCTGAAAACTGTGTGCTTTAATTTCAGTAAGTCTGTTAATAAGTGGTTTGCCTTACCTGGAAAGAATAGATCTAAGTCCAGTGAAGAAACTGAGGTTTATCAAATGTGAAACTGCCATCCAGTCTTTTGATATTCCACTATGTCATACATACAGATCCAGCTCATGTTGCTAAACCTTTAGCTAAAAGTGTTACTTCCCTTCAAAGGTGCATACTAATTTTAGCAGTGGTCTATATCTGTCGACAGGCAAACATCTGACAGGCAAAAGGGTAGTCAGTGGCACTTACCTATAGGCTACTGTATTTGTGTGCTTTGCAGAAAGAACAAAAATAACAAAGCTGTGAATAGCTTTTTTGGTAATTCTTTGTGTTGGTTCTTCTGGTGTTGCATGGATGAGGAGAGTATATCTGTAGTTTGAGAGACATTATGCTACATAGCTTAACAATACTATATGTTAGTTTTCCCTTATCATCTACTAAGAGTTTCCTTCTTTCTTGACATATGCATTCTGAAAAGTAATGTCCTAATTGCTTTCCATACCTTTGATACACTACAAGTTGCACCTTATTGGGCTCTATCCTGGGACCTGTCAATTCTGAGAGACAATTGCACAGCTTCCACTGCATCAAGATTGCTCATGTGCACTTAAGGGCATACCTCTGTGTATCCTCAGAGAAAAAAACTATACCACTGATAGGATTATCATTAGAGAAACCAAGTTTTTCAGGATGCAAGGTGAATTGCACAATAAAAAAATATAACAATGAAAATTTGAAATATTGTATCTACTTTACCTTGACAAAAGAAGTAGAAGAGAAGGTTTACACCTTTTGTATAGTCTAAAAATAGAAGTGTATAACTAGTAGTACATCTTGACCCAGACAGGACTGTTGTGGGAATGCAGACAGCCAGGTCTGGGACAGCAGGAAATAATGGCATAACAACAGCAGGAGGTGTGAATTGGTCGGGACACTGAGTCACCAGGATAAGGACCTGCAGGAGGAGTGGAGGAGATTGTGTACAAGCAGAGGGGATGAACATGAGATTGACAGGGGCTTCACAAAAAACCCTGTGGAAGGAAGATCTGAACCCTGTGATACAGAGAAGGAGGGACAGATAAAGTCCATGCTTGAATGAGTGATAGGTAAAGACTCACAAGATGGGAAAGGCATGAAGCTTGTGACCTCTGGCAGTAAAAAAAAGGCTCCTTATCTACCCTTGGATCTGAACTCACAGAATTAATATTAATATCCTGTATAAGTGAACAAGCTCTATTAAGGGAGGCCTTGGAGTGAGCTGGACATGCACAGAACACTAGAACAAAGGGGGAGTGATGGATTATGATGGTTAGAGGTTCCCTTTTGCAGTATGGGAGCACCCAACATCTGACCAGAGGTGCTAGGTTGCTCTGTGCTTGTCATGAGGTTTGCTCTTTGCAAACATACTGGACTGGGGTAGGATGGAGTGTTTCAGTGAGACTGCCAAGGGTTTTCCAGATCTGAGGCTCCCTTTCATTTTGTCCATGTACATCACTGCTGAGGGAGACTTGGAAAAAAGTCAGGAGGGGCTAAGGTAGTGTGGAGATAGAGATAAGGACATGGAAGGTCAAGTGGTGTTCACCTCAGTCCTGCTGTGGAAGGAAGAGTAGTTAGTAAGAATGGATACACACTATGAGTTAGCAACTGCCTGGTGTCATGAGTAGTGCCCTGGCTTTTGTGACCATAGGTCCCTCTCTGAGGAATGACAACTGCTAGCAAGAGATGGGACCCATTTGACAATGATGGTCTAAAAGCATCTTTGCCCACAGTCTTGCTTGTTTCTTGAGGAGAATTTTAAACCGGGTACACTGAGAATGATGATGACAGTCTTCAGGTAAGTGAAAAGATCAGGGGTAGTAAGAAAATGGGGCAGGGTGATGGGAGTAAAAGAACCTTTGGAAAGGATGATACAAGTGACAAAGGACATTTTTGAAGTTCCTGTGCACAATGCACTCAGCCTGGGAAACCAGCAGGAGAACCAAGTGCAGTGTGTGTGAATTCAGAATAGAGATGTGATTGCAATAACTGAGATGGGAACAGCTTGTGTGTCTGGAGGGCTGTGTAAGATGTATGGATGGATACAGGCTCCTTATGAAAGACAGGGAGTAGTAAAAAAGACATGGAGTTACCAGTGCGCTAAGGAGCAGCTCAGATATATGGAGCTCTTCAGCACTCCAGTCAGGTGACACTTGTTGAGGGTCTGTAAGTCAGGAGTAGAGAACAGAGCAACAAGGGCAACACCATAGTGAAAGTTTGTTACGGACCACCTGAACAAAGTAAGCAAGTTAATAAAGTCATCTTTGTTGGGCCCAGAGCACAAAACCATCTGGCTGGGCCCAGAGAGAAGTGGTAAATGGTTCTGCATCCAGTTAATATTCAGTCACTAGTGATGTCCCCCAGGGATCAGTATTGGGCCCAGTTCTATTCAATAACTTTATTGATGATCTGGATGAGGGTAAGTCTGCCCATAATAAATTCACAGATGACACCAAGCTGGATGCAAGTGTTGATCTGCTGGAAGGTAGGAAGGCTCTGCAGAGGGATTTGGACAGGCTGGATCCACGGGCTGAGACCAACAGCATGAAATTCAACAAGACCAAGTTCTGGGTCCTGCACTTTGGCCACAGCAACTCAATGCAGCACTGCAGGCTTGGAGAAGAGTGGCTGGAAATCTTCCCATCATAAAAGGACCTGGAGTTGCTGGTCAACAGGCAGCTGAACATAAGCCAGCAGTGTGCCCAGGTGGCCAAGAAGGCCATTGGCATCCTGGCCTGTATCAGAAATAGTGTGGCCAGCAGGACCAGGGCAGTGACTGCCCCTCTTTACTCAGGACTGGTGAGGCCACACCTCAAATACTGTGCCCAGTTCTGGACCCTTCACTACAAGAAAGATATTGAGGTGCAAGAGTGAGTCCATGGAAGGGCAACGAAGCTGGTAAAGGGCACATGTCCTATAAGGACTGGCTGAGGGAGCTGTAGTTGTTTAGCCTGGAGAAAAGGAGGCTTAGGAGTGACCTCATCATTCTCTAAAACTTGACAGGAGGTTGTAGCCAGGTGAGGTGCAACCTCTTCTCCTAGTCAACTAGCAACGGAGGAGAGGATCTAGTCTTAAACTGCACCAAGGGAGATATAGGTTGTACATTAGGAAGAATTTCTTCACAGAAATGATGGTTAGATACTGCAATAGGCTGGCCAGGGAGGTGGTGGAATCACTGTCTCTGGAGGTGTTTAAGAAAAGATTGAATGTGTCACTTAGTGCCATGGTCTAATTGACAAGGTGGTGTTGGGTCATAGGTTGGACGCGATGATCTCTGATGTCTTTTCCAGCCTAATTGATTCCATTGTTTTGTGATTCTGTGATCTTTAAACAGCTAAAAGTCTCCAGATCACAGACCCCTGTCCTTATGGGACACTACCTGACACATCCCAGGAGTGGAGCTTTCCTTTAGCCACTACTCACAAAAAAAACCCCAAGAAAGAACTTAATAGGGATGAGATAAACAGGGAAAGTCATAGCTGCAGCAGACAGGGAGTAAGGAAATATAAGATTCTAAGGGGAGTGAGGAGAGCAAGTAGCACAGTATAGGCCCTAGGATTTTAGAGAGCAGATTTCAGCTTTTCAGTGAACTGGTAGGTGGGACCTGATGGGAGCAAAGGAGTTTAGGACAGATTACAGGTCTTTAAGGACTTTATTATCCTAGTGAAAGACTTGTCCATCCCAATATTGAGGAAGATGAGTAGGCTTACAAGACTTTGTTAAGCAGGGAACTTATTACTCAACTTTTTACAGGAGGTAGAAGTAAATGCAGGCTACAAGTAGCATTGTAACAACATATTGCCTAGACATACAAGAAAGATATCAAGAAAGCCGAGCTTAGCTGGAGATGATACTTGCGTGGGATGTAACAGGAAGAGCTTGTGCTGCTGCATTAACAACAAAAGAATTAAAAAGGAAAAGGTAGGCCTACTACTGAGTGCTGAGAGTGAATTAGTGACAGCAGGTGAAGGTAAAGCTGAGGTAGTCCGTGCCTTCTTTGCCTCAGCCTTCACCTACAAGGTGTTCCTTGAGCTTCTCTATACGTAGACGGGGCTCAAGGAAAAGCATCATTGGTGATGGAAGAGCATTGATGCAGGGATCTGTTGAGCAATCTTGGTCTACACATAAGACCTTATGAGAGGCACCAAGGAGTGCCTAAAGAGCTTTATTTGTCTTTCTTTTGGGTATTCAGACTTGTAAATTCCATTCCTTCCTTTGATATGTTACACAAGGAAATCTAGGGCAAACAGCCTGCAGCAGCAGATGAAATGAAGGGATTAAGTTCAATATTTCATCTACTGCCATTAGATAGGATAGGTAGTAAAGCTACTAAAGGAAAATCTGATAGAGGTCTTGGCATAATTTTAATGTAATTCTTGTTTATTCATATAAATATGTTGGCTTTCCTTGAAATTAGGATGCCAAGGTAAGAGAGTCATTATCATAAAATAGTTTTGCTTTATGAAAAGCATATTAACATCCAAAAAGTATTTTTTCTTCCCATGCCAATTTTTCATACAGTATTAAGACAGCCATTTGACAATTAAGTCATTCATTAGTCTAACCTTACATCACACAGTTGTTGATGAAGAAAGGCTCTCTTTCTTAAGCCTTGAACTTTCCCTTTCCTTATTAAATAAAGCAGAAACTTCAACTTTACTAGTGCCAGCAATATTTATGGCATTATATTCCCAGTGATTTTGAATGAATGATGACTGACATTTGGAGATGTTAGCAAGTGGTTATATCTCAAATTGGATAAGATTAACTAGTATTAGCTAGAAATTCTGTCACATAGTGACCTTCTAATCCTACGCACTGAACACATCAAAACAAAAATTCTATTCCTGCTCTAAAAAGCTAGTAGGAGAAGTGGGTATAACAGGCATATATACAGCTTGAAAAGTGAAAGGAAACAATTATATGATGAAATAATTTCTTGAGGGGTTTTTGTAATCTTTTTATATTACTTTAAACATCTGTCTGTTATATGCATTATGTGCATTGCAGCATTTTGGAAGGCATTGTTATAACAAATCAAGTGCATATTTTGTCCATATGTCTCCCACTACAACATTGTTCCTGCTTTTATGATAGGCTAATTTAGAAAATAATGTGTTGTGATCTTTCAAAAAAATGTTATAATACTCTATTTCACCATATTTCTGTTTAGTTTGGTCTCTTGAGAAAGTATGTTAATTCTGAATAATCTGAAAACCACAGGATTATAGTAATTATCTGACCAGATTTTACAGGCTTTGGGGTTTTTTTTTAAACTTGTCCAGCAAACAAAATTAATGTCATCAGATATGAAATGCACTGTTTTATTAGAAAACCATAGTATTTTTCTCATTCTGATTTTCTCTTACAATACGTTTACTATCTGTCACTCACTGATAAAGATTTGTTGTTTAAAAGTACACTTATGTCACTTATTAAACCTTTGTATTTTTAGAAAAATACAAACTTTACTCTTAATATATTTGTTTATTTGGATGTGAAAAATGAGATGCTAGGGAATGTTCAGTTTTAAGCGGATGCCAATTTGAATGAAACCTTTCAATCCTTTTAACAAATGTATAAAGGAATACTCATACCTTGCAGGCATACAGTGGCATGGGAACTGGGCTGTGATAGAAGAGGCAACAAATGATCATTACTAAACTGCTAGAAATGCCATTCAAGTTAGAGCAGGGGTGCCTACCCTGGTGCTTTATCACCAGCAGCAATAGTGGGAAACACTGCCTCAGTAAAAGACATGAGCCTGGCAACGTCCAGCAGCCTCATACTTCCCAGAGCCCACACTAGGCAATATCATTCCCTTTGTACAACTCATCCCTCTGAAGAGGTGACTGGTGTTAAGCCTTGGGTATCAGCTCTTGAGCTACTGCAATTACTATGCCCTGTTAATGAAGCAAACCAGCTTTGGCTTACATTAGTATTCAATTTCACCTGTGTTAATTTAGCTGAAAGCAGGGGGTTCAGGGACCAATTAACAGTCAGTTCAGATATTCCTACCTCAAGGGTGGTACTATCAGTTGGAAGGGTTTGACAATTGGAGGCAATATTGGTAATATCCATACATATTTCTTAGGCATCTGCACTAAGCTGTTTAAAGAATGCATGCAATTGTTAATTCATTAGTATTTATCTCCCATAACCTTCATATTGCTTCATTTAAGCTGTTGTGTAGGGTAAACAGTTATTCATATAGGATTAATGACAAAATGATATATGGGTGACTAATTTATAATCCATAAAGAAGGTTGTTTTTGTTATTAAAAATGGTAATATAATCTAAAAAGGTAACAGTATGTAAAAGCAACAGCAAATAACTGTATGGGTGCTTAATGAAATATTTAAAATTAAGAAAGTACAGAAATTTTTTTCAGAAACACACTTCAGATATGTACTCACTTGTTAACAATACTTTGTGGTCAAATATCTAGGTCTTTGCTTGAGACAGAATTTGCCTGAAGCTTACTTTGAAACTTAGGGGTTTTTTTCCCATCTCGGTTATGTGTATTTTATCAGGCACTTTCATTTGGAGATGAATATTTATTTTGCAGTTTCATTTTCAATTGTTTATTGTAACAAAAGAATAATTTCTGGTGATTGGCGTGTTTTGAATCAATAAGCAGATTAAAGCCAAATTTCGTTGTCAAAGTCTTGTGATTTCCAGATGCCAGACAAGTTTTAAACAAAAAACAGAATGAAAGCAAACTACTTCCAGCTGGCAGAGAAAACCCTTACAAAACCATCTCAGAATTACTGTTTTTAAAAAGCTGATTAAAAAGTAGGATTTTTCATTAAATGCTTTCATTTATAACAAAAATGCTTCTATTTATAACAAACACACTTTTCCAAGTCCACTCCCTCCTGCTGTGAAAGGATTCCATTTCCAATTGACACAGGTAAATTTGAAAGCATAGCCAAACAACATGAACTAAGGATGAAATTTATGTTTTTTAAACATAATGATGAATATAAAATCTAGGAGAGATTTATTGTTAAATCATTATTCTTTATCAGTTAGGATATAGTAAGGGGTCTGGGGTGAATTTCAGCATGGAAATCCAACCATCAGGCAGGAAGAAGCACTATAAATGAATTGCCACCTAGAAAACAAATTCCTAGTCTCTTAAATGACTGTCACTTGCTGGATTCAATCTGGATTTTTGAAGTAAATGGGCACTCAGGTGTCCTCTGTTATTTCTGTTTTCTGAATTTTTGTTTAAATTTTATTTGCTATCCCTCTGAAAGCTTCTCTTCCCTTGTTTTCCCTCTCCTCTCATTTATTAGATACTTCAGAATAGGAAAATGGTTTGCTGTTATTGTCTACAGTAAGCCTGCCACCTAATACGAGAATGATTGTCTGTCAAGATGATGCTGTGCATGTTTCTTAGCATCCTGTAGACAAAGGCATATCTAGGATTTGTGAAATAAGGCAGTAGTTAATTATTGTTGTTTTTTGTATTTTTTTTAATCCCACCTCCTTTCTAGTTGCATTAGCCCAGCTGCAAAGCTTCCAGTGCATTGATTTGTTTTGTGAAGTGTTATCATTTCAGTGGTGTCCATTTCAGCTGAGATTGTCCTTAGTAGCTGATGGCTTTTTAAGGCTTTGATTGTCAAGCGTTTGTTGGTTACAGTCAGAGGCTGCCATTTAATAAAGTGCATTTTATCTTCATATTTGTATGAGATGGAGACCACCCAGGCATTAACCTTTTGCAGCTTTGTTCTTCTCTTAATGGAAATATTATCTCTTAGATCGCAATTTATTTATTTGTGTATTAATGGGTTTAAAATTCAAATTTTGAAGTTTTACCATTTCTGTTTGACTGTTTCTTTTATAATGCACCACAGCAAGCTGCTATTTTGTCTAATACAATTTTTTCTATTGTTCAAGGCATCACAAGCAATTGGTCCTTGCTTCTCCCAAAGATTTATTTCTCTCTGAAACCTTGCCTTTCTATATTTATTATGTGTCACTGACCCAGTAAACTGCTGTCCACAGTGGAAGATTTGAATATACAGAGAAATTAATTCACATGAGCTATACTTAGACTGCTATTGTGAGGGTGGGAAAAGGTATCGAAAACAACCGACCTTGGCTTAATCTCTGGAGGGTTTCTCTGCAACTGATGGAGTAAAGAGAACAGATGCACATTCCCCACCAATTTTGAACCCAAGGGCTCCCTCTCACTGTCTTCATTCCTTCATTCACTTCCAGCAAAGCACCTAAATTAGTTTCCTGTTCGGAGCTGCATTTACAGCCACCTCACTGTTCAAAGAAACAGAGAGCTTCCTTGAGCTGAGGGAGACGTTTTCCTTCCCTCCTTTCCTCCCTCCTTGCTACCTCTACTCTTTGCTCTCCATAGATCAGCAATCTCCTGGAGGCAATAGTCTTAGACAGCTCCACTTAGCGCGTAAGAGCTGAACTTATGTTTTGGGTTTTGTTTGGTTTGGTTTGGGTTTTCAATTGGTGTTTTCTATCCTGTCATGCAACTTCTTAAAATCTTCTTTCTTTCATATCTGATGGAAGCAAAAAAAAAAACCCCACCTGTTAAATCTATTTTTAATCACCTGGGAGAAACACTGTTTCTGCATTCAAGACATGACCAAGTACCCATCTCCCTACTGACACAGACTTAAACCTGTGGCTGCTTTCCTGAAATTTATAGGAACTCAGCTCTCTTTGATTTTCTAACTTCAGCACTTTTAATGAGGTACTCCTGCCAGCAACACCTTTTATTTAGACTTCTGTTTGCAAGAATTTATCTTCTTGCACTTAAACTCCTACTGTGGTTCAAAGGGAACACATGACATATATGCAGCTAGGAATGTGTTAGTTGTTTTAAAGTAATAGTTTTAAATTAGATACTAAAGATTCATTGCATTTTTGTGTTTCAGTCCTGTCACTATAGTGTATCTTCTCACAGGTAACAAGCAACTTTATCACTTATCCCTACAGATGTAGATCCTGGACTTGATTTGGCAGGTCTGCATAGGGATTTAAAGGCTCAGACTCAAATATGTACATGAAAAAAAACAATTGTTTGAAGTCTTCCAAACATTTTTGTAGCATTCAGAGCTTCGGAATTCAATCAGGAAACCTATCTCAACTCATGTATAGTGACATTTTCAAACAATTAGTAGATTTCCAAGACTGATCGTTTGCCTGGAGTGGAAAGCAGTACCTTGATTACTAGTGAGTTGCACGAAAGTGTTCAGGCTGTGGGAGCTGCAATCATTCCTCATGGTCAATGGAAATTCTGAGCTCTGAAATGTGAAAAGAATTGATCAATCTGTTGGATTAGCATGTCCCTGACCTACCATGCAACATTTATGTTAATGAAAACTGACATGTTGCTTTAACTCAAAGATGTGTTTGCTTTTAGGTAATTTGCAGATAGTGCCAACACATTTTAGAAATGCATTAGAGAAAAGGAAAAGTCTATTTCTGGATCTCTAATTCTTTGAACTGTTCTGCCAATGCCATCTGTGGTTTGTGCATTGGTATTTCAAAACTCGGCAGTTCTGATAGGGATAGCTTTCTTCTCTGTTGACCATGTCACAGGTGCAGGAACCTAAACACATTATTTATTCTATAGATTAAAACTTCAGTTGGACTGGTGTGCTGGTTTATTGCTGTCTGCTTTGTGGGCATGTCTTTTTTTTTCCTTCTTTTTTTTCCTCCTTTTTTTTTTTTTTTTTTTTTTTTTTTTTTGACATTCAGAAATGAATTTGTGGATCTCAGTCATGTCTGTAAAACAGGAGGGAAAATGTTAAAACGTTACATTAGGTTCTCATTGATTTGTTAAGCAGTAATATTTGTAGGAAGAAGTCTTGAGCAGCTTGTTTGTTCAGATCAGCAGCAGGGACAGCCTGCAGATGATTAGTTCCACTCGTGCCCATATGTGTCATGGCAGTAAATGCTGATTATTATGAATGATTTTGTAGGAGAGGAAGATAATTTAGCAACCGTTAAAAACAAATGTATATTGATTGTTTTGAAGTGTGTAAATAACAAGGGGTCTGGTTCATGTTTTCCTTATTGCTTTTAAAGGGAGCAAAGTTATGCAAATGCATGCAAAAGTCTCTCTAGAGTGTTATTGGTTATCATGTGTCACAGTTTTCCATTTTAACAAGCTGTCTTTTTTAGACAAAACTTAAGGACCAGATTTCCAAAAGTGCTGTATACTAGAGAGACCTTGAGAATATGACAGATTCATTTCATGGTGTTTTTAGGTTTTAGAATTGTGGATTTATTCCATAATGGGACTAAAATCAAGTATGTTCCAACACTTTTATTAAAATGGATGGGCTGGAAAGAATAGTTTTGTTGCCCCTTATAAGTCCAGTCCCAGTTTCCACTTCAGACTATTATTTGCCATCTTTCCAGGACATAACAAGTCAAAACAGATAAGATTTCTTAGAGAAGTGTTTTATTTCCATGATTGCTCTGGTATTGTAAGTGAGCAACTGCTTTTTATGTTGCCACTTAGTCATCATACAAACAGTATGTAATTTTTAAGGTAAGCTTTCCTATATCTGTACGTAATATCTAAGTGCTTATAATGCAAACCCTATACTTGATTTTTAATCTTTTGGTCAAGGCATCACAATAGAGACTGAAATACCTAAAAACTGTAATTGTTTTACTAAGTAAAGCTACTGGTCCACTGTTATCACAAATTAGACTTTATCAAGGGCTGGAATACTTGGTAGGATATGATTGTAACCTATGCCTTCCCTCCATAACTCATGAAAGTTACCATTGTCTTTGTTAATACAAGGATCTTGCCTTAACATACACTTCAGCAGGATGTCTGCAGTGGCAAAAGGCAAGAAGTGTAACATGTTGCCTCTGAAAAATGCTTTGGAGCACACATTATCTTCGATACTCTCTTCAGATATAGGTTAAAAGCTGTTGGGGGTTTTTCTGTTTGTTTGTTTATTTAGAGGAATCATGGAAATCTGACTGTTTATGTTCTGCACCCTCCTTTAAGCAGCAAAATTTATTCACATTACTCTGCTTCAGAATTTAGGGGAACTCCAATGTCTGCTTGAGCTTGTGGATAAGTGCATCAAGTTTTTCAGAGATATATTCCTCCTTTTTCTCCACGTCCGTAGCCAGAGAATTTGAAGACCAGTACTGGTAGAACTCAGCATTAATTATTTAATCATGGCTCACTTATACTGCTGACCTGGCTGAATGACATGTTGCAAAAATACCTGATAGCTTTTTATTCAAGCCCGGAAGTGTTAATAAATAGGTTAAGTGTCTGTGGTTTTAATGTGTGGAATGTAGTAGACAGTATGTAATGGCTGTGATTGTGCATTTGTTCTACAAAATATTTCGTTGAGGGTAAAAAAGAAAAAAAAAAATGACATTGAAGTGTTTCCTGTAACTCTGTTTAACCATATTCAAGGGAAAAAAAAAAAAAAAAAAAGGTACATGAGTACAAAGAAGACTTGTTAGGGTGAGCAGAGAAATACAGTGTTTATTTTATAAAACAAAACTATTCAGTCCAGAAAGAAAAACGAAAGGATGGAGGGTAAAGGTCTGTTATCAGGAAGTACAGTAAGTTGCAGAATGGGCCAGATACAGGGAAGAAAAATTAGCTGTTGATTCCAAACTACTCCTGGTGGAGAGATAAGAGTTTTCTAGAATATTTCTTAAAATTTTGTTGGATTATTTTGTTTGTTTCTAATGGAAGAAAGCAATGTTTTCTGGTTGGTTGGTTGTTTCTTTGTTTTTGAAAGATTTTTAAAAGTGTCTAAAAAGTTTGCCAGAATCTTTCTGGCACATTTGCAAATTCTATAAAAAACACTTTCAAATGATCAACAAACACATTTTTTTTCCCCTGAGCTTTGCTAGAAACCTGTTTCAGAAGAGAGAGATGAGTTTTCAGTCCCCAGAAGGCTTTCCTCACAAATTCATAATTCACTTTCTCAGCTGCGTTAAATGTTTGGCCAAGAGACTTCCAGAAGAATTTTTCTGTTCAAGGAGGCAAAATGACTACAGAGGAAGATAGGACTTTCATGGTAAAGGAATATTTGACTGTGAGACTTTCTTGTTTGGGAGATCAGATGAATATTTGATTTTTACCATTTTAAAAGCATGAAATAAAATTCAGTTCACACTCCTTTTTCCGTGTGCTTAATATGTGACTGAGTGGTAGGGAAAGTCCTCAACTGTACAACAACACAAGAGGTGAAGCAAACAAAATTCATACTCTTCCAAAGACTAACAGCTCTAACTGTGCATCTCACTGATGCAATTACATTTTAGCTTTTTATAACTCCTATTTCTGCAATGTTGCTTTCTGCCATAAAATGAATGAGCTGATTGTGTATATTAAAAAATATTTAGATATCCACTGTGTTTTTCCTGGACTTCAAAACATCAATCTTTGTGTCCCAGCTATTTATTACAACTTCAGGTGGAATGTTTGTTTTTGTCTGGCAGTGGCTATTGAGGGAATTTCCTATTTTTTGTTGGGTTTAGGTAAATATAGGATTATAGAATTCAACCCCTTTCAGGACTATATAAAACTAAATCACATAGCTTGAGAACACTGACCAGATAGATGCTCCTTGAACTCTGATAAGCTTGGTGTCAATAAAAACTGTATGTCTTTGTATTAGTCCACATTGAATTACATAAGTCAATATTTGGCTTTATACCATGTCTCTGCTCATGCAGACCATTATTTCTCTTCTGCCTTGCACTGCCTACCCCCTAGTTTAGAATGATTTAGAAATGTCACTCTTCTATTTATTCTTTCTAAGAAATTTGAGTTTAATAAAGAGTAAGCCAAGTTACACAAAGCTGTCAGGATGAAATGGAGCAGTGCAGTCTGTTTCTTAATAAAAAATCTGTGTACTAAGCAGGCTGCCTGTTCAATTTTCTCTGTCTCTTGGACATAGGTTATTTGAAGGCTGAGGGACCGTAAAACACAGCTTAGAAAAAGCTTTGATGCCTGTTGGCATTCCACAATAAAGTAGTTCAATCAGTAAAACTGTCATTCGGCACTGTGTATTGACCATTTAAGGAAATTAATC
The DNA here is from genome assembly GCA_035583155.1 of Acropternis orthonyx. Classification (NCBI taxonomy): domain Eukaryota; kingdom Metazoa; phylum Chordata; class Aves; order Passeriformes; family Rhinocryptidae; genus Acropternis; species Acropternis orthonyx. Next base: position 74,911,744 of record JAWWEU010000081.1, on the reverse strand, counting down.
TTACCTTTAAGGAAAAAAAAAAAAAACTTGACTGTTTATATTTTAGTTTCTTTATTTTAACTAATGTAACCACTTTGCGGGGGTGGGGGGCGGGGACAGTGATACGTATTAAGTGTTAGCAAAACTCCACCCATTCTTTTGGAACGGGTGGGAATTGGACTAGAAAGCTCTTGAGCCTCCCATGCATAATTTTATTTTTGTTGGGTTTTGGGTTTGGTGTGGTTTTTTTTTTTTTTATTTTTTTTTTTTTGGGGGGGGGGGGGGTTTATTTTAAATATTGGTAATAGAGGTGTTCCAAAAAGTATGAACTTCCTTTTTTTTTTTTTTTTTTCTTTCCCAAACATGGACTGTTCAGAAGGTGAAGCACAAAGAACTCTTCTTTCATACTTTGTGTGCTGTCGGCTTTGCTTGTAACATGTATGTAATAATTTATGTCATGCACAAAACCCATAGGAAAGAGCTTATTCCAGAGTCTGAATACCTAGTGTAAAACTGTAAAGCAGAAGTTGCATCAGCCTTGACCAAACACATGTACATTGCTGTTTCCTCTTCATCTCTCCAGTGGTCTTCATCCAACCCTTGTTTCATCACTGCATCCATTTTTCTGTTATCCACTCAATATCCAATAATTTCTATACTCCTGTGTGCCCAGAATATTGCTGTTGGTTTTCCTGCAAATTCAATTTCACTCACAGGGTTAACATGGGGGTTTGAATAATTTAATCCTCTAGGAATTTCTCAGAGTATCATTCCTAAAATAAATTAACTGAAACCCTTGAGTGCTATGTAGAATAATGTTTGATGTTTATAAAGTGCCTAGCAGGTGATTAACTGCTAATATGTCTACTTACAGCCCTAGAGATAGCCCAGTTACAACAAATAAGCCAGAAGTAGTTGTCGATTGCCAGCATAGTACTTTTGTTTGTTTGTTTGTTTGGTTGGGTTTTGGTTTTTTTCTAAACCGAGGTTAAGTGTGTACTTTTTATGTTTCAAGAACTATCCTTCAGACTGGTCAGTTATTCCAGCTGTTGGAGAGGCATCTAAGACACAGACCTTATGGGGTTTTGAAGTACTAAAAGTTGTGTTATTATTCATTCCGAAGATTATATGTATCTTTGAGAACTGTGCTGGTTTAAAGGTAAACCAGCAGGAGGAATGAGTCTAACTCACAAACAGATTACAAGTCAGAATTACGGTTTAGTAAAAAGATCACAATAAGTACAAGGGTACAGAGGAA
>JAWWEU010000081.1:74892396-74909294 GCA_035583155.1 Acropternis orthonyx | reverse complement strand
CTCCCCACCCTTGGGGAAGTACTGGGCACTCCCACCTGAGCCTAAGCATATATAAACTGAGGTTTTGGGACTGTGGGTGGCTGGTCTGAGCCAGACGAGGATCAGAGCCTCAGCATGACTGCGACCACCACTCTCAACCAGATTGTGACCATCATCCTCACCGACAGGTTTTCCTTCTTTCCTCTTACTTTGTACTTAGGAGGGCCAGGTGGTGCTCTGCACAGGGGCTGACAATCACCATTTTGTTTGTCCCCCAGGGGTGCTGGGTTACACACTTATTTTTGTGGGTTAAAAGGACCTTTTCCTCTGTACCCTTGTACTTATTGTGATCTTTTTTTTTACTAAACTGTAATTCTGACTTATAATCTGCTTGTGAGTTAGATTCGTTCCTCCTGCTGGTTTACCTTTAAACTAGCATGTGTGGGAAGTTGGGAGTGGCATTGGATAGGGTGGGCTAGCAGAGGTGAAGGAACATGCATTATGCATTCTGTTAATGTGGACAGGCAAGGGCAAGTCAGAGGTATTGGAAAGTAGTATTAGCTTCTTGTTGGAAAAAAGAAAAATCCCCCTTGGTCAAACAGAGCATGTGGAAAGATTAAGACTGTGCAATACTACCCTAAATAATATATAATTTTTAATTATTATTTTAAAGAACATTTCATTAACATTCAATATTAGGTCAATATTATGCCAAAGGGAAAAAGTGCACTTCTGGTAATTACTGCCCTATAAACCTAAATCCTAAAATTAATATGGAGGTTTTTAACACAAAGTCAGTAAGAGTCTAAGGCAATTTAAACTACTTTTTCTTAAGCAAATGAATACTGGAAACTCAGAATGCCAAAATTCCCTGAATTTGCACAGTTCAGGTGCATTGTTTATCTCATTACAGAAAAGGACAGGAGTCAAATACATTTAAAGATGATGGCTAAGAAATAGAGTTCAAATCACACTAGATTTCTAGCTCTTTGTATAATCCATTGCTTCCTATGAATGATCATTCATTAATAATCAACAAGGAAAACAAATTGAGCAGCACATTAACGTAATTACACAAAAGAGGGCATGCATATTTTTTTTATGTACATGAGATAAATGTGTCTTTAGAGATGATTTTATAAGAAGAAATATTGGTGTTAAGGGATTAATTAATTAAACTACTGCATCAGTACATTATTAAAGGCATTATATTTTATTTCAGAATACTTTAATACTTATTCTCAATAAGCAAACTATACATACTATACAAAATGAAAGCACTGAAGATGTTTTATTTGTAAGATAAATTCAGTGTTGAACCTAAATTTTATGCTTTATTCTCCTTATGCCCCTTCTTATTCCTGTATTGCATCTCACATTGTTTAATGACAGACTCAAAGGCTGCTTTTCAATTGAAATCTTTATTTTTATATTACTTTTGTTTATCTGTTGGTTGTAGGTGTCTTCCATCTGTCCATAATTGTTTATTCGATGTTTAGAAAAGCTATACTGGAGGAAGACAGTTTCCAGTCAAACTGCAACACCCTAGAAAATGTGTTGCAAGCAAAGTTTTACACTATACATTTTCAGTTTAATTGTTTGGGGGTTTTTTTGAGATAATCTGCTCCAGTCGTGTTGTAGATGATCATAAGTAGTGTCTTGTGCCATGGTTCATTTAGATCTCTCAACTTTATAGGACAAGGTACTCTGTGAATTAAACTTTATGTTGTGAGCTCATTAGGAAAGAAAACAAACAAAACATCTAAGAGTTCAACTTCCTTGGTACAGAGTTGTCTAATATGTGAATTCACTAATGCACCACTTAATTCAGGAGGTTTCTAATACAAAAGTTCTCAAACCTGCAACATGCAATTTGTGTACCTATGAACAAAGTAGCTACTTAGCTGACAGTAAGGCTGTTCATCCTTCCTCCCCCATCATAGTGGGGATGTTCCCTGTATCACACTGGGAAGCACAAAAGCATCAGTGTACCAGCTGCTTTTGGATCTGCTTCAAAAATTTTGGGGTAAGCTGATATAGTAATACCTTCCTGCTTGGAATTTGGTCTATACCTTTTCCATTAGTTGGCAGATTCTGAGGAAACTGTCAGGAAACTGATACACAAGGATTATATACACAAGGAGACAGCAAGTGGCAAGTTATATTGGCTGCATAGTGACCTTTAGCCCTTTCTGGCCATGGTCCTGACTACATGTTACTCTTCCTTTGACCTAGTGGCACTACTCCCAACATACCTCAGCCCTAAACACAAGCTGCATGGTAGCACCTAAGCAGGAGTTGAGAAAACAGCCACGCTCCTGCCACATGATTTCCAAATTACTGTCAATAGCTCAGGGATGCAGCTGTATTTGTGGTATGTTCTATATTCTTTAGGCAAAAGAAAGCTTTCTGGCCCAAAGAACTTGCATACATTTGACTTGACTTCTTTTTCAATGCACACAACACAACACCATAATTCTTTTTTCCTCAGAACACCTTTTTATTTTAATTTTTTTTTGTTTGTTTCTGTTTTAATCTGTTTGAAAAGCTCAGCTATTTTAAATAAAATTATTCACCTTTTAGAATCTGGGCTCCTAGAGTATTTCATAATCCTTGTACAATGCAAGTCTATTAGAATATATGGAAGTAAATAGTTATAAAACTCCAGATTAAAATACCCACAAATTAAGACAAATTTCAGAGAATTTTAAGAGGTTGTTAGGGAGCCTTATCTCTAAAAGTTTTAAAGAAGTCCCATATTACCATGAGCAAATTAAAATTCATTACTCATAGTTACAATAAATATAAGCAGTTATAAGGTAAAACTTTTTTTGGCACTGATTAAGACTGATAATCCCATTCACTTTGTAGGCCGCATAGGAAAGTAAGGGGAACTTCTGCTTTCTGCTCTCTTTCAAGTTGTACACAACCTAACTTTTACTTTGGGGAGCCAAAAAAGATAATATCAGCTTTTCCTTCAGTTGAGTGAGCAAACAAAAATTAATTGAAGTCACAGATCCGACTCTCCCTCCCCATATACCTTCATTGCAGATGCCAAGCAATCCATTATCCCACAGATTCTATGTCAGTTTAATGCACGATTTTGTCAAAGTGTCACAAACAATCAAGGAATAAGCAACATGCAGAGGCATTACAAGAGAAGACATCAGGTCTGTTCTTTAATTATGAATTCTACAGGTTGGTTTTGGTGATGTGAAGTGTCTTTGTATTCTATTTGCAAAGTTATTCTCTCCTTGATGGAAAGACATACAGAAGAAAGCACTTGAAAAAGATGGCTGTACAAGTAGGAGGCAGAATTGTGTCCAGCAACAAGGTAAGATCTGGTTATCTAAGGTAAATACACAGCTCATACCACTCCGACAGTGAAAGTCATCTCTATGTTATCCCTGCATTACCACTCTGAGAAAGGAAACATGGTGTAAGAAACGTAGAAAAATACTACATTGGCCATGATTTACATATTAAATTTGTGATAGAGAAGGGAATTGACCACTGACTTCCTCAAGTTTGAGATATTTCTGTAGGTCTCCTAAATCTTTCCCTCAGACCACACTTTCCTCTGTCTTTGTATAATAAAAGGAAGGATGAATTAGTTATGCTTTCCTATCAGTGGTAACTTTGAGGATACACAACTGCACATTAAAATTGTGCACTCTGAAAACGGACCTGAGAAGATCAGAGGCTTTGCAGTGAAAAAGAGATGATGTGAGGCATAAAATTTTCCAAAGTACTCTTTAATATCTGTTACTTTGATATTTTACTGCGTTACTTTTCATATATAAATGTTAGTCATATTGTATTACTCAAGGATATTTAATAGGGGAATTCCACCCCAAGTAGTTTAATTCCAACTACTTCACTTCATTCCCAAAACTTTAGAATGCAAGTTTTCAGCTGGTACATTTCATGGATTTGTATGCCTCCTTAGTAAATTTAAAGATAATCATAGTATTCATGAACAGTTTCATCTGCCAGATTTTCTTCTCACTTTATAGTCAATATTAGCAGCAGATTTACATTTCATTTTCTAGTACCATGACCTACACTTATCCTTTTTTTGTGCTTGATCTTCTATTCAATTGGAAAAGTTTCCTTCAAAAAGCAGCTTCAAAGTCCACAAAATGCCACTGGCATGGGGAACAATATTTAACAAATTGTATCTTTGAATATCAAATACAAATGGACTGAAAATTTCACCTTTTTGAATGCATAAAGTGCAAGGGAATACCAGCTATATGACTTTAAAAATATAGTATTCATTCCTAATAAATATTTCATCAAAATTTCTTGTTTGCCTTCTGTAAATTGGAAAAGAAAGTAAAGGCTTTTTTTTTTTTAATAAAGTATTCTTCAGGACTCTTTTAAAGCTTAAAGTAGTTCCATGTGTATAGTAGTACCATACACAGAAAAATGTGTTGAAAGAAAGGTATTAAAATTGCTGTGTCAGACACTCAAAAGTGCCAAGGAAATTTGCCTGTGGCAAAAGTTATTATGTGATGATTCAAATACAGATTGTTGCATAACATATATAAGTATTATAAAACTATTTCCTTGGCAAGCTTTCAGTACCTGGCATCTGCAATATTTGCCCTATTATTCAGTACATAATTTCCAAGGATGAAAACTTTCAATGGCACCAGCTATAATTTGTCCATCTGTTTAGAGCCTCTACACCCATTCCATAGATTTCTGCTAATGCTGTACAGTAATGAAGAAACCAAGGATTTTGCCTAGCCCTGGATGGGCTCTAGGTGGAACTGGATACATAAATAATTATATATGTATACATATGTATGTATACCTTTATATGCGTGCGCGTGCATGCGCACACACACACACACAAAATACTTATCTAATCATGTATGTAATTCTTGCATCAAAATGTAAGTTTTAAGACTGACCTCAGCTTGAATTTCCTGAACTAAGTCTTGTTTGTCCTGGTCATGATTTTAGAAACTTGCTGTCCCCTTCATTGTAACCATTTTAACACTGCGGGTAATCCGGTGCTCAGCTGTTTGCTCAGTCACACTCAGTCACACTGTCCAAGTGTGGGCTAGGACACACAATTTATTTTAGGTACTTTCATTCTGGAATTGTTACAGATTGATTCAGTTGTGATTTTTCTGCTTTTCACTTTACCCTTCGGGGTTTGCCTCAGGAGAGCAAGTACCTCTCAGTCATGGTAGCACTGATGAGTCATTTCAAAAGTTATTGAAGGGCCCTTTAAGTATCAAAACCCCCAGAATCTGAAAAGTTTTAAATCCAGTAGATGAAAATCAGGAGAAAGGGCCTGCCTGTTGTCTGTGCTGGCACAGTTATTCTGTAGCACTGTGCTGAAAGTATTTGTCAAGTACCTGTAAACATTTAGTAATATTTGCAATTAGTTTGCTTTATGGATGGATTTTAAAGGTCCATTTCTAGTACTTAAATCCAAAATCTTTAATTCTGTGCTTAATTTTTTAGTCACCCATTGTAGTTGATCAGAGACAATGTCTGAGCAGAATCGTAGGAAAAAAAATTACATTTCTCCAATAGATTTCACAGACTTTCAATGACTGCAGAAGTATGCTAAGATTTCTGGTGTTGAGTTTCTGGACTCAACCTCTTGATGAGCATATACTTTGTTGTGAGCCAGCCCTCTGCTCATTAACCGTTGCTTTCTTGTCCACCCAAAACTCATTTTGTCCTTATTCCTGACTCTTTTCTCACACGTAGCAGTTCCCAATCTCTGATTTTTTTTGTATATTTTTGTGATGACTTTTGTTTGTATGTTTTGGTTTAGGTTTTTTGTTGTTTGCTTCCCCCCCCATGTTTTTCAGTCTTGATCTCACTCATCTCATTTAGGCTGCCTATCTTAATTCTTGGTTACGGGCCTGGGTTTAAAGAATATGGAATAACATTTGCAGGTAAATTATACCTGGAATTTCAAAGTTATCATGTTGTGTTGGAGAAAGAACTCTTATTTTATTCTGTTGGGATGCTTCCTATGCTGCACAATTGAAGATAGGAGATGCAAAGGGACAGAGCATTCCCTGTGCAGTTGCCACCTTTTGAGGTCTTGAGAATTCTGCAGCTAATGTGTGATATTTGGTGAGAAGATCATATACCACATGTTTCATATTTCAATGTTATATTGAACAAAGTTTATCAGGGTTGCCAAGAAACTTATCTTTTTCTGAAAAAGATTTGTCATCTCTTGTTTGGTTCAAGTTCTTGCTCCAATATCTCCACCTCCCAACAATACAAACATGTTTGGTTTTTTTGTTTTTCTCTTTAGAAAAAAATAGTCACTCTTTCACTTCCCTCAAACACAAGTCTGATTCATCCATCTGGCCACTGTGGACAACTGCACTAAAAATGGGTAATGGCAAGCATGTTAACAGGAAATACAAGATTAATGTGAAATGAAAAGTAGGAACTAAAGTAGGAACAAAAAGTAGAAATTTGTAGGATGACAGAAAAAAACCATGAATGTTAAAATTTTGAACATTTAATTTTGACATCTGTAGCACTGAATTTTATATTTACATACAGATGATGGATGTTCTTTTTTGCTACACACCTGAGTTTTGTTCATATAACTTAAAGTCTCTAAGTGCAAATTTAATCCTGCTCATTTCAGTGGCTGTAAGGTCTTAAAAGCATCCTTAAGTTGACTTTAAAAATTACTGTTTGGGTTCATTATAAAATAATCTTCATCTCTACAGATAAAAATTCCGAAAAATCTTACCTTCCACTCAGTTTTGTAGATGTCACTAAGAAATAATCTCTGACATGGCATCCAGTATAAAGCAGATAACCCTATTCTAGACCTAGCCAGAGCATGACATAAGATAGTTCAGCAGTTTTCAACAGTAGTATTTTAGTCTAGAAATAATAAAACTGATTTTGTGCAGAAACATGTCTAAGATGATAAACCACGGACTACAAGGAAAGTTGTCAGAGTGTTTTTCTGTTTCTGGCCCTAGAGAACACAGTATGAACTGGAATAAGTTATGCAGTAAAACAAACCTAACAAACCTAAAATAAACTAAATTGATGTATCATTCCCAAGTGGAGAAGTCCCAATTGCTAATTCAAAAAGTATGTAATTTGAACATCTTTTTAGTACAGGTGCAGTGCACTTAATTACAAGTTTGGTTTGGTTTTTAGATGCAAGAATTAATTATTAGTAGATCTACAGATGGCATGAATGTATATATTCATATACAGATTATATATTTGTCTATATACTGTGGCAATACAGTGTAATCTATAGCAAAACTTGAACATGACAAAATATTCAATCTTTTGGGACTATCTTCATGCTACTGTCTGTCTCTCTACAGTCTTGAAAGTAATCAAATACTAGTGCCTTCTTGTTTTATTTACTTCCTCTGTTTAAGAAACAACATTTGACCACTCTTTTATCTCTGTATCACTTTGAAAGCTATTTTTTAAATTCTTTGTGCTTATTTATTTCATGGAGTTTAATAACTACTGAAAACTCAAGACTGGAAATTTGATAGTACCTCAGTTGCTGAGTTAGTGTAGTTGTCTGCCTTTTGCATTACACTGCCATTTCAGCTAATGCAACACAAACTTTTGAAAATATCTAATAATTAATATTTAAAATATTAATTATTATTATTTTATTATTTAGTATTAACAGGAAGAACTAGAGAAGTTCTTTCAAACAGACAAGAAGATGATCACTGTATAAGTCTAAATGAGCATCGAGGTAAATTGTGTGAAATCCTGGAAAAATTAGAGCACTCTAAGAAATGACAGATTTAAAAGTCATGCAGAATAACAAGCAGGAGGATCCAGGAGAGCAGTAGGCTCTGAATTTCATATTTAGCTGATATGCCTAAAATTGAAAGTGTGTACACACAAATAGTAATGAAGAATTGTTTGTAGCTAACATGTTTACATAATATGGGCAGTACAAAATTAAATTCTGCTCTCTATATGTGTCTTGCCTACAACAGCAAGGCTTGGATTAACGTAGACATATATTTCTAAGACTTGGAAAATTATTCAGAGCAAAATATAAAGTGCTGCAATTAAACACTCACTTGCCTCCAACATCCATTATACAGTAATGTAAATGAAGTATTATGTTTACAGTGTCTTCTTTGTGAGGCAATTTCCTGTTCTTGTAAAGGGTCCTCTTAAAATAGGTATGGGACCAAATGAACTGCTTATACACTATGTGGAGGATTCTGCTATGTTAAAGAACCAATGTAATGGCGATATGTTTAAAATCCCTCATGCTGGATAGGTTCCCATGCTTCAAAATCTATGATAAAATTTTTTGTTTCCAAATCTTCAGTGCTGTTTGCTAGTACCTAAGGAAAAGTTTCAAGATCACATTTTCTCTCTGCTAGACACCCAGAGATTGTTGCAAAGTGGTCATTATACTTCCATCCTATTACAGGAGTAACAACAGTTCAGAAGGAAATACGAAATAAAGAGTTTTTTGTGAATGTTGTGGGGGAGAAGAGGTTGTGCCACAGCTGTGAGTGGGGAGGAGAAAAGAGAAACAGTCTTTAGCCATCAATACAGTTAAAGGTATTAAAATATGTAAAACTGCAGAATTAAAGATTTATTTTTTTAAAATTAGGAGATGAATACCATTAGGGAAACAGTTTAGTGGTACAAGGGTTTAAAAATCCTGAGGCTTCAAATCTAAATGAATGCTAAACTCAGAAAAGAATTTTCAGTAGGAATTTTCTGAGTTTCAGTGTTGTGCTATTTTTGGAAGAAAATAGATAAGACGTCATTATGTTGACATATGAAATATTATCCCTTTGGGAAGAAGGGATCTGAATTAATTGCTTATCCCCTCATTTCATCCCTTCTTACGTACAGTTAGTATAAAAGTACATCTCAACTGGAGTCTTTCTCTTTAAAGATTTTAAACTTGAATATATTTCATGCTTTATTTTTTTTCCTGTAGTCCTAAACATGGAAACTTTCAACTTCAAAGTGAGTTTTTGTTTCATTCTTTTCCATACTGCCAGAGGCTGTTTTGCCTCTCATTTTTCTCAAAAGTTTCCTAGCAGAACTTCTCTTTGTTACTGAGTGTATTGTGCGTCACAGGGACTCAGCTGTTTGTTACTTCTACAGTCCACTGTAGACTAATCACTATTTTGAGAAGAGTTTGCTAACTCTGCTGCTTCCAGATATAAAACTGAGATGTCAAGAGTTCATAAAGTATTTAACTTCAGTGTATTTCAAACATGTATTTTCATGCTGGCAGAAAAGGAAGGTCTTATGTCCAGGAAATTAACCTTACTACTGGCAGATTTGCACGGTAAATGCAAAGTCAATATAGTTACAACCTTCAAACAAAAAAATGTGTGCTGTTATTTACCATTCTTATACATAAGAAAGCCAGTAGATACAGAATACATAGCTTAAAAACTTCTCTTATATTTGCAAACAATCAATCATTATATTTGGGAATCTTCAATCAATATATTTCAGAAATCCTTGATCTGACTTGAGCAGGTACCCTGTAATGGTAACGTGCTATAAAGGTCAGTCATGCAAATATTTTAAACAAAAACTTCCTCTACCTTTTTCTGCAGTCCATCATGAGGAAATAAATCTCTAAATTGTGGTATCTTGGTGAACTTTTATACAAGTGAAGCGGTTCATTCTGTGAGGCTCCACTGGAGTTAGTAAGGTGACAACTGAGTCAGCTGTAAAATAATGTTATAGGAGTTCTTCACTCAAAATTCAGTGAATATTAATGCATGTCATTATTTCAGTATCTCTTCCTAAGGACCATTTTGTGTAAGAGGTTCAATAAGCAAAATAGCAGATTTTACTATTTTTTGTTAGCAAGCCACAATAATCTTCCTGACCAAGAAAAAGTCATGAATTTTCAAAACATTTGTGAAATGGCTCCTAATTTTTCTATTTCTATCTTGGTGTCTTCATGTAGGCTTAAAATTATTTAATGCTCTTGGTGAAACCACTTCTAATAAATTTGAGTGTCATGGTCTCCATTTATGCACACAGTTAGGTACGTATCACTTCAGTATCTGACACTTGAGTCCGGAGACTGAATGTTCTGCGAAGTTGTGTGCTGATTTGCTGCATGTATTGTTTTATGTCCAGAAACTTGTTGGCTTTCCAGAAGCAGTTTCTGCCAAGTTTTAGTTTGAACACCATGTAATTTTCTTTCCCTTTTCTTTTTCAGTTTTCTACCTTGGTGCCTAAAAGCCTTCTCTACAGAGAAGTTGCGAAACTTCTCTGCTTTCCAGGGATATTTTGATGTGCAGCATGCCAGTTCCCAGTCATGTCTCAGTTTATGTGAGAATACAGCAGCTGTGGCACTTTCATCAACATTTGCCATAAATTTTGAAATCCCAGACATAAGCACCATCTGGCTGTGCAAGTTTCTATCATAATCTGGGCAGTTCCTAAGTAGCTCATTCACTCTAGATACATGAAATAAAAGATTGATGCTTTAGAAAGCACTGAGGTTGCTGAAGAAGAACTATAGCTTCTGTCCAAGGCAGTCTTTTGTGATAATGTAAGTACATGTTTCATTCTAAACGTGTTCTGGTTCTCTTTTTATTCAATACATTAATACTTTGTTAATGTAAGGGGGAAAAAAAAGTCAACATGAATGTAGTCATTCATGTCATGTTGTCATTTGACAAGGAAAAGTCCTTGTCAAAAAAGGTAACTTGCCTTTCTTCAGTAAAATTAACTCATAGGTGTTCATGGCAATAGTTACAATAGAACTTGCAAAGCTGTCCTGAGGTCAGGCTGAAGGTTTTTCTGCATCTGACATCATCACCATGCACTGTAGGGGATTAGCAGATGCTATGCAGCTGATCCTTACCATCCTCTGTCTGCTGTTTAAACGTATTTATCAATAACTCACTGTACTGGTAAATGAAATATTTCTAAGGTAGATCAGTAGATAGATGTTCTCACTAACAAAAAGCTGCAGGCCTTGTCATTATCATCATATTCTTTGTTCTTCCCAGAATTACCAAATGCATGGGTTTGCTATGTTATATGCATATGTTTGGCAGAGATGTTTCTGCTCAGCAATTCTTCTTATCAGTTCATGTTCCTGATGATTTTCCCCTCCTTTTTTTTTTCCTTCTCCTCTTTTAAATTGTGATAGTGCTACAGAATTCTAATTAAATTACATTTAGAACATTAGATCTAGACAGAGATTGCTTCATAGAGAACTGTGTTAAAAGATAATATCTTTGAACATGATGATAGATTTACTATGTCTCCTGATGTTATTCAAAATTGGAATACAAAGATATATGGCTAAATCTGGAGAACAGTTAGATGAATGCTGATGCAAAAATTCTTAATTAATGTTTGCTCAAATTTCAAATATCTGGTTTTCTTCCTGTGGGGTTTCTCTGGCTTATTATTCTTATTGTTATTATTATTATTATTATTATTTTAAATGCAAAGGCTTTTACTTTACTTACCCTTTGTAACTGATGTTTATGAGAATTTGTAAAAATGGCTCATTTTTTTAAAGAATGTATATACTGCAATGTCTATTAAAAAAAAATGTTTTATATTCATTGTTGACAATTCTTTTGCATAATTGCTGTGGTTTAGGAATGGTGTGTTCCAATGTAGCACTTTGTCTAAAACCATCTACTGCTTGTTTCCCCCTCTACCTCCCAACTTCCCCCTTCTCTGCAGCAGGCTGGAGAGGAAAATTTGAGGCATAAAGACCACAGGTTGAGATAAGAACAATTTACTGGAAACAGCAATGAGATAAGAAAACAAACAGGAACAATATTAATAACAAAAGCGTACAAAAGAGCGATTCACATGCTAAAAGAGAGCCCTTTCCCCTGGAAGGAACTCCCTTCCCCCCCACTCTCAGCAATGATGTCAGGTGGTATAGAATAGCTTCCAGGTCCCAGTCATGCTCCCTTCTGGCTACTGCAAAAATTAACTCTGTCCCGGCCAGAACCAGGACAACAATGTTTCAGTCAACAAAGCCAGAAACAAAAACAATATCACTTGGCCCATAATGCATCCCCAGTAATAAATGCTGCAAACTCTTAATATATTAAGACATATTCACCCATATATTTTTCTACAATCAATACAATCAGAGCAATTCTGTGTTGATTATGGAGAAAGCCTGCAAAGAAATGAACTTGAAGTGACTAGCATGCGTGGAATTCATAGGCCTAAAGGTTCTGCCCAGATTATTTTGCTAGAGATGTTCCATATCTTATTATTACAATATGGCCACTTAACATTTTGGGAGTGAGGGAGTTTGGCAGAACTGAAAGTCTGCAAACAACTGAAGTTGAAGAAAGAGTGGAACTTCCTTCTGGAATATCCTTTTAAAATCTACTGAGATTGATAACTACTTGATTCTTTCAGGGAGTTTGAGCAATCCAGCTTCCTGTTGAATGCAGTTTCTTTTCTTAAAGAATGCCAGGTCTTAATTACATCTTTGATTTGAAAGGAAGTTGTGAAAGTTTGGCTTGGCTCTCTGCCAAAAGCCAACCCTCACAGGATAGATTCCTCCCTCCCTCTCCTGAAAAGGCAAAAATAGCAAGAGAAAATTGTAGGAAAAAAATATATTTACATATATTACATATATTACATTTATATACAGTTAAATACTATGTAGAAAGCAACAAGACTCCCAAACAACACCAACAGGGGACAAGGGAAAGGGGAAAGGGAGAAAAAGAAAGGGAAAAGACAAACAAATATACACAATCTAAACATAGGAATTAACTGCTAAATAACAAACACAATAGAAAGCTCACTACTTCCCTTAGGAAAAGGAGATTCTTAGCCTCTGCCGCCAGCCCAGACAAACAGCTCTCATACCAGACCTTGCTCAGTGCAGATAAACAAGGCCAAAACACCAAGGTCTGTCACTGTGCTAAGCTGTGAAAGAAAGAGAGAGAGCGAACACCTCCTCCTCCAGCTTTTATACACCTGATTACGTAAAGACATGGGATGGAATACTTCCTATGTTTTGACCCTGGTTACCAGGGAAGGCCTACAAAAAACCCATCACGGAAGTTCAGACAACAAACTAAGGTTTTAGGATTTTTTTTTTTCTGTACACAGCTATGAAACACCAAACCTGTTGGAGTTTGTTGGATAATATTTACATTTGTAAGATTATCAGTAGTAATGAAATTTACACCAAACTGGTGAATTCATTATAAATCATTATAAGCTATTTGAAAACATTCCTTTTTGTTTTTTGAAAATTGCTAACCAAAAAGGAAATGTGTCTACATTTTTTTAAATTAATGTTTTTCCTAAATAATTTAAATCTATAGTCATTAACTACAATGACTTCTGCTAGCTCTTGCTCTGCTAGCTTTTTTTAAACTCTTGTCAATTATTATTAAACCATTTCAGCTGCTCAATCAATATTCTGTACTTAAGCTTAGCAATAAGGCCTAATTCTGTCTTTTGGCAAAGTTCCATCTGCATATTCTTGAGGCAGACAAGCACTGTTTATTATTCTGGTTCTATGGCACTGTTTTAAATTGATCTGTCTTTAACACATCAATATCCTTTATATTGATAATTTTCTTTCAAGTACTGATATAAAAAATGATTGCAAAAATAATATCTTTATTTTTTAAATACAAAACTGAAGTTAAATTCCAGATGAAAAAAGCTTCATGTTTGGCATGCCTTGTTGGATGTTAGGTCAATGTTCCTTAAACAGTAAATTCTGAATTTCTTTTTCTTAAATCAGGGTAAATACACAGAAGATATATGTGAAATAACTCAAAACTCTATATTGGAAGAAGTAACATTAAGAATTCACTGCTTATCATTACTTTTCTGTACTTCATGCCCTGATGGACCCCATCACCCTCAAAAGCATTTTCCCAAGGCTCTTTACCCACTGGTTCCCTGAACAGCCTGAAGTCTGCTCTACTCATGTCCAAGGCTGAAGTTTTGCTTGCATTTTTCCTTCTGTAAACAGATTTTGAACACAATCTCTTCATGGTTGCTGTGGCCAAGATGGCCACCAATCACCAGTTCCCTCATGAGACCCTCTCTTTTAACAAGCAACATATCAAGTAGGGCATCTTTACTTGTTGGCTCCCTCAGTTTTTTAGAATCCTTCTGACCCAGGTTGTACCAGCTGTTCATCAGCATCACCATCCTGTCTAAGCAGCTATAGCAGACTCCCACAGTGACATCCACGTTATTTGTTTGCGCCTTGATTCTTTCCCAAAGGCTCTCAACTATGCCATTGCCAACTGTGATCTCCATGCAGTCTAGCCTTTCCATTACTAACAATGCCAAACTCCCAACCTCACCTGCCCTGCCTATCCCTCCCAAAGAGCCTGTAACTGTCCAATAAGGCACTCCAGGACTCATCCTACCAGGTTTCACTTATGCCAAAGATGCCAAAACTCTGGGACTAGGTCAAAACTTTGAGCTCTCTTGTTTGCTCTTCATGTCACATGCATTGGTATAGAAATATTTCAAGTGTGATTGATTGTAGCTGACACTTCATGGAGCAGAATGGGAAATCCCACTAGCACTCATTTCCTCAAGTTTTGATGTACCATTCCACTGCTTATCACTGGCAAGACTGTTTTGTCCCTTTCCCCCTGTAATGCTAAAACAGAAAGAACAAGCTACAGGTAAAGTGGTAGAATTTTCTTTTCTACACAATTTTTATTGTATTTTGCCTTTAAAACCTCAGCTCTGAGAATCACATGAATCTCTGCTGACATTTAAGAACATAACGTAGATTTTGGATGACTCATGGGAAAAGAATGGAACTATTAATTTTCTGAGCTAAAATGCCAAAAGATTTAACCACGTTTTTTAATGTTTAATGGTAAAAAAAAAAAAAAATAAAAAATTTTGTAAGTAGTGTAAATATTTTTAGCCATACCAACATTAACAATAAAAGGTTTACTATAGCCATGCTTCGGATGTTATAGCACTTTCAGCTACATGCTTTCCCATAGAATTGTTACATAAATGGCTTTTTCATGTCATAGGTAATCATAGAATAAATCATAGAATACTCTGGGTTGGAAGGGACCATCTGGTTTCAAGCCCCCTTGCCTTGAGCAGGGACAGCTTCCATTAGGTCAGGTTGTTCAGAGGTCCACTGAACCTAGTCTTGAGCACTTTCAGGGGTGGAGTATCCACAGCTTCTCTGGGCAACCTATTCCAGTGCCTCACCACCCTCACAATAAAGTTCTTTTTCCTTATATCTAATCTAAACCTACTCTCTTTCAGTTTGAAGCCATTCCCACCTGTCCTGTTATTACACGGTTTTGTAAATGGTCTCTCTTCCTCCTTCTTGTAGTCTCCCTTCAGATACTGGAAGGCTGCAATAAGGTCACTGCAAAGCCTTCTCTTTTTCTGGCTGAAAAAAGCCAGTGCTCTTAGTGTCCTCATAAGAGAGGTGTTCCATCCCACTGATCAAGTTGGTGGTCCTCCTCTGGACTCGCTCCAACAAATCAATGTCCTTCCTGTGCTGGAGATCCCAGAGCTGGGTGCAGAACTCCAGGTGGTGTCTCACCAAGCAGAGTAAAGGGGCAGCATCACTTCCCTCGATCTGCTGGCCATGTTTCTTTTGATGCAGTCCTGGATATGAATGTTGTTTTCAGAAATTACAAGAAAGGACACAGTCACAGAAGTATGGCTTTATGAGTTTGTACTGTACAAAATGGTAAAACAGAGTGGTTTGTTTCTTTTACAGTGTTACTTGCTTGCTGTACAGGGCTGATCCCAAACCAAGCCTGAGATGTGAGAAAAAACAGCTTTCCCTGCTTTACAGGAGTCACTGGAATGACAAAAATTATGGAACTTGCAAAGAAGGACTGGCAGAAATCTCTAACCGTAAAAGAATCACAGAAGAACTTGGTTTAAATTCTTTTCTTCTTTTCCTGTTTCTCCACTCAGGAGAAGGAAATCCTTTGGAAAGGTGCAGTGTATATGACTTCATGTTCTAATGAAACACATATTTGAAATTCTTGCTATCTTTTGCCATAATGTAAGGAGCAGGGAGGGAGCACAGCTGAACCTTGTGACCAGTCTGGGACCTCATGACCAGTTTTGTAGCCACATATTCTTTTTAACTCTATCAGCTGTACAAGCAATGGAAGATCTGTCTTGCAATTCATGATCAGATCATACAAATAAGAGTATGCAGCATAAATATAAAATCTTTGAGTTTCAGATATGAAATAAAAATAACTTCTCCTCATCACCAGAGATCAAACCCCTAGAGAACCAACCTCCTCTATAACCCCTACAATGTTTTGCTGATAGATGTGGTTGCCTGGACAAAGAAGTGATCTCACAAAAACCTTTGCATATGTTACTGGTCAGCAGCCACTTAATCTTGTTTATGTTAAAGAAAATCACAATAATTCAGTGACACTTGCAATTTTACAGTATAAATTTGTAGCCTAGGCATACCAACATTAAAAAAAATATTACCTTTAAACTTAAACAACTCAGATACTAGCAGCAGTGCACATGAAAAGGAAGAGAATTGTCATGAATGAAATCAGCTCCAGATTTTGGCGATTTACTGATTAGAGCTCTCCAGCTCAGCAGGGTTGAGAATCACCAATTCAGATCACTGACTACAATTTGGATGAATGAGTTGCTGCCAGAATCAGTCACCATTTTGTCCAAATCACTGTAAAACTGAAGACTTGAATGCTTAAAAAATTATCAGATTTTGGATACAGCAGATCTCTGTCCTTCTGTACAGTCATTCTTGAGTGGGTTGAGTGTTTCTTACTTTGGCATGAAAATGAACTCTTGATGGCATTGAGAGATGAAGTAATCATGAAAGAAATTGTGTCATGTCTTGGCATAGAGTAAATTTTTTCCTCTGCTAGTTGTTCTGAGTTTCTTTAATATTTGCTCTTTCT